>OZ030397.1:10599281-10924168 GCA_964023965.1 Melinopterus prodromus
ACTTGCAATCTTTGCTATATTTCGAATCGATTTGATTCTTCTTCAAGCAATCTATAAAATACACAATTCCGAATTAACACTAATCTACCATAAAGAACAGAAAAAAATGGTCTTAAACATAAAAATGCACTTACAATTATCTAAATTTGGTAGACTGGCATCAGAGGTATCTTTACATTCATCTGGGCTGACTTTTACAAAATTACATTTTAAAACAAAACACACACACTTTAAAAACCGAATAAAACAAAACGGCCGTTGCAGACACTAAGAGGTTACGTTTGTTTAGGTGTGCGGCATGCTGAACACGATGGAAAACTTTCAAACTCAATGTCAACCATGCGCAGAGTGAGCCACCAACCAAGTGGAAACCTCAGAAAACCAAATCACCCCCAGTATCATCAGTACTGCTACGATTCACAAAATTCAAACTCATTACGTAAGAATATATATTACTCAGCCCCTCCAGGTCGGTTTTAAAATTTATACAGTTCTCTGTTGAATTGATGTGGTACATCTCAAGGAATAAACGGTTATTATAATTAGTTTCAGTGTCCAAAACTTTGATGTTCTCGAAGTCAAAAGAGTGATCTTTATTAAGACTGTGTGAAGCCAGGGCACATCTAGTCTTACCTGTACGGCAATCACTTTTATGTAGGCTCACTCTAGACTTTTAGCCAATTTTTTGTAATTCCCACATATTTGCCATTACAATCCTGACAAGAAATCTCATAAATTATGCTTGATTTGTACCACACCGGATCTTGGTCCTTAATACGAGAAAAAAACTTTCCAACCTTATTGGGATAATGCTGAGCGATCTTTATATTTTCGGGTAGTGAGCGCGTCAATATATGTTTAAGAGTGTGGGTTAATCCCGGAACCATAGTAATTTTCTTATATTTAATTATCGGGGCAGGTACGTCAAATATGCTGGCAACAGGTTCTCTGGTGTACGTAGAAAACAGAATCTTATTTAGCAAATTACTAGGGAAACATATTACTCAAAAAAATTCCTTTCAGTCTATTAAGTGCAACCTTTTGAAACGTGCCGTCACAAATCTTTAAGACTCTGTTTTTCATTGCGTACACTGTATACACTTTGTGCTGAAAAGTATGACCACTATAAAAGTTTATATAACGACCAGAATATGTAGGCTTGTTATACCAATTAACTTTAACGCCTCCATCACACCCTCTAACAAGTTCACAGTCTAAAAATGGTAAGGAGTTATTATCCTCAACCTCCACAGTAAATTGAATGTGTGGATTAAAGCTATTAAAAGCGGCCAAAATGTATTCTACCTCCCCCTGCGGAACACAAGTGACTATATCGTCCACAAACTTATAGATAAAAGGCAACTGAAAATTTAAAGAAGGGCTGACTTGGTCCAATACGTAATCCATCACAATGGTTGCGAGAATGGGACTGATTGGAGAACCCATAGGTGTACCAAATTTCTGTACAAAAACGCGATCCTGAAATGAGAAAACCGTGTTTGAAAAAACGAACTTTAAAACGTCCAAAAAAGCTTCCAAAGTAAATCCACAATTAGGCTCAATTAACTCCCACTTCTGTTCTATAACTGTGTAAACCAGTTCAGCAGATATATTTGTAAACAGGTTGACAACATCCAACGAATGTAGCTTGAAACTTTCAGGAATAGTTACCTCCCTTATTTTTTCTACAAAATGAAAACTATCCCTAATGTTATATACAGTTACACTTCCTAAAGAGACCGAGAGAATGTTTGAAATAAACTTTGACAATTTGTAAGTAGTTGACCCATTTGCTGAAATTATTGGTCTCAAGGGAATATCAGGTTTGTGAATTTTCGGTAAAAAATATGCTTTGCAAAGTACAGAATTATTAATATTAAGTTGCTCAAAATCTGACTTGGTGATGTATTTGTTGTTCAGTAAAGTTTTCAATAAGTCGTGTTGGTTCTTTTGAATTCTTTGCAGAGGAATATTATGAAATATTAATATTAATATTATATATATCGAGAGAGAGATAAGTAAAGAGAGGCTTGTAATCGTGGCCATATATTATGTCCCTTCATTTGACGTCGATTTTCCCGCAGAACTAGCGGCATTTTTTTTTTTTTAACTCATAAAAATTAGAAAGCTTTATATGTTGGCGTTTTTCCCGATTTTTCCAAATTAAGAAGAATTGGCGCTGTTTTTGCCCCGTAAATTTCATAGGTTTAACTTTAGCAATTAATTACTGCGAAAATAATCCAAAGATATCAACGAGTTAAATAGTTAAATCACCTGCGGAATGCTAGGTTTCAATGTGCATTTTCGTAAAATCATTGGAGTAGTGGTTGATCCACAAAAAGCTATATTATGCAATGCCAGCAATTCCGTTACTAGAAGAGCTAGAATAATGAAATATAGACTATTGGCTACCCAATAATTCATAGGTTTAAAGTTTATTACATAATCATTGTTTATCTGGCATTTTTCATACAAAAGATCGTGCTGAAACTCCGCGTGAGTTCCGACACTCTACGGTCTTGGGTGTACTGCGGAGAAGGGAGGCGTTAGCGGTGCTGTCATGTCGGAGAGAACCCACGACACAGTTGAGAGAACCGGGGCCGCTTATTATCAATACACAAAAAGAACGATAACTTGTCAAGGCAGTAATTTTAACTAACAATTAAATTCTTAATTTTCGCATAATTTTGATTATAATATGTAACCCGGTACGAGAGAAATCTCTTCTATCGATTGGCGTTTATGTTTTTTTTTCAGTTTTTATACAATAAGGTTGTAATCATGATTTTGATGGAAGCGGATAGATCTAATAATATGGAGTTAGCAGATTTTCCTATTACTGGTGAATACTAAATTAAGTTTGCTTAATAAACCCATTTTGTTATATAAATATTTAAACTATTATAACAGTTTCAACAGTTTATTTATTAATAATATTTAAATGCATGCACAAACAATATAAAATAAATACAGCTCTTGATATATTACATATATTACAAACGTCAGCTCTGAGCGTTTAAAACTTAAAAATATCAAAAAACTTTTAACAATTTAGGATCGTAAACATTGACATTGATGGTTTATTGGTCTGCTACAATCTTCCACAAGCAAAAAAAAAAACGCGAGAGACAGCAATATTTTCTGTTAAATCGCTGTTTTGTGTTTGCGGTAAAGTGGGTTCATTTCAATTATTAAACTGGTCCGGGCATGTCGGATTCATCCCTAAACCTACCCTCCAAACCGACGTATGGGGGTGAGGGACTTTGCAAAACCGGAACTGCCGCTGTTGTATCAACTGATTGAATACCTCGGTAGCGTTTAATATTGCAGATGGCTAATACGGCTACTGGTAGGATTACCACTAGATGTCCCTAGTGGTATTAGTAGATGTACTAGCGGATATGACCAAGGGATTCCGTAGGTGGCACCACAGAGTTTGATGACTGACGCATTCCTTGTATATTACCTCTAGCTATGCGTGATATATTTATACAACTATTCAGGAGACAATATTGCGAACTGCATAATGGACATTACAACAATCATCGGCAACATTATTGAATGCTGATAGGGTGTATACAAATAGTATACGCTTAAGCATATGAGTTAATAAATAGACATTGACAATTGGAGCAAAAGGCGACGCAATTTAGTGACTATATTTGCTAGACTTTTGTACTAGTGGACCTATAGACCGCCTATTGGGTAGATCAGTGAATCGGTAGATCGCAGGAATCGATAGACCGCATAGACAGTGGGTATATATACAATAAAGACTTCGTTTGCAAAATCAAAATTTCAAGTTGATGTAAAGTTATTTTTATGACCTCATATTAACAACCAAAAAAGTTGCCTTAATTCAAAAAAAATCTCCAGCAAGTGAAAAAAAAAACCTTTTTTCATTTTGAATAATTTTAACAATAGTAGGGTGTGAAATAAAAGTATAAACATATATAATTCTAATACAACCTACTTAAATTGCATAAAATTGAGTAATTTAAAAAATATATATATATTTTTATAATCCGTGCAAATTACGACGATAAACCGAATTTTTTTTTTCAAGAAACACGCATGATCTAAATAATAATTTGGAAACATGAAAAAATTATAGACCCCTCTTGCAGAAGACCTAGATTGTTTTTTATTTAGGCTATTTTTTTGTTGTATACATATGACCATAGAAACAACTTTTTATCAACTTGTATATTTTTTTCCCGGCACCATTGACCTTATTTACAAATATAACTATTATTTGTTAAAATTACTCAATTTTATGCCAAGTGCGGAAGACCCAAATGTTGCATTAGAGTAATATTTTTATACTATTATTTCACAACCTATTGTTAAAAATTTTCAACATGAAAAATACTTTACCCCTACTACAAAAAAAACACATTTATTGAGAAAAATTATAAATTTTAGGCCAGTTGAGGGTGATATATTTTTTCTTATATGGGACAATATTTTTGATGTTATACCTAAGTGGGTTCATAGAGACAACTTATATTAACTTGAAATTTAGATTTTCTAAAAATGGTTGTTTTGATACACCCTACAAATTGGTTGGGCATTATTTATACCTACATATTAGAATTGTAGATTTATAACATTCTAAATATATTTAAAACCTGTAATATGTATAATTGGTTTGTTTGCCCATCAGTAAAAACAATTAGTTATTCCTAATTGCTAAGCATGCGCAATGGAGATTTTGTAAAGGTAGAACCCCCATTGCGCACACGCAAGAGTAAAAATAGGTGCTTTGTATAATTATTTTGATGCTGCTCGAGCAAACCTATTATGTAAAATAAGAATAATAGATAATAATAGAGATAATAATTATTATGTAGACATACTTTATTGTAACTTAATCATTGTACAAACAAAAGCAAAATATACCAGTGAAGTGATAAATAATGAAATAACCAATGATCCGTGAAGTGATAAATAATTTGTAAAAAATATGATCAACGCTAAATATAAAAAGATGTTCTGTTACAGAGAACATTCATATATATTTGTACAACAATATTAGTTGCAAAAATATATATGATAATTTATTATTGCACAGCATTGTATACATAAATATATACATATTACAGAAAACAAAATAAGAAACGGGGAATATTTACAAATTTAAATTTTTCTTTGGCTCGTGTGCCTATTAATTTGACCTACCTCTAAATACGTTCCGATTATTCCTACATAGAAGTCCACCCTTTAAGCCCTAAACAATGTTGCTCACCATATGCAAAAGTAAATCCAAACTGTCTGCTTTTGCAGTATGAATAGTACGGATGTTTCAATGAAATTGAAAATCACATAAAAGGTCACATTGGCTTACGATTGAGGAATGCACACACTCTTGAATACTTTCTACGATAAATAGTACCTCAATAACTCTTCCGAATTAAATTCGTGTTGATTGAACTTTTTGTTGGAAATTTGAAGACACTCCTGAACCAACGTTGAGATAATTAGCATTAGAAAAATGTTCTTCCTGTCTTCAAAGTTTTTCATGGAATGTCTATTTGACAATTTAAATGATATAGTAAGCTTTATCACAGACGTAAAGTTAAGCTAAAGAAATGTGAATTAAAATACGATTCGGGGTTACCTGTAATCACAATACCGGAAACGTATACATCCGCAAAGGCTTATTCTAATAATAAATTCCACAATAATGTTGAGAAAAAATGGTTCATTTTCTTCAAATTCTTTTACGTGATGAATCTTCAAAAGCTTTGACGTAAAGCAAGCATCCTGTTTTGTTTCGTGTGAGTGATCACCGTTAGAAGAAAAATCATGCTAAGGACAACATTCCAAGTCTTTATAGGCTTGTTTTTCGCCTGCTTTCAATTCCCAATCATACTACTTGAAATTTTGGATCATTATCCGTTTTCAGAATTCTTCCTTCTCATTGCGGCAAAATTTTACATCGTCTTCTTCCCATATTACACTCGGCTTCACTAACAATTACTTTATTGTATTGATATTGACATTATGTAGCTATTTCCATTACCTTTTGTTGTCTCTAATACATCTATATTGTTTGCATTCGGTCACGGTTGAATGACTTGTGTATGTAGGTATGCTAAAAATATTTAATAAATGTGGACTACCGTAAACAAACCTTCATAATAACATGTATTAAACTTACGATGCGCCATTTGTATTGGCAAAGTCGGCAAAGCGAATCCATATTTATAAACATAAATGTTAGGTTATGCAGAGGTTATGTACGGCTGACGTTTAATAACGCTGGTAGCGCCATCTTTCGAGTAATCGGCTAAAACGTCCGAATTCTTTTAGAAATGCATTTTGTGGACAATTTATCGATCGAATGAAATGGTAGTCACAGCATACCTGTTAGTACTACACACCCGGGTACCTTATACGTTAAATAAGTAACCACAGCTCGGCTCATAGGAAAAATGACATAAGTTCGGACGTATTATTAAGTTCAGTGGCTGTAACACGTAGGAAAACTTACCCAAACTCACCAATGAATGATATCTCTGCTATAGCTTGTAAAATCATACCATATTATGCTTGTATCTACACGTAGTAGGTTTCATTCGTACGTAATAAAGACAAATGCGAATTCTTAATTATTCATATACGTAGAACATACGTTATAGGTTTCTCAGAGGCTTTTTGGAACGGACGTTGTGGTCTTAACCTCCGAGGATAATGATCACGGTAGACCTATACACGTAACACGGTATGTTGAAGCGCAGATTACTGGCCCCCACCACTTGAACTCAAGTGACGTTTTACTTTTTTATACACTAACGCCTCCATTTGAATGCGAACTCACATGACGTCATGCGCTAGGAGAACGCGTTTAAGGATCTTGTCCAGCATACCGTGTTGTAGGTTTACCGTGATAATGATCAACAAATTGCAGGTTATGTCTGCGCTTTTGACGTTTCTTAGCTGGCAACCATGGCGACGCGTAATAAACTGCTGTTGGAATGTTGAGGCGCGTTCACCAAAATCGCTCGCTTTTTGGAAAATTTTGAATCAAAAACGCTCTAGAGGCCTTTTTGCGTCGATTTCGAAAGCTCACGCAACGTAGAACGGTCCATTTAGGACGACGGCCGCGCTTCGCGCGCCCGAAAAGGCTTCTCCAAATTTTCTATAAGCAACTAAGAACGCACTTTTTCGAACGTGAAATGGTGAGAAAAACACGCCAAATCAAAATACATAATATAGACGACTTACTTTACAAGGGACTGATAAGTATAGAGCCCTAGAGTGACTGTTTGGTCTGAAATATGAACTGAAAACATCTTTTCTAAGCAACTAGTATCAATACTGAACGTCAGTGTGGGATGTTAAAAGAGTACATATGCAGCCAAACATGTTTTAAAACGTTCTTTTGTGGTATCGCTCTGTTGGTAACCTACGGCTAACATATTCTAACCACAATTTCAAAGGTATATTACAGTACAAGTGAATAGTTTCTCACGAGTGCTGTATAGCGTTTTGTTCAATCCTGCCAATACATTTAAAGAAATAACCTTATTAATATTAGTTAATTTTTATATCCGTCGACGTAGTTGACAGTTTATGACGTTGTGATCCGGTTAATACAAACAAACTACATGTGTCAAATTGTTGATTACTGACGTATCGTCATCGTTTGTGCAAACTTTTATATCAGTAAATTTGGCGCTTATAGACGATATTTTGGAACGATATTTTGGACGATATCATGGAAACGCGTGTGTAAAAAATTCACTTATGCGTTTCTATGACAACCAGCTTGAGTGAGGTAAAGACCTACTTTCTGGTCTCGTATCCAAGTTAGAAGCTGACTATTTCAGTTGACCAAATGTATATGAAAAGTCTCAGGCTCGTCGATTTTGAATAATCAAAATATATACGTATTTATAATAAACTAAATTTTACGCCAGCCACAGTTTTTCTTAAATGTCAACAAAATCAGTAATAAAGATATAGTTCTTACTAATTTTGACCTTCTCTTAATGGAATGTTACAAATTTCATGGCGTTACATTAGAAAATTTATGAGAAAAAAAAAAGTAATGGATGGTTAGGGTAACAATGATAACTTTTGTTTGTGAATGGAAAGCGAGTAGACGTTTCTTATTATCTTTGCATTGGATATGAATTTGGGATTGAAAGTTGCATCTCACATCAAATAATTGCTTTTTTTGTTGTTTTTTTTTTTCGGAAGCGTCCGCACACTACATAAATAATAGCTGTAAACGCTTCAAAAACAAACGAACTAATTTTTTTTAAGGTTTCTAGGACATTGTACAGAGCTGGTATAAATTTGCAAACATTGCGGTTTTTTACATTTTGGCCTAATTTTTCCGAGAACCTTACAAGTTGGAAACTATGTGAGTTCAATAAATATTTTGAAATTTTCAATTGTGTTTTACTCGAACATTTTCTGGTGTAGGGCCACAAAATGTTTGAGATACCCCCAGTAAGATAAAAACCTATACCAGAAACACGTCAATAGTGTTGCCATTCAAAATCACTGACGATAACCAGGTATAAGTGAAGTTCGGAAATTGAATTTTACATATTAATGTGTATTTTGGTCGTTAAAAATTGACTTAAACCGTCTCAGAGATTTTCTCCGGGTTCCATGCTACGTGCGCATAGTAACATATAGCACACAACGGTTCTTATATTGAAATATTTTTTAAAAAATTGCAACTTTCTTTTTACCATGATGCCCAATAATGTAACAAAATCTGATCAGTCTTTGGAAACGAAAAACTGTAACAAGAATAAACTGCATAATAATAGTGATAATAGAGTGTGTGAAGCGACACCGCCATGTTTCTCAGAAAAGTTAATCTTGAACTTATTGATCTTAATTATATCGTATAATTATATCATGATAATTTGATCATATTTGGTATTTGTAAAGAAAACTTCAGGATACTTATTAAGAATATCAGAAAAAAATATTTTTTTGCTTTTAGTAAAACTGTTGTTTCTACTTCCCTCTGTGTTGAAAACGAATAAAAATAGCGAATCAGAATATCAGCATGAGATGCGTCATTAAATTGATGATGTGGGTCTGTGTTTTTGTCTCGAGAATAGAAATAATTTTTAATATTGTTACGTAGCTCGTGATGGGAATGGGTCCAGGCCAGGGTGGATGTTAATAAAACTCACACTGGTTTTACATACTGTATAATTGTCGACACAACAGGCTAAGAAAATAGCTGAGAAGGCAGGTCGCTGCCTTCTCGTACAGGTGTCGGGTGTCTCGCTCGTAAATATAGACTAAATCACAATTCTTTTCGATACGCCACTTCACTGTATTTATATCAATTGTCCAAATACGTCATTGCCGTTAATTAGGTCACCAAACGTCGAGGTTGTTCACTTGCCTTTTATGCAAACTCGGCGTTTGGTATCCATACTAGACACCTCAATCATTGAGGAATTCTGGTTGTTAACTTTACATATGTATGCAATTTTTAATCGAACACAAAAATAACTTTACTTTATTACTCTTACGTAACAATATAATAAACAATCCTAATTATAAAAACACACAGTTAATAGAGTACTAATACGTTCTCTAATTGATGTCAGATGTCTTTCATAGCATACAATATCATGCATTTAATACAATTTATTAATACTCTGTACAATATTTTTTTTTTGATTTGCACCAAACTCATTCTTCTACTTTCAATCCGCAAAGCAGTTGTATTTTAGAAAGATTTCATAGAACTCTTAAAGCAGTTTTTCTCCCAATAGTTTTTCTTGCTGACTATTTTACGTTAAACCTTTCTGAATTTGAAAATAACTATAGCACATCATCATTCATCTCTCAAACCCTTTGCTCATAAACATTTATTTGATTCTGATTTAGTTTTTCTTACAATAGAAGGAAAAGAATCTTTTTTCACCTTTAACTACAGATATACCGTCCAAAGAAATTGTATTTTACAAACCAATTAGTTTTATTTATCAAGTAAGGCGCAGTTACTATGTATTTTAATTACACATTAATACCTATAATATAACAACCATTAAATACAGATGTTCCATCAATTAATTTCCCACAGAGAAGCAACAATTAACTCTAACACCAATCGCAAAAATACTAGAAATCCAGCAGCAAATTCCAACGAAAAGACCTGCCTAACCCCTCCCATGCAACCACAGCGTCCACCACCCATCAGCCCCCATTTTTTTCAATTTCCTCATGTTCCTCATAACCCTCGTTAGGACCTTTCGTCCTCGCCGGAAAATCCCTCCATCCGCCAAGAATCACCGCCGACTGCGGTATAGTATCCGTCTAGTGTTACAAGGGTCTAATTGAAGTTATAATTCTAACCCCTGGGATGGGAAGCGTACGTCCTCTTCTGTCTCTCCTGTCCGGACACAGGACACGATCAACAATTAACACCACCCCTCCGTGCGGCTGTCAGAGAGAGGGTAGCCCGTCGAAGATTTAATAAACGAAATCTCCGCAGGCACAGACACGAGGACGACGGCGGCGGCGTCACGACGCACGCGCGTTTCCTCATCGGTAGGCGTAGCAACTTCGACGGTTAAGTTTTAGTCGACATGCTGCAAGTAAAACATTGCTATTTCACCTTTTGTGACGTAAAAATGCCATGTCCTTTGCATGCTGCTATTGCAGTTAATACCATGGTTATATAGGGTCATTACAAATGATTGTAGTCGAAGTAGGCCATGCCCATGTTAACAAAAAAAATTATCATGTACCTACTAACTACTACTACTGCTACTACAATGTTGTAAACATTATTGTCTTCAAATCCGTTTCGAATTGATAAAGCTGAACTTTGTATATTAACTACCTGAAATTCTTGCATTTATTAAAATTACATTAAATTGTGAGAGAAAATAGAGAACAAACTAGGATTAACATGGATAGCGCTATTACTATTGAACCAAGTTCTCATGAAAAAGTACGAAACGAATTGCAAATAAGCAAGAATTGAAGAAAAAAAGACAAGACACAAAGGTATATTACTTTTACAATTGCTCGTCAATTAATTCAATTGACAAGTGTCCTGATTTTATTTAGAAACACTTTTGAAAGTACAGTTTATGCAGAATATAATCAGTAGATGATGGTGGAATGGCTGTTTTGTCAGATGATAACCACAATGCATTAAGAATCTAGTATTGTTATTTTTTTTTACCTTTGGTCATCTTTTCTGCTTACTGTAATGATACCGCAATCCAATTTTTAAATTTTCTTTGATGCTTTTTCATTCTATAATCTATACAATCCCAAATTTTTCCAAATTTTACAAATTTAATTAATTACGGCTGTCAGAACAAAATTCTGAATCACCACAAGGATACGGAAGATAAAATTTCCTTTTTTCTATTTTTTAATATTTTTTATTAAAAGCGATCGTAATTTTCATGAACTTGTTTACAACACGAGAAAAAGTATCAAAATCGTAAAAGCTTACCTATAAAGCTACAAATGCAAATTTTACTCGTAACTGTACCTATTGTAAACATTCAGAAATTGGGTTGAATCGAAAGCTAATTGTTGAGAATTGATATAGATATAAAGCAGAGGACAAAGGAACCTGACCAAATTCCATAATTACTGCAGAGGGTGTTTCAAACTTTGACCATCAAAACATCCCTTTGGTTCTTCACCCAGTACGTGTAGAATACAATATAAATATAATATAAGATACAAAACATACTAAATCTAAAAAAAAACCTGTATACTAATTTAATATTCCAAAATGTCGTTTCAAGGACATACACTACACATAGACATTATTCGTCTATTTTTTTTTGTTTATTCGTCTTCTCCGTACCATCCGCAAAACAATGGTACTTTAGAAAGATTTAGTAGAACTCCTAAACCAGTTTTTATAACTAAAGGTAATTCAAGTTATTGCAAAAATAAACACACAATAGTTTCTTTATGCTTTAAGACCCAGTGGTACCTCTCCTAAAACGCGTTTTCAAATAAAAACTTTATTTATTGTTCAAAGATTATGAAACTTTCAGCATAACGTCTCAGATAAATAACGGGTTTAGCTGGATGAAATATATTGTTCTGGAGCGATAAAAATTAATTTTGCTTCTACATCTTTAGCTTTTTCTAAATATAAAATATCTAGCCCAACTCATGATACAAATATAGATTTTTTAATTCAGTACAATTTTAACCCAAACATTATAATTGCAATAAAAAAGCGTAATTGCCAAAAATGTACTTATTTGCCCATATGACTGCTGCCCGGTGTAGACAGCAGACGTCAGGAGTTTTAAACACCGCCTATAATTGATGACTACAGATTGACGTTGGAGGCTGACCATTCCGCCAAAAAAAAAAAACGTCGGAGCAAAATATTTCGTGTCGGAGTTGCGATGCTTTTAGGACGGAGTCTTAAGATCCTCAGTAAAAAAAGATGCTCTCCTGCAGAACATCTTTTTTTATTTTTAATTTAGATACATTTCCTTTGCAAAGTATTTTACGTTAAACATTTCTGAATTTCAAACACACCATGATCCTTCTCTAACACCCTGTTTTTAGAAATATTTATTTGATTCTACTTCTGTTTTTCTTAGAGTACAAGGTAAAAACTTTAGAATTTAAAAAAATTAAATAAAAAATATTCAGCATTGCTCGCTTAAAAAGTTTTGCATTTTTTCACATTTTACTAAAATAATACGATAGGAACTATATCAATACTTTTTCTTTGGATGAGGCTAATAGCCCAAGCATATTAGGTTTTATCCCTGAAAAAAATAAGTAAATTTGTAAATTTGTAAATACCTTCTCCTTACTGCCCGGAATAACATACTAAAAGGCCTAAAAAGTCCTGTGTCTGCGTCATGTTTTTTTCGGCCCTTTTCGGTTTTCACTTGTCTGAACTCGTTTATTACTGTATCAACTTTGGCAGTTAGGTGTTCTGAATGACGCTGAATGAGAATATTGCATTAAATTTCAAAATCAAAATAGCAGAGCCAAAATGGCGGACTAATTGAAAATGTTCGGGCAAATGTTGATTAGGATTTTTTATTGTTTTTAAGGACGCTTAATAAAAATATAGCATAAACATGGCAAAATTCATAATGACAGATCCAAAATTTAGCACCAGAAAATTGATATTAACGAAGAATTCAGAATTTTTAATCAAACGGTAAGGCATTCATTTAATTTGTTTATTGACGACACTATGCAACCAATTGACTCCAAATTTGGTTCACATGTTTACTAACATTACTGGTATTTCGTAGAAATATGAAAATAAACTTCGCGGTCTCTGATAGACATGATTTCTCCACTGAAGATGGTATGAAATAAAAATATCAAAATGCCGTTTTATCTATACACAAGTCGTTTTCGCTTGTTGAGTCAAAATAAAAAATCTGATGCGGCCAGGCACATGACTTTATCATACAATATATAAAATGAATAGTTTAGCTAATATATATAGCTAATAGCTAATAGCTAATAGCTAATATAATCTATTGTATAGACATAAATCGTAGGTATTGTCAAAGCATCAGCATTTGACAATACTTACACTACGTCATTAGAATAATAATTATTTATGTCACAAGTGCCGAAAGTGGAATAGCGCGGTGATGCGTGCGGTGATGCGGCGCGTCACCGAACGCGGAGCGTCGCCGTCGCATGTGAGCGAGTCGCGCTATCTAGTTTTCGGCAGGACTGACATCAACGTTTTTTGTGTTGCTTTTTGAGAAATATGTATTTAAAAAAAAGTTATTAAAAAGTGTTATACAGGGTCACTATAAATGATTGTAGTCGAAGTAGGCCGTGTCAATGTTAATAACTTTGTGCCGCTATACCCAAACAACTGTCAAACATGAAATAGGTTATGTAACCAATATAACTTTTGTGTGTAGAACAGTGGTATTCCATTCAAATAGAGCGGCAACCAGAAATATTTACATTTGATTTTATGGCACACTTCGACTACAATCATTTATAATGACCCTATATTTCTGTACAGGAAATGTTAGGTTGATACCGCTTCTACGAAACGTCAAGTTTAAACAGCTAATTCAAATTCTGACAGATTTATATTTGTTCATGCACTGTAGATGTGACATCCGTACCAACATACTAAAATATAACTACACTCATCGTTTTTACAATTAGATATAAAGACGGGTTGATATTTCTTATCAACAAACAATCAAATTGGTGATCTGATGAAATTTGTATTTTGTTATTTGTTGCACTAGAGTGGCAACGTTCCATAGCGGTTCTGCAACTTCTGATGAAATCAGCTGTTTTCGAGTGTGACAGCACAAAAAAGAATATTTGTCAAAATCCTGGCTACTATGTAGTTTTATATCAATGCAGATGCGACCGATCTCTATCAAATAGAATTTGCTCTTGCAGCTAAACTATTAATTTTACAAAAAAATGTCAAAGGCATAAATTATTCAAAATTTCGTCTACTTTAATTTATTATTTATCTATTTTGACGAAATTACAGAAATGACGGCTCATTGGCAAAATCGTTGAAAAATGCTAAGAGTAAATAGCCAGTTCCTTTGGACCATTTTGAACCAAAAGCTTTTCAGCTCTAAGTTTGGTCATGAAACTTCTAAATCTGAACTTTCGTCCCGATACCTTTAGTAGTTTCTCCGGAATCGTCGTCACGAAAATCGGGTACACACATACACACATACACACACACACACAGACATTTTTTTGTACCTTGGCCAAAAATGTTCAAAGACCTATTTCCGCTAAAATACCATTTTTTTTTCGGCACGATTACAATACTTTACCATACTGTATACACCAATTTGCAGATTTACTTTATTTTTTTCAAGGTATGGGTTGAATTTACTGCAAAATGACTGGGCTATAACTCTAACCCCTGGGATGGTAAGCGTACGTCCACTTCTGTCTCCCCTGTCCGGACACAGGACACGATCAACAATTAACACCACCCCTCCGTGCGGCTGTCAGAGAGCGGGTAGCCCGTCGAAGATGTAATAAACGAAATCTCGGCAGACACGCGGACGTAGGCGTCACGACGCACGCGCGTCTCCTCGACGGCTGGCGTCGCGACTTCGACGATTAAGTTTTAGTCGACATGCGTCGCCCGTTGCTTCAACTCGTGTGAACGTAGTGGTGAAGAGTTACCCTCGCGCGCGCTTTCGCGATGTTTACGTTCGAAGGTCGAGTTTTGTTTTGGGTCTTCGGGATTGTCATGACGGTGTTTGCGACGTCTGCTGATCGTCTACTAGGTAGGAGTCAATTTGTTGACGCTTTGTTACTATTTCTTGTTGTTATTTGGTTGGTTTATTTTGTTTGATGGGATACGAAAAGAGCTCTTAATGATGTCTTGATATTGGTTGATTAATGTGATGTGTTTCCTTGTTGGTGCTTTGATTTTGTTGCTGAAGTTATAAAAAGACATGTTGATATGAAGGAAAGACATGTTGTCTCTAAAAGTATGCCTGGATTCTGGGATTTCTCATGGGGTTCTTGATGTTTGATTCTCGCCTACTATATAATTGCTATTACAATGTTGAAAAAATCAATACAGCTTAGGTATTATGTAGGGAAACCCAAAATTGTGTTTTGTGGAAATGGGGTTGACGTTTCAGATATCCTGTCAAGTAATTAAGTAACGTTGTCAAGGTTTCAAGTATTAGTTTACTCTCATTCTACCTTTTCTTGATACAATTAATTTTATGGGATTCTATTCCAGCCAAAACATTCCACAAATATTTATATAATATTTAATTTTCGAATCCGATACAGTGGCGACCGCGTGCTAATACACTCACCGACAAAAATGCCTATTACTTGGCAAAATTTTGATGATACATAACTTTTGTAATCTTATACCGATTTTGATGATTGTTTCAACACATTGTAAGTAAATTTATCAAAATTGTCACAAAATTTTGGAATTAGGAAATGAGAAGGGCATATTATACCTGGAGAACACTTGATGTTTTAACTCTGTTAAGAAACATGTGAATATCCAACATTTTGGCTGATTTTTCACCACTTTATTTCTAAGAAGGTTCGTGAAGATTGCGGACACGAAATTTTAAGAAACGGTCCCAAAGCTTGTTTAGGAAGCATCAAAATGATGTAATCTGTACGAATTCTTTTTTACTTTATCACATGCAGTATAATAAAGTATTGTAATCGTGCCGAAAAAAGAATTTGAGATTTTAGCGGAAATATGTCCTTTTGAGACCCCTGAACATATTTGACCAAGGTACAAAAAAATGTCTGTGTGTGTGTACCCGTTTTTGTGGCGACGATTCCGGAGAAACTACTAAAGGTATCGGGACGAAACTTCATATTTAGAAGTTTCATCACCAAATTTAGAGCTGAAAAGGTTTTGGTTAAAAAAGGGTCAAAAGAATCTGGATGTTTCCTCTAAGACTTTTTCAAGGATTTTGCAAATGAACCGCCATATCTGTAATTTCCATTTGACCGTGATCGGTTGAACAGAATTACAACTAGTAGCCAGGATAGGTCAGATATTTGGTTATAATGACAGGTAGTGTCAAGCGCTAATGTTTTGACAATATCCGAACGCAGCTTTAATCGACATATCTGTCTAGTTCTACTAGTTTTATTTTAATGCAGACATAGCCGGTGTCGATCAAATAAAATCTCATGCGGTTTTTGTGGTGACGATTCCGGAAAAACTACTGAAGGTATCGGGACGAATCTTCATATTTAGAAGTTTTACCAAAACTTAGAGCTGAAAAACTTTTGGTTCGAAAGGGTCCAAAGGAACTGTATGTTTATTCTAAGCCTTTTTCAAGGATTTTGCAAATGAGCCGCTATTTCTGTAATTTCGTCAAAATAGTTAAACAATAAATTAAAGTAGAAGAAATTCTGAATAATTTATGCCAATGACATTTGTTGGTAAATTTAATACTTTAGCTGCAAGAGCAAATTCAATTTGATCGAGATCAGTCGCATGTGCATTGATATGAAACTAGTCAGCTAGAATTTGACAATATCTACTGTCAATAGTATCAAAATATCTGTCAAATCCTCGCTAACTAGTTTAATTTTAATGCAGACACGACTTATCTCAATCAAACAGATTTTCATGCAGCTACACTATTAATATTATATATAGTATGATAAAGTCATGTGCCTGGCAAAGATCAGATTTTTTATCTTAAAAATATGTTGTTGATGAATTTGTTTAGAAGACTGCGAGTAACGTTAACATATCGGTAAAAACTTATCAAAGTTATTGAAGTTAAAGCTAAAATCGCTAAGCTGTACATTTTCAACATTCTGATATAGAGATAAATCTAAATTATAATCGGAAACTTTATGCAGTTATTAACTTGCTGAGTGCTTGAGAAACGTCACATTTTCCTTTTTTGAAAATTCAAAAAGCATGTGATAATTCTGAAATAATCATCAAAATGGGTAAAACAACACCGTTTTTTGCGGGTATATTTATCTAAAGTTTTTCCATGGTTTTTAATCGTAGAATATACCTCTAAATTTGGCCACTCTACCGTTAACGCTATGTATATCTAATATTTTACAACTTAGTACGATGCAAAATTAATACATAATATAAAAGCACACCTAATCCTTTTGTAACCACGATCAAGCATCAAGTATCCAATTACAAAGATTATATAATGAAATGATCTAAAAATATCCGAAAAATTATACATTATTAACGAGAAAATAATTTTAATAATAAATAACTTCAAGTTATGTGTGTAAATGTTATTAATGATAAATAACTATTCTTGTAAAAAAATATGTAGGTACTCTGTTAGACACGTAATAACAGGAAGAAATTTTGTGAGTTTGGTGTTTATGTATCTTTACCTGCTACATTATTCCTGCAACTGCTGGGTTACATCTAAGAACTTACAAGATTTTGTTTTCGCTGGTCCAAAATAAAATATTATTTGACAATGTTATGATACATTAGTCAAAATATCACCGGAGCTAGGTTTAATTCATTAAACCTAGCTCCGCTGCATTATTCCTGCAACTGCTAGGTTACATCTAAGAATTTGTTTTCAGATTTCGTTTTCGATTTGGTTTTCTCTGGTCCAAAATAATATATTATTTGACAATGTTGTGATACATTAGTCAAATAATATATTATTTTGGACCAGAGAAAACAAAATCTGGTAAGTTCTTAGATGTAACCCAGCAGCAATACATTCGTATTATCGCTGTTTTTAGTCTTAAATGAAATAAAATTGACTGTTTTATTCATTGCAAAGCGATGAATATAGTTTTCTAAAAATTTCTTGTATTAGCAGTGAATTATAGGTTTAAAATGCTAACAGGAGAATTCTAAAATTGTCGAATATTGTAAATAATTAACATTTGAAAGATCGAAGTTAAAATGTTTATTGTTTATGAGAAATATAACCTAAAACTAAGCAAATCATAAATGGCAATACTTGTAGCAGAATGTCCCAAAACACTCTTATTACGCCAATTTTGTTGTTAAGCAAACGTTACAGCAATTAATAATCCAAATTCATTACTTGCTATACACTCTGTACAAGCTAGCGTAAGAGATATTGTAATAATGCAGGGCATTATTAATGTTATAAATATTAGATGAATTTAATATGTTAGTATGGTCCTGGAAATAAGTAATGGGCGTATGTCGTGTTCAATAAAATAGCAGCGATGTACAACAAAATATCAACAATGTATTTTCCATATTTAAATAGGTTCTAGTTAATGATATATTGATTTCCGGGTAGATACCGAGTTGATGACGTTAAAGCAGTCGATGTTTCGCACTCTGTTATAAGAGGCATCTTCAGGACTAAGTATCAAACCAAGTGCTAAGAAGATAAGGTTCGAGTTAATATTTACCTTCCGCGGGCTGATGGCGAATAAAGTAGCTTTTCTATTTCTAATTTATTTTTCGGGAGATTCACTTATAAAACTTGTTATCACTTGTTATCACAAACTATTTCATTTGTGTTTTTATTAAAATTGTGCATACCCCACACTACAGCTGTTTTAAGACACCAAAATGAAATCATTAAAACTCAAAAATCAAATCAATATAACTTTTCGCAAATAGCTTAAAAAAGTCAAATTACATAATCTGTCGTGCTAGTCAATTAAAACGTCGTTAATAAGAATCCCCAATTTGCCGTGCTAAATACTGATTCTGTCGTGTTAACAATTGTCGTTGAGAATACCTAATTTGTCGGGCGATTTTCTTTGATCTCTCATCGGCCTTCGGCCCACGATTGACCATGTGAGACTAATATCAAAGATGGAAGCTATGGGAGTCAGAGGTAATGCTTTATAGCTCATTTGTTCATTCTTAGCGGGTTGGAGCCAGTCAGTGTGCGTTGGTGGGGTGTACTCGTCGCGAAAGTCAGAACTGAAGATGGGTGTTCCTCAGGGATCGGTTTTGGGGCCGTTGCTGTTCCTGATGTTTATGAACGATCTCTCGGACTGTCTGTCTTTTGGTGACTTGTACCAGTACGGGGATGACACTAAGCTTATAGTTAAGCATGACAACAGACAACAGACCTTTCAATGCTAGCGAACAGGGCTATACAGCAAATGCAGATATGGTGCCGGGAAAATGGAATGATCTTAAATCAAACCAAAACAGCATTGTTACAGTTTTCTTTAATGTCCCCAAGCCAATCCATACTAGTAAAGACTCATGGAAAATCAATGGCTCTAAGTGGGGAGGTTAAGTTTCTGGGGGTGCTCTTACAACATAACCTGAAATGGGACAGTCAGATAAATAATATTAGAGAAACACTGTCTAGTCTGTACTATTTAATGTATAAATTGAGATTTGTTGTAGATTTGCACGTTATAAGAATGTTTTTACAAAGCTCGATTGAGTCGGTTCTGACATATGGAATAATCCTGTGGGGATCATCACCCCAAACGATAATATTGTTCAAGATTAAAAAAAAAATGTTAGATGCATGCTACGCCTAGATTATCGTGAACCATGTAGACCACGTTTTAGGGCGCGCATCTTTTGACTCTACCATATTTATATTTATTCCGTTTCTCTGCTATTGCAGAAAAAATATTTCTAGCTTCACCAGAAATACTGACATATCCAGAACAATTTCCACGCGCGGCGCATTGCGACTAGTCACGCCAGGGCACGTCTCGTCAGTCTTTGACAGGGGTCCATATTACATGATGGTAAAAACCTACAGTGCTTTACCCCTCTCGATAGTTTCTGAAGCCAGTCTTATAGGTTTTAAAAAGAGGCTCCGTAAATATCTGGTTGATTCAGCATTTTATTCGACTGATGAATGGACTTATGAGTATCTGTTTCCGAGGTGCATGGAAGTCTTTGAATGTTTGTTGCTGCATGCATATTACATTGCTGTTGCTGTTTGTGTGTGTATGTATATATGTGTATGATTGTGTACTCACATATATAGGTATATTTGGTCGGTGCTTTTTTGTTATTTGTATGATTATATTTGTTTGAGCTTATAGATTTTGATATGTTCTATCGACATAAAATTATTATTTTAATTTTATTTCTGTGAAAAGATACTATCAATATCCCCATGAGATCTTAATGACAATAAAGAATTATTATATTCCCCATTGTCTAGACTATAACCTTCCTTCCAATATTTCTTAGAATATTCTATCTATCGTATGGGCACTTAACAAGCAAACGTTACAAACAGAAGTCACAACCTTTTCCTTCAATTTTGACTCACAACTCACAAATTACAAATCCAACAATTATCCTTATACTTTCTACCAAACTAACTACCTTCCGAACGCTCGCTTCAACAATTAATAAATCACCGGGACGACGACATCTACAAACGCGGCAGAGCGCCTCCGGTTGCATGTGACGGCGAAATTATTCAAATCCCGGTGCAAAACTTCGAACAAACACGACGCGGAAAACAGTTGCAATTCGCAGCCCCTCTCCTCGCGTCGCAGCAATAATCAAGGCAGCGTCGGTCGACGACGTCTTGACTGGTGGCGGAGACGCGACGAAAAAACAAAACAATACGAAAATGAGAACAAAACGAAAGAAAAGCCGGTCCGGTCTGCGAGCGGGATTTTTCCCTCCGCCTCCGGTGTATCTTTTCATCTTGGCCCGCAGCGCCAACATTGAGTTGCGGGACGGTAAGAGTCGTTTTCGGGATGGGGAACAGCGTCGACGAGACAAAAGAACGGAGGCTATTTCCTCGGCGGGAGGAAGCGTCCGGCGCGATTGCTTGTTTGCCGGCGGGAGATAAGATGTCCGTGATTATTGGGTTTTGTGTCACTAAGAATGGACAAAAGGTCTATCTATAGTGCGGCTACTGCACTGGGATCGATTTCCTGTAGATCTGTTTACTTTATGGGGTGGTATTTACGTTAAACATTGATTCTGAGTTGCGCATAAGCAAGGAAAGAAATTATGTGAGGATTGAGTGTTTGTTTTATTGCTAACCGCTTATAGTATAATCGCGTGTCGTTCAATTACTAACATAAATTTAGAATTTATTTCTATTATCTCCATTCTCTGATCAGTTTGGTCGGCATGGTTTCAGTAACTTTAATGACACACAATACTGTACTAATTATTTGGAAGATGTGCAAATATTTGTCGACGGTTTATGTTTTGTGTAGACGGATACACATTGCAATAGGGACGAACGAAACGCCAACAATAATATTTAACTAATAATTTGGTTTGCATTGAAAACAAATAACTCACGCACATAACAACTCACTACATCGTGAATATTAACATTAGGGTTTATACAAAAAACAGGTTTTGAAAACGGTTTTGTAATATATAACATTTTCATCCAATAATGGTATTGGGAAGGTAATAATATCACCTACCCTAATATCACGCGCCGTTCGACTAAGAAGTGTTATTAAAGAACATAACTCACGCTAAAATTATTGCATAACTGCCCTAAGTACGTCAAATTATAGGCAATTAAATGTACTATTTAGCCTTGAATCAGAGTTTTCCTCCAGGGCGAACAACCCTTAAATGACGATAATGTCCGTACGCAACCGTCCCCGCAGGCAATCATATGTCGGTTGGTTGATGCAGGAAAATGTTTATAACTTATGCAAATACTGTTGAATTACTTCCTATCATATATGAAATTGTAGATAACAAAAATTCTTTGCACCCCTCGACGCGCGGAGTTTTGCTCCACGGCGAACAACCCTCAAATAACGATCATATATCAAATTGCATGTAATTGAAAGTGTATAAATAACGTTTTCTTAGAATCACCGTTCATCTCTTAAAGTTGGATTCATGTTTGCCGTTACAAAATGTTCTAGTAGAGGCAAGATTTCTGTTAGTAATAAAGGGTGCCGTAGTGTGAATGATCATGCTATTAAATATTTTTTTAATAGCGACTATTATTATTAACTATTTGTTGTAAATAACTAAATATTAAAATAACTAAAATAATGTTTAGATAATGTTTAGTTCAATACTTCTTGAATTACTGTTAATTACTACAGGGCAAGAACCTCAAAGCAGTTGTTGCAAATAACATTTATAATAAGAAACCATATTCTTATTTGTTAGTTGCTATTCTAAAATGAGACACAACAAACATGAAATTAAAAAATATATATAGGGAAAATAGTGTCATGTCATGTATCATATAATGTCACTGATAAAAATTCTTTTATTAAGGCGTTTTTATTATTTACCGTCTTTGAAATGAGTTAATGAGTTTTGTAATTTTGGTATCAATTTTGTTGAGTTTGTGTCTTTAATTCTTTTTATAGAAACCTTCAAAGAATAAAGTTTCGCATATATACAAATATGTTATGATACTTCACACTACCTACTTTCCCTTTTCAGTTTCTAAAGTTGGTACCATATTCCGGCTCTGTGCAGTACCTACCTACCTAAACGGTGTCAGGTGTGTTTCTGGACATGAGTTCGGAAGCAAAAGTTGACTATTCAGTATACTTTTTCTATATTTTACACTTATTCTTAACACCCAGTATATTTGAAAAAAAGCAAGCAGCAGTGCAAAAAAATGCGAATAATTGGAACCTAATAACTTTGATTAAATAATAGCCCAAATATGGCCATTTTGGACTACACTACAAAACCGTAAATTTGCCATAATTCATCTCTCTCTAAATAAATATCACAAAAATCTTCGTTCAAAACTAACGGCAAGAAAGGCACCTTATGACCAACAACAAATAT
The DNA here is from genome assembly GCA_964023965.1 of Melinopterus prodromus. Taxonomy (NCBI): domain Eukaryota; kingdom Metazoa; phylum Arthropoda; class Insecta; order Coleoptera; family Scarabaeidae; genus Melinopterus; species Melinopterus prodromus. The sequence goes on from OZ030397.1 coordinate 10,622,473, forward strand.
ATAATTAATCCATTTTCGGGCAATGGTGATTATAGTATAACATGTGCAGAGTGCAATAACATATAAATATACCAATCCGGCAGAAACATATTCACTCGCTTTAAAGAATACGAGACAAACCGCAGGTCATACGTTTTCACACATATCCAGTAAATAAAGCACGAGGTAGTAATAACTGTAATAACTAACCTTAGGCTTCTGCCTGATATCACCAAATCTAAAAGAGTAAATTTATACGAATAGTGGGAACTATATAAGCACCATATGAGACCACCAAACCTGTATTTAATCAAATGAAAGAGGTAAACCAATATCGCATGAACGCTAAGCATGCATCTATATTTTGCATCTACATTATGAACTGTTTTTACAGGTTTGAGAACAGCGGCATCCAACAATAACTGATTACTATAACTTATATGACACGTGATACGATTCTATTGGGATTCTTGATGGTAAATACGAATTTTTGTCTTAAAAATATATCTAAAATATTGTACGAGAAATGTATTGTAACCTCCCCCATTTCTGTTTTTACAGTATGGCCTAAACACGAGACGTTGTCTTGAAACATGTAACCACAAATAAACTTATAATAACAAGTTGGAATTTTATTATCTATCGAATCATATCTTAAAGTTTGTCAGTGAGCTAATAGAGCAAACTGTGTAATAGGACAATATTGTGTTCTTAGTTGTTGATGGTCTTACCATCATAAAATATTGTTAAATGGAAACCACTTTTTAGAGCAATTTATACAAACTGAATTATCGAATAATAAAATAATTTCATAAACACATTTCAGACTCTAATTTACTAGTTCCATTACATTATTTATTAATTACTAATAAACGTATAACAAGTACACGCCGAGCAATATTATATTTTCGATTATCGAATAAATAATTCAACCCTTCATAACGCTAACCCATTACAATATTCGACCAATTGGCGATATTTACAAAATAATCACAACCATATGTATAAAACACCAACGAATTAATACCGACGATAAAGTATTTAACAATATTCGGCGTACGGCCCTACGGGCCATGATTTACCCCCAAAAATTGATACCGAAAGCAAATTAATACAATCGAATTAATCAACATAGGGGTGGGATTCGGGTCGTCCGTTTCAGGCCAAAATGCCGACCTGAAAACCTGAAACAGCCAACAGTTTATCGGTGGGCGCATTCGAAAATACGCGACACTAACGCCACCTATTATCGGTTTTGATGGAATACGCTAAATTGGGTTAAAGTGAATTTCGGGGGTGATATTTAATAATAGAATTGTACGTCCCGCGGGGAGCTAGGATATTTAGTGATACTATGAAATAATTTTAATTAGGTTGCTCGTTATGTCGGACGTAACGTTAAAATTAATTTTATATTGGCCGTGCGATTCGCGGTTTAAATTTTATTGTACGCGCCGCTAAATTGATAATTATACTCGATCGGCTCGCTTATTATAAGTTGTAATGGTTGCGGATTTGTGCGTTTTATAATTATGCGGCTGTTTTTCGGTGGACGGGGAAACGTGTTATTTATTTTATTTGTCCTTTTGTGCTGCTTTCAGCGCTAAAATAGTTAATGAACTGGAGCTGGAGCTAATTGAAATATGCATTACGCAATGCAGTTATAATTTATTAATAAACAGACTGTATTCTGTCTTTAACAGCGTATGCATGTTTTGAACTTATAGAGAACCTTTATAACTTTTATAAACAGCTCAAAACAATAATGCACATAGGCGCCGATATACATATTATAGTCGGATTGAATACCCCACAAAATGCAATGGCTATTTTACTGCACAAGCAGATCATTGTGTATTTAAGGCATTAATCAAAAATTTGAATGAATTCTCTCGTCTAGATTTTTAGGTAATTTAAATTTGCCCGTTTATATACAAAGATGGATCGAAAAACATTTTTTCTACTGGTTTGGGTAAAGGAGAGTATCTATGCGTGACAAATACATAATGAGAATGAATTGAGACAAAGTATTTATGATTTATTTCATCTATGTTTTGTTTTCTTTGTAACTAATTACGTCACTAATTTGACAAGTGTTTTTATTCGAATTCATAATTGTTGAAATCATTACACAATAAGCTCTTTTCGCAGGAAAATAGTAAAGTTATTATCATTTAAAAAAGTACACTAAATGAGCAAATCTTTAATATAACTCGCCAGGTTAGTCTGTTATTTTTTCTACATATTATGTTGAGCCAAAGTTGCCGTAAATTAAATGACAAAAGTAACTCATGAATAATTTTTTTTCCAAAAGTACAGCAGTACTAGATTTATTTTGAACTAATGCTCGATAGTAGAGCTGTTTAAGCGTGTGTACTAAAAATCAAAAACTTTATTGAATTTGGAATTTTGTAGCTTCTGGAATATCGGAACAAATGTTTTTTTTTTTCAAAAGTCATAAAGGCACCAATAACTGACTTTTTTACTAAGGACATATATTGAAATTCTGGTTAGTCATAAACTGACCTATTAGCCCTCCAAAGCACAACGTTACGTTTTGAGACAGCCTGTATAGAAAATGGTCAATTGAGTCTGATTACGTTTTTATGTTGTTGCTTGTTGTGTTGTTGATGTCATATTTGATGTTCGTTTTATTAGATTTATTATACTGGCTCCTTTTTTTACGATAATACCGCTTTGCTAAGATTACAGTGTTTGATGCTTGCTGTGTAGTCTAGCGGCATTGTCTAGTGGGGAAAAATCTTTACGGATTTTTATGCCAATAAATAATATGAAAAAAAAATCTTTTCAATTTTAGTTTCCATATATGTATTACGTTTGTGTTAATAAACAGAAAACTGAAAATGTAATGTTTGGTTTTTCATTTCATACTAAAAACCCATCGAAACTGCATTTGATATTTAATGGTGTTTAATGTATGTATTTAATTATTAAATTAGATGATATTTTTCGAGTTCTTGGGAACAAACTGTGCAGTTTATTAACAATTTTGTAGATAACTCCTGATAATATCACATGATGACTAAATAAAGAAAAATGTGTTAACAGGACTTATACAATGGGTTTTGATAAAAATCATACACATACCAACTTGCAGATCGTGTATTATAAACAATAAAATACTGAAACAAACTAGAAAAATATAAATGTGCAAATTACACTGTGCGACAAATTTTGATCAACTTTCTTCCTCCCGGGAAATTTGAGCTAATAATGATTCTATATGACCCCCTGAACACACCCCCCAAGACGTTGTTCTAGGTTAGCTTGAATAAGCGTATAAGAAAACACTCTGTATATAATGGCGAAATAGTCCAGTCAAATCCATTCCGAGGTTGCCTGTTCCAAGGAAAAAATATAGAAGTTTTCTTTTCTCTTATACTATATGTTTTTGACGTGCTGAATCCGAATTTCATCTTTGTTCCTTCCCACGGATGTGGCTTCCCAACGAAACTCGCAAAAACCTAAAAATTATCGACTGTTTTTCATTTTTTGGCGAAAAAGTGATAAAACTATGCACTGTTATCCATTGTATACAAAAAAACTAAAACATTAAATTTCCTATAAGAGCACTCCTGAAATGGATTTCTGGCTGAACAGTTTGGACGGTAGAGCGCGCTGAAAGAAGGGCACATATTCCTACTTTATGTAAAACCCAGTTTTTGAGTTAGTTAAAATGGCTGAAATTGTACTAAAACTACATTCATTTCCCTATAAGTTGCATATCTTAATCACTTATTAGCCAAACCGTATAGCCGCGAGATTGGGTTGATATAGTATGTCGTATTAAGCTAAGCGAAGCCACTAAGACGAGAGCCCAAATGTTTATAAAAAATAAAACGTTACATAATACATAAAGTATTAATTAAAAATCTGATGTGGCCAGGCACATGACTTTATCATACAATATATAAAATTAATAGTTTAGCTGCATGAGAATCTATTCTATTGAGATAAATCGTAGGTATTGTCAAAGCATCAGCATTTGACACTACCTACACTACGTCATTAGAATAATAGTTATTTATGTCACAAATGCCGAAAGTACGGAATAGCGCGACGAGCGGTGATGCGGCGCGTCACCGAAGGCGGAGTGTCGCCGTCGCATATGAGCGAGTCGGCTATCTAGTTTTTGGCAGGAGAGATATCAACGTTTATTGTGTTGCTTTTTAAGAAATACGTATTAAAAAAAATAAATGATTTCTGTATAGTAAATGCTAGGTTGGTACCACTTTGACGAAACGTCAAGTTTAAAGGTGCGTTCCGATTGGTAGGTAATGGTAGCTAATGGCGGTGGTAGAATACCAAATTATAGTATTTCTTACATATCGTGATAATGACACATATTAGTTTGCATGTACATAAACATGAGTCACTATCAATTTTCTATTGGAAATACTATAACGGCGTCTGCTACCACTGCCATTATCACTAATGAAAACGCACCTTAAAAAGGTAATTCAAATTCTGACAGATTTAGATTTGTTCATGACACATCCCTACCAACATACTAAAATAAAACTACATTCATCGCTATACTTTATTTATAATTTTCGCAATGTATCGTTTTTAGAATTAGATATAAAGACGGGTTGATATTTCTTATCAACAAACAATCAAATTGGTGATCTTACTTTATTTGAAATTTGTATTTTATAATTTGCCGCACTACAGCGGCAACGTTCCATAGTGGTTCTCCAACCTCTGATGAGATCAGCTGTTTTCGAATGTGACAACACAAAAAATATTTGTCAAAATCCTGGCTACTATATAATTTCATATCAATGCAGATGCGACCGATCTCGATCAAATAGAATTTGCTCTTGAAGCTAAACTATTAATTTTACCAAAAAAATTCATAGGCATTAATTATTCAAAATTTCCTCTACTTTAATTTATTAATTAACTATTTTGTCGAAATTACAGAAATGACGGCTCAGTTCCAAAATCCTTCAAAAGGGCTTAGAATAACCTAAAAAGTTAAACTATTAATTTTACCAAAAAATGTCATAGGCATAAATTATTCAAAATTTCCTCTACTTTAATTTATTAATTAACTATTTTGTCGAAATTACAGAAATGGCGGCTCATTTCCAAAATCCTTCAAAAAGGCTTAGAATAAACTACCAGTTCCTTTGGACCCTTTTCAACCAAAAGCTTTTCAGCTCTAAGTTTGGTAACAAAACTTCTAAATATGAACTTTCGTTCCGATACCTTTAGTAGTTTCTCCGGAATCGTCGCCACAAAAATCGTTTACACACATACACACACACACACACACACACACACACACACACACACACACACACACACACACACACACACACACACACACACACACACACACACACACACACACACACACACAGACATTTTTTTGTACCTTGGTCAAAAATGTTCAGGGGACCCAAAAAGACCTATTTCCGCTAAAATCTCAATTTTTTTTTTCGGCATGATTACAATACTTTACCATACTGCGTATGATAAAGTAAAAAAGAGCAAATATATAGTTAATAAATAAATTGGAATAATATAGGTCTCTACTGAATTTTTAGTGAAGGTCTCTTGTTATCGCGGTTTCGCGTAATGTGAATTTCAACGCGCTCTAGCGGGTACACAGTTTGGCCAAAATAACTAACTAAGTTATGCAATTTGTAGAGAATTTAATGTAGTTTTATCACATTCTAAGATTTTGTGTAATTACACGTACACCGCATAAAGTAGGAAAATTTCGCCTTCTTTCAGCGCGCTCGAGCGGCCAAACCATCCAACCAAAAACTACACTTGAGGGTGCTGTTTATAGCAAATCGAGTGTACTTTATTTTTGTATAGAGTGGTCTACGTCGAAAAATGCATAGTTTGATGACTTTTTGGAAATAAACTGAAAAAAGTCGATTTTTTTGCGATATCCGTAGTGAGGCCATATCCGTGAGTAGTACCAAAGTAGAAGTTCGGATTCAGCTCCCCAAAAAAGATATAGAATGATAGAAAAAATACTACTATATTTTTTTCCTGTCCAAAACACCATTTCACTGGACTAAAATTATGAATAAAATTACAAATAAATTTACAAATATCTCGTTTATTCGAGCTAACCTAGAAAAACGCCTTTGCGGAAGTGTTCAGGGAGTCGTAAAGAATCACTATTAGGTCAAATTTCCGGGAGGAAATTTTTTGTTGCACAGTGTTATTGCCGGAAAATCTGACCAAAGCACCACATTACTACTTCTAGTAGCGAGCATGTGAAATTATTTTTTTGCAAAATTGCAACGGCGGGTGAATTGATAAAATGATCTACAATCTCCTTAAATTTGTGATCACCGTTTTCGTTTTGAAACAGATATGGGAAAGTTTTGAAATAGTTTGCGTTTGACGATTCAGATGTTAGTTAGTTCAAGAAGGGGGCCTACTATATCGGAGTTAGTTGCACTATTGCAGGGGTTGAAATAAATAACATCCTGGAATTCTCGGGAAAGTATAATTATATAACATATAAAAACATTATAAATATATAACAATTATAGTTTTACTGTGACTACATCTTGCGTATTTTCATGGCGAACATTTTTCTTGGTATTGTTAATATGACAACGTAAGTTTAAGAAAAACACCAACAGAAATCTCATCTGAACTATTGCAAGAAACTGTCACAATTTTGCAGATAGGTATGTTGATTCCAGTTCTTAAGCAATGATTCAAACAACAAATTTTTTTAAATCTAATACGCTTTCAGTGAACAAATATTCATCAGTTTTGTAACCAATTGTACTATTCGATTTCACACAAAAGTATTTTTAGCAATGTTGGCTTACAAATGGTTTTGGGTAAAAAATAAAAACGCGCTTTGTTGATGAGGCTTTTATATTTTTTCCAAATGACTGATTCCATATAATCACTTATTCCATTTGCATTGTGGAGACATAAAACGGCAAAATATTCAGAGTTTTGATAAATTTCTCATTAATAATTCCGATTGTGTTGTTATAAATAATATCTACATGGGCAGTTTTACATTTTGAACGAATCCATTTCTATTACATTAATAACGGCGCAATGACTTCGTATCGCGCGTAATTTGTTAGTCGTAATAATCGGAATCATTGAGTAATATTCAGATGACCAATTTGCCGAAATTTCATTAGAGCGATGGCAATTTTGGAGGGCGCCTTTGAGCCAATTAATCCCACATGACTCCACAAACACACATCCATTCGCATTTTCATTGCAGTTTTTTTACGATATCCGCTATCGGCATACGGGTCATCCAGTAGACCGTGAAAAACCAATAATGACTGTTTTTTCATCATTCTCGCTATTTTTACTTTATCATACGCAGTATGTAAAGTATTGTAATCGTGCCGAAATTTTTTTTTGAGATTTTAGCGGAAATAGGTCCTTATGGGGCCCCTGAACATTTTTGACCAAGGTACAAAAAAATGTCTGTGTGTGTGTGTGTGTGTATGTGTGTGTGTACCCGATTTTTGTGACGACGATTCCGGAGAAACTACTAAAGGTATCAGGACGAAAGTGCGTATTTAGAAGTTTTATGACCAAACTTAGAGCTGAAAAGCTTTTGGTTCAAAAGGGTCCAAAGGAACTGGCTGTTTCCTCTAAGCATTTTTCAAGGATTTTGCAAATGAGCTGCCAATTCTGTAATTTCGTCAAAATAGTTAAATAATAAATGAAAGTAGAGAAAATTTTGAATAATTTATGCCTATGATATTTTTTGGAAAAATTAATAGTTTAGCTTCAAGAGCAAATTCTATTTGATCGAGATCGGTCGCATCTGCATTGATATGAAACTCCATAGTAGCCTGGATTTGACAAATATTTTTTGTGCTGTCACCACAGAAATGTCTATGACTGTCACACTCGAAAACAGCTGATTTCATCAGAGGCTGGAGAACCGCTATGGAACGTTGCCGCTCTAGTGCAGCAAAGTACAAAATACAAAATTCAAATAAAATAAGATCACCAATTTGATTGCTTGTTGATAAGAAATATCAACCCGTTGGTATATCTAATTGTAAAAACGATAAATTGAGAAAATTGTAAATAAAGTATAGCGATGAGTGTAGTTATATTTTAGTATGTTAGTACGCATGTGACATCTACACTCTACAGTGTCATGAACGAATATAAATCTGTCAGAATTTGAATTAGCTTTTCAAACTTGACGTTTCCTAGAAGTAGTATCAACCTAACATTACCTATACATAAATATAACCATTTTAAAATTTTTTAAGATACTCATTTCACAAACAGCAACACAAAAAACGTTGATGTCACTCCTACCGAAAACTACATAGCGCGACTCGCTCACATTCGACGGCGACGCTCCGCCATCGGTGACGCGCCGCATCACCGCTCGTCGCACTATTCCGTCCTTTCGGCACTTGTGAGATACTAACTATTATTCTGATGACAGTAGGTAGTGTCAAATGCTGATTCTTTGACAATACCTACTATCGATACTATTGACTCAAAATATCTGTCAAATACTGCCTAACTAGTTTAATTTTAATGCAGACACGGTTTATCTCAATCAAATAGATTCTCATGCAGCTAAACTATTAATTTTATATTTTGTATGATAAAGTCATGTGCCTGGCCACATCAGATTTTTTTTCTAGCACTAGTGTTCGCAAAATGCAATAATATAACACTCTGACTACCGGAATGACAATACTAACTGTTTCATAATATTTTTATGAATTTGACGACCTAAGCTATATCTGAAGGCATCTATTGGTCGTCAAAACACCCTGTATATATGCACTATAATTAATCGATGAAGTCGGCGGCAAAAATGTGACGTTTGCGTGCGTATTTGAGAGCGAAAAGTTCATCGACCATTAGTTTATCGCATTTTTTCGGGGGTAGTTTCAGGTCGAGGTTCGACGCATATCCGATAGCAGAAATTTGTAGGCCAAACCGTCGGATTTGTTTTTTATTCGTGAGACATCTAACGGTTATCGTGCCGAACTACGTGCCTACAGCGCAAGATACAATCCTGCAATATTTTGATATGTATACTTGTTTTTTTTCTATATATTTTACTTTCTAGATGGTCTATTTATGGTATATTGATAATTTATCTATCGTATGGCAATGTAGAACACCAAGAGCGATGACATAAATATAATATATTCCTGGTGTAGACCTGCCTACTGTCTACATTTCCTCTAGATATGTATATAAATAATGACATGGTATAAAATGCAGAAACTAAACTACAATAAAATTAGTCTGGCGTAACCTTAAAACGGACTTTCATCCTTGTTGTAAACAAGGAGTTACACATTTTTTCGTAACATTGCATATTTTTTTGTTTTTGTATATATGACGTCTAAAGAAATTACATGCCCTAATTTGCACATTTATATTTTTATTATTTATTTTTATTTATTTATTATTTATTTATTTTTGCAAAATGTATTTTTTAACAAAGGCAGGATACATGTATACTTACTATCCCATTTGATAGTTATTGGAATACTAAGTAACACAATTTCTTCCTCAGTTTTTAGCGAATCATACGCTAACTTTTTTTGAAACACTCCTCACAATTTTTAGTATAACAAACACTAAAATGAAAAACAAAATCTCACATTTGGTACCTTTCCCCAGATCTCGTCACATTTGTGAAAAATGTAGTTTTTTCCAATTTAATATACTATGTTTAATTGATTTTTATTTCCATTATATATTACCAAATTAATAAACTATAACATTAATATTATATAAAAACTTTTAACTCTTAAACTACCCAATGCATTTTTGATATTTACACCTCAACATTTTGTAAAACTGGGTTCGTATTCAGAGCCAAGAAATGTACCCAAACACGCTTAAATTGATATTTATATACAAAATATCCTGAAAATTTTATATTTTCAAGTAATCACTATTTGCCACCATTTTAAAACATATACACGACAGACAACAGAATCAAAGTAGAGCAGTCAAATAATCACTGCTGGTATATCTCTATTTAAAATGTACTTATGTCATAAGCGTGTTCAATAATCTAAAGATTATTAACAACACAAAATGCAAGTATAAATGTGACCGTATCCAGAATTTTCAAATGTTTTATGATATACCTGCATAGTTCTTTGTTTTGTTTTAAGTTTTAATATCTAGTAACCGTTCACTTAAAAATGTCACACAAGTTTCTGAGGTAATCCTCAAACGACCACAAGGTAGGAATTTATAACACTTTTACCGGTCATATATTTAAAATCAACGTAACAGTTTGGGCATAAAAGGCCTATCATATCTTAAAATATTTGATGAAACGATACACCATGTAAAATAAACGTCTCAAATTCAGACGCTGTCCTAAATTCCGACTTATTTCTGTTTAGTTCGATAAAATAAGAAATCTACAGCATTGAACTTTATTTTAGCACATCCGGTTTGCTGATTTTACATTACACTTATCAACCCACAATCGTTTCTCATTCTACAATTGTTCTAACGGGCAGAATATAACCTAAAAGTTTGGTATAAGGTATCTGACGCCTTCCTTCCTTTACATCGTTACAGGATAACAGTGATTAAGAAAATTCTAATAATATCTTTCAGGCTGACTAAAAGTGCTTGGTGCTTGGTATTAGGTACATGTAATTATAGCACGTCTGTAAGTCAGACATGTGTGTCGGAATTGTGTACATGGTTAGCAGTAATACATATGGCTCTGTTGCTGTCTTTACACAAGCCAATAACATATTTTACATCATTTGCTATTACTGCTTCGAGTAGATATAGATACGTCGATTTAGATATTGAGGGGGAAGTTCAAAAATGGTACCTAGAGAATTTCAGGTTTCATCCTTTCACCCCCTATCCACTCCACTTTGAAATTTCAAATGGCACCCCCTACCTTGTGACACATCATTTGAAACGGCACAAAATTCTCTACTCAAGCATGATACAAAAATGAAATCGATCAATTGATTCTTAAGATAGACTAGAATAATGGCCACCATTAGGTATTTGCGTTCGCCAAGAGTTCGATAACAGAATGTATTTTGGTCTAGCAAATAATGGTGGCCATTACGAACATGCCAGAAAATAATATCTTATTTCTTAATTTATTATTTATTTTAATTTTTTATTGCTTATGACTGAAATTTAATTCAACAGTATATCCAATCTGCAATGTTTCGCTAATAATAATTGATTTTATACCTGCCGTCTTCTGTGTAGTCTATCTTAAGAAGCAATCGATCGATTTAATTTTTTTATCATGGTTGTGTAGAGGATTTTGTGCCCTTTCAAATGATGTATCACAAGGTAGGGGGTCCCATTTGAAATTTCAAAGTGGGGTATCTGGGCGGTGAAGGGATGAAACCTAAAGTTCTCTAGGTGCCATTTTTGAACTTCCTCCTCGATATCTTAATCGACGTGTTTCCACTCAAAGCAATAATCGCATCAGGTCAAGAGTTATTAAGGGTGGATACTTTTGAAATGAACACACAGTATATTACATAACTATTTTCATATTTCTTCAAAAAATGAATAGCCAGATATCTTTAGAAAGAAACATTTGTTTAAAAAACTTGACATTGTCATTCTACAGTTACAAATGTAACAAAAATTCCTTAACCTGTCTGAATTTGGGGTTTTAACTTATAAACGTGGTAAATATTAAAAATATTTACAAGATTAAACTGCACAAAAAGCATGCATCCTGACTACTTTGTACACCATGGATACCAGCTGTAATCCCCGGATACACCAGTCTTCAATCACCTGCGTAGATATTCCTACGCGAATGATCCTCTCAAAGTATATTCAGCAGAGCGCCCTCCCCAACTACACACTCACTTAATTAAAATCCACCTCTTCACAAAACCTGAAAAGGAAGCGTAAACACACGTCTATCTGTAATTAAATTTCCACAACGCTGAAGACGGCGATGATGCCCATTCTCCTACCGGAGGGCGCGCGACTGCAAAAGGTACAAAGTGAGCGCGCGGTGTGGATTCGAAATATTAATTCATTATCAACCCTTCGCCAAGTTTCCAGCAACTCTTTAGCGCGATGATTTCATAGCCGGGCGCTTTGTAACCGCTGAAAAGACATGGGAAAACTTCGTTTGCAGCGGCGAACTGCCGTCAGCTGTAACATCTCGCCAGCGCAATGAGAATTTAATTAACGAAGTGTGTGAAACTGCTCTCCGCCGCCCCTTTGCTGTCCACCCCGTCTAGAGCCGGAGGGAGGGAACGATCTCTCTGGTAAAAAATAATTTTAACTAATTTAATTTCGCTTCCTAATTGCCCAGCTTGAATTTGCCGCCCGGTGGAGTTTAATTCGATTGGTTGCCCATAGAGGGCGCCCTCGAGAATAGAGTAATTGCGTTTTAGTTGCGAGGATCGAGTCTTAAGTCAATGGAAGCTTTTATGTAGTCAAACTGGATTTTTAAATTGGGTTATTTTATGCAAAAGTTAAAACTGTTTGTTAAAACTGTTTGTCAAAATATACCTAGGATGTGGAATTTTTTTATTCACTCATAGTTTTGATTCTTTAATACATTGTATGCTCGAATTTAAACAATACTTCTGATAATTACCATGACACCTCCATTATTTTAAAGTTCGTAAAGGTAAAATAGAATGTTTGAAATAAAGAATTTGAGGCTTTTAATCATTATTTTTGTTTCTAGTTTCAATTTAGTAATGTCAATCGTAATGCAATCAATTAGGTGTAAAAAGGGCGTCCATACAAACTTAAATTAGTTTCATTTTGTACATCAAAATCAAATTATAAATTATACAACGTTTAATATTGGTCAGAGACGTATGTGGATATGCAAACAGGTTTCAAGTTCTCGAAACGCTGGCTGACTGGAGCAAAAATGGTTGTTTTCTGGCCGTGAAATAAGTGCTAGGCCGCATTTTGTTAGAATATTTTACGAAAGCATATTAATTTCGTGTCATTGCTCCGCCGAAAAATATGTTTTTGTACTGGCACGAAATTGTTTTCGGGATGTCGTAACACGTTTTAGCTTCGACAAGAAAATAATAACTTGGTACGTAGTATGTCTTGCAAAATAATATAAATACATATTGTGTTCACTAACATTTAGAGGCGAACTTCTTTACCTGAAATTTTCGATGATGTTTCTACAATATAAAATTAATAATAAGTCATAAAATACAGGGGAAACAAACACATTATTGAGAATAACTATAAATTGACAACAAAGTTGTCTCAAATTTTGACGAGTAACAATAAATAAATACCTAAATAATATTAAAATATATGAGACTCATATCAAATATATGTTATCTGGCAACCTTAGCTCTATCATACAGGGGTGTTCCAATAGTAGTATTTTCTTTAATTAATAAATAGATATAGAGCAACAACATTAAACTCCAAGTAAAACTAAAATACTGAAAATCTCAATTGTGTATTTTGTGTGCAATCTATTGTTTTTTACATTGTTAATAAAAATTTTTTATTAGAGGACTGTTTTAAACATTACTTTTGCACAACTGTGATTCCAACTAATATTGTCGTTTCGTTTATTATATTATAACAATATATTTTGTAGCATTAGATCATTAAAATAATATTAAAAATGTTAAAATATTTTAAGCTAGTATGAATGTTATAATTTTTAGAACATAGAGCACAAAAATAGGTACAAAAAGATGAAAATATGATGAAAAATACCTCAAATAGATACAACAAAACAGTCATATTCATATATCAAGTCAATGTTTATTAGATGTTCCAGGAATTCCACTTGTTTCATTATTTTTTATCATAGATGTTATTTATCCTACACGATGCGAAAATGTCATTTTCGCGTCTCTATGGAGACACGAAAGATGCTATTTGCCAGCCAGCCCCAGCCCGGCCTGTAATGAACACTTTTCGGCGCTAGCCAGGAAAATGCAATAACTCTGTCCAATCACCACACAGTTTTCGATTCGGTTTGACGTTTGTTTCTCGATCAAATAAAATGTCATGCAGCTAAACTATCAATTTTATATATTGTATGATAGAGTAATGTGCCTGGCCACATCAGATTTTTCATACTGATGTTGGTACCTCTTTTTGATATTTTAGACTATTGAAAATTGTGTTGATAATTCTAGGGTAGATGAAATTTTTAATAGAATATGATTTTACGTTGAAGTCATAAATATTTGTCTGAAGACAATTCAGAACAAAACAAAATCCCATAGATTCCATAATTTCTATATGGTTTTAAATTTCAAGTCAAAATGTAAAAAATCTGGTATAATTCACAAATTTATTCCGGCTGAATCCATTGTCTCAGATCCCTCAAAAGTGCCTCATAGTAAACCTAACACATCATACTTTTATCTGAAGTCCTGAAAGTTTGTTCACAAATGACTGCATAAATGAAACAAAAAAGCCCAACAACCTGACGTCATATGTTCTTACACAGATCGGATTCGTATTATGCGTCAAGAAATGAATCCAAAGCGCATATTTTATTTCCATTAACAAACAAAAATTACCAACGTTACGCTAATTTTCAACTGTCCAAGTGTTACGTAAGTTAAAAACAATTAAAGGTCGAAAATGAAATTTGATATAAATATGTGTATTGTGATAATTAAAAATCGGGGAACCCGAGGATTATATAATAAGTGAATATAATATACCGTTTCATACATATTTTATCTACAATCCGAAAGTTGGTATGTCATCACCGTTTGTTTCCCTCGACATTTTTCAACGTTTCTTAATATTTTCTTGGCGCAAACGTGACTTAACGATATTTGACTGTTTTCACTCATTTTTCATTTCAAATTACTCTAGGCGACTGAGTCAGTTATTTTTAAATAGTAAATGCAAAGTTTTTAAATTGCAAGCTGACCAATAACCTGAAAGATAGGAAACTAACTACTAGTGGCTCTGTTACCAGAGGGTGCTCATATCACAAAAACTAGAAAGATAGAAAACATCCAAAACATTAAACTTAGGTATAATAAAACTAATAATTAATTTAAATAATATTTTTAAAACAAAACCAGGAACGAAAAACTATGGGTGCAAGCAGTACAAAACCGATTATGGAAAGAGAGAATTCAAGACTTGATAATTCAGTAGAACTGAAAGATTGTGGGTTACGACTCAGCAACACAAAGGTATTTGGAAATTTTAGTATTAGAGTTCAAACAATAGTAAATACATCTTTTATTCAAACTTAATTATCATCCGCATAATAACACTACGGTAAGCAGAAGATGAAAATTCTAAATTAGATCTCTTTCATAATTCCTACTTCTTCAATTTAAAATTTTTAATCTAGTCTCAGTATCCGGCTAGGCAAAGTAGAAACAATCAGCTCCATTGTAATCCACTTCTGCGTTTCTTTCCCTCTCAAAGAAACGCCTCCCAGCACCAAGATTCATCGGCCTACATCAAAAGGGCGAGAAAAATTAGTTGGCGAACTTCAACCTTGGCGCTCTTATTAAATAATAAAATTTTACCGACACCTCCCTCTGTCGGAGCCGTCGAAAATTACGCGTACTAATTAAAAATGCCAAAATGAACCCGCCGGCGACTTTGCAAGGGTGAATCAACACTTTTGAGGGGTGATTGTCAAGATAAAGGAAATGCTTTGTACTAGTTAAAGTTAATTTTTATCTTATGTTTTTGTTCGTCATAAGAATAATGGTAAAAAGCTATCTGGGGTAAATTTGTCAATATAGAGAAAGAAACGACGTTATATAACTTGGCACGGCACAATATCTTTAGAAATGTATTACCTCTATAAACGAAACAAATTAATTATTATTCATAATTTTATTTTAATACTTCAATTTACTTTACCATCTTGATTCTGAGAGTGTTATTAATGAAAATAATCTTCCGAGTACGGCATCATGTATCAATTTGTTGAAAATGGTAAGATGCCTTGAAAGCTGTGGAAGTAATAAGCAAGAGTAACGACATCTGACGGCAATTTTAATTAATTAAATATCTCGCGGACTAATTCCAGCAGCAACTACAAAGTCCATTCCATAAAATCACTTCCCAGCTGCATTTTTAATAACCTCCGTAAAATTTTCCACTCTCAGCTTAATTCAAACGCGCTGTTTTCTTTCAATTTGGAATTACCTAGACGAGCACTGTGCGCGAAATAACACTAAATTTTCATAGTCCATATCCATCTCGTCGCATTTTAACCACGTCTACACCTATTCAACGCTTCATATCAAGTTATCAACTAGATAGAACAGTATTATATCGTAATAATGAGCCGGGTTTCCAAAATAATTGGCCGGCGTGGACAAAAAGGTGCGGTCACATCTGTCCTTGCAGAGAGATACATACGTTCGGTCTACCTTCATTTGTGATTAAACAACAAAACATCGCCATTAAGTCCGCCTTTGTGCCTCAGAAGGCCCTTGCGGGGACAATGGGTCAAATATAGTTCTCGAAATCTGAACAAAAAGGCAAGCTTGCTAGCTCGTTTGAAACCATTTTGCTTTGAAACTCCTTTGGGGGGGCCTTTTGTCATTAGGTAGTGATGGAAATACCGTACAGGTACTGATGTATAAAGGACCACTTCAGTTTAATATAGTCGAATATTGTTGTAAATGTTTCATTAGAATTCTTCACAACGGGCACAAAAAGCCGGACATATTTTGCAAAACTTTGATGTTTAATAACTTTCGAAGTTAACGATGGACTTTTAGGTTAAACGCAGTTAAAGAAGAACTGGCATGTGAAGTTAATTATTATTTTTAAATATTTTTGATACAAAGTAAAGATATAAAAAATATATAGAAAAAATGCCCAACTGTCTACTCAACTTGGTTTTATTGTTCTAAGAGTTTTTATATTTTTATTTGGTCTATAATTGGCTGTCTAAAATACTGAAACTTTCGCATCCAGTGACGTCGAACTATTACTTTTCCAACCTACAGCCTACCCGTTATAAAGAAAAATCTATTAACAAAAAATAAAGAATTGAAAAAGCAGACTTTTATATATCAGAATACACTATTGCTTCCGTTTGATCACGGCTTACGTTCGGGGAAAGTGCGACGCACATCGATACAACGCAAATCGAATCGCCATAACTTACCCTACAAATGTAACTAGTCAAAACTATTAAACAACAAAGATAGTGAGTAGGTATGTATCAGAGTGGGGCACTACTTGAGTACATTTCATAAATTTGAGTATTGAGCACGTGAGTACTGACTAAAAGTAATACTCCTGAGTACTCTATTAAAAACGAGTTGAGTAGATTTACTCAGAGTACGCATCTACTTAAATAGTTTTGAGTATTTTACTCAGAGTACTACATCTACTCAAAACGATTTGAATAGATTTACTCAGAGTACGCATCTACTCAAAACGAGTTGAGTACTGCGTATTCTGAGTACTGTGCTTCGGCTTACTTCGTGAATGCATACATAGCACATACTTTGGCGGGTACTTACTTAGAAACAGTTTAAACTCATTTTTCGTATATTTATCGTCCACAAACCATGCAAAACTAACCTATTTTCTTGCTTTTTTCTTGTCCACTCAGTACTCAAACTCTTCCCAGTACAAAAATTTTAGTATTGAGTAGATACTCAAAGCTCAGTGAAAATAAATGATTATTGATTATCTAACCAGTATTCAAAATTTAAAAAAATGAGTATATTGAGTATTGAGTAATCTAGTGGTTACTACTCTACTACTAAAGCTGATCCAGCAAAACCAGTAAGAACAAAATGGGGTTGCGGTTTAAAATAGGTGTCGATAATATCACGGTCGGATATAGAAATTTTCACTTTCTACTCTATTTTTCACTCTATAGAACTTTTATTCTTGTCTTACGTTTCCATACTTTACGCGCTGACTGTTTATCTATGTTTTGTCTGCTTTATTAAACCCCTGTTCTGCGAACTCAGTTTTTAGTGCTGATAACCCTGGTATAATTAACTGTAATCAATTATTTATTACTAGTCATTTTTGACTTATAATGATAACTTGTAATACTCCATAACGTCCAATTTGACAAAATTTATACAAACTGTAAAGAAGCGTTGTTTTTTTTTTTTAGTTTTCCACGACCGAAAGTTTCTATAATATGACATAGTTTAAGAATTAGACACAAAATGAAAAGTTAAAAAAAGAAAGTTCGTTAAAAGAAAAGTTATTTTGATGATTTTCTGTAAGCTGAAATAATAAGTAATAACTGAAACTTTCTCTTTACTAATCTTATGAAGAGACACACAAAAGTTTGTTATTTTTTCTGCATAACTTAAATGTTCAAGGTTCATATTTTATTTAGTTTGTTTCGGCTCAAGAAACTAACGGGTAGGACTCAACTAACAACCATAACTTATTATTAAAACCGATAGACTCTCACACAGTTGAATGAAAGTATTTACTTTAAAAATATATATGTACATAGATTACAAAAAATAATCATATGAGCTATATCTAAAAAGGAGACGACTTTCCTGGAAAAAAATCCAATCGCATGCCAAACTATCTTAAATTAGATAATAAGTTAACGCTTTGCAGTCTACAGTTTTTTTTTCAGCGTTTCGCCAATGTTCTTTAGTGTCGTCAGGGACTACAATAATAATTATAATTGATAAAGTGATCAGTATGTGATATACTAATATGACTCTTACTCAATTTGAACTATAGAAATATGTAAAGAGTTATATGACAGGTTTCGGGTAGGTACATGGTGAATATATCGAATTGTTAGTATAAAACGGTCTGTTTTCGTTTTATTTTGTTAGTTACATCATTTGGAGTACGTGAAGGCATTCTTGTAATAGCAAACCTCATTAATTTAATACGTGTTGCCTCCATTTGAAATGAAAACGTTTTCGAAGGATACTCTGTAGGGACGATGGATCAATTTGAGCTTATTTCTTTTCTACTTAGGGTTCATCCGGTCTTCATTGGAGCGATTTGAGTGAGACAATAAAAACTAAATAAACTAGCTTTTATTATTCATGAATAATATATTTCCCAACGTTTGTTACGCGTCCTTCGAAATACTTTATATGCACCTGTAGGTAGCCTTTAAATTCTCCTTTGGAAAAATCTATAAAGCGATTCGTTCGGCACGATTTCGTAGGGGTAAAGTCGGCGGTTTGCGACTTCGTACGCCCATGGAAAAATAATGACGCCCGAAACTCGTACCGTTCACCGTGTATAAGTTGGAAAATTGGCTTTACAAACGCGATTTAAAACTTTTCAAAACTAAACCCCGATCGAGAACGGCCCGGGGGTTACGCTGCAACGCTCGCTCTTTGTAAACACAACAGCGGCGAATGGCAATTCTACTTCTCTGCCGATAGATGGCGTCGCCGGCAAAAACCGAACGAAGTGACGATTAAATCGTTCGTTTTTTTGCTCTTCGATTTTCTTTTGCTGGAGTAGAGTTTTAATTTGTTTCAGTTGGCTGGGCGCTTTCATTGCATTAGTCGATTTCGCTCTGAAGTTATAAATTCCATTAGATGTGATCGTCTTTGGCGCACCGATCTGGGTATTAATACAATGAGTAAATACAAAAAGTGTTTAAAGATTTTCTTTGCGTCGCGTCGGTTTATGTGAACTCATTGTTTCATAAATCATTGATTAAGTAATTTGTGTCTATAGAATTACAATATTAAAGGGTCGATGGGAGGGTCCATGCTTTGGTTGAGCTTTAAGTTTCTAAGTTTTTCTAGTTCCAACTTCTGATAATAATTGATAAATGTTGGCGCGTACGTACGCAAGTACGCAAGAAAACGCCCCGTGGAATGTGCAGGAGAGGCCTGAAAATATTTTTTAAAAAATTGAGTATTTAATGATTTTATACAGGATAACAATTAAAAATAAAAGAAAACTCACAACTGTAGGTACATCAATTGGTGTTTTTCATAAAACTACATTGTCAAATTTGATATATTTCTTACGTGACGACAAAAATTATTAAAAATATCACCGTGAAAACTTACCTACCGGTCATGTCACCGTTGTAACGCCCACTATTATGATCAACTTAACGTAAAACGATATGTAAGTAACATTTTGTATTAGTGGGATGAAGGTCATTGGAATGTGTTCAGTCGTAAAGACAAGCAAATAAAATTCCAACGTTTCTTATTCTTGTTTATTCGTGGTTACATGTTTCGAGACTAACGTCTCGTCATCAGACCATACTGGAAAAACAGAAAAGACATCACAATATATCTCAAACGAACATTACAATAAAAATCTAAAAAATCTAGTTAGTATTTACCGTCAAAAAATACAATGAGGGTTTATCACGCGTCGTAGGTTATTTTGAGTCCAGGTTAGGTTGTGGCAGTTAGCAAGACGAGACGAGACGTTAGTCTCGAAACATGTAACAACGAATAAACAAGAATAAGAAACATTGGAATTTTATTTACTTGTCTTTACTAACGTTTTTGTATTAGGTAAACGCGATAATCGGGGATCATGGTAAACCGTACATGATACTTTACCAATGCCGGTAGCTACATATTCAGAGCCCTAGAGCAAGCAAAATATGTGCACCCCCGTTGTTTTTCGATTTTTTGAACATCTAATTTATAAAAGCTTGGATTTCCATTATTTACACTTGAAATTGTAATAATATACTCCATAGACACTGTTTTTCGTGTAAGATTTTATTTAAACTTAAGACTGACTTGTTTCGTTGACGCATCATCAGAGTCTCGTGTAAAAAAGATAAAATAAAAGTGTAGGTTCTCACGTAGTGTTCTCACATATGTTAAAACTGACAAACACTATAAACTTGGTGTAAATATAAAATAAGTATTTAGTAATGAATAGATAATAGTAGTAATAAATAGAAAGAGAAGCACGTGTTGAGTATATTATTGAGTAAAAACTATGTAAAAATTAAATTTTTGCAGATTTTGTTTTTAAGCTATGTCAGACAATAGTCAAAGCTAGTAGATAGATGATAGTATCCAAAGATATTAGATTCACTATACAGGCTGTTCATAATAGAGTAAATTTTGATGTTTTTCAAATCGCTTTTAAAGAAAAATGTGCACTATTATCTAAATATTATCTAAAAAAACTTTAGTAATATTAGCGTTTATTAAAAAATAAATCCCTTTTTACTAGTAACATATTTGAATCAAATTCAGAAACAAACTATAAACACTTAATAAACATTGCACAACAAGTAACTATTATTTTAAGTAATATTTGGCAGTTGTTCAAAATGACACCCGTTTTCTCTTCTGCAAGCATTAACGCGCTGTATAATAGATCCTGAGATATTTCTTAACATGTACCTCTTATTTACTCTAAGGTTGTCAAAAACATTGGTTATACGAAGTTCCATGTCTTCTGGTGTAGTAGGTGCTAATTGGTATTTCAGCTCCTTCACATATCCCCATAAAAAGAAATCGAGTTTGTTGAGGTCTGGAGACCTTGGTGGCCACAATGTAGGGCCTCCTCTTTCCTCTTTGGTCACCGCTTTAGTTCTTGTTTTGTGTTGGTAATTAAAATAACATGTTTCTTCAAATTGCAACCGAACACTGTTTAAAACACTTGGTTGGGTATGCCGTCTATCCGTATAATTAATTCTTCTTTGATATAATTATAACTCATCGTCCAGAGAAAGGACAAATATTGTTAGTAAGTTTGACAAGAATAACTTATTGAGTGTGGTTAGATCTCAATTGTTTGTTTCTATGATTAATTAATGCTAATGGTATTATATGCCGTTATTTTAAGTTGTATTTTAATACAGTATTACTGATTTACAAATGAGAGACAAACCAAAAATAACAAGAAAATAAAAGCATTATTAGATAATATTACACATTTTTATTTAAATTGTAAATATCACGAAAACTACTACAATTGGACATATGACACACTTAACACAAATTAAAGGAAACTCGGGGGCAATTCAACTAGCACAAAATATACAGGTTGTTCCATTTAAAACACTCACGGAAAGGCCATTTGAAAAACATCAAAACTTAGTTTTAAAGAAGATCCTGCAACGGGGATATTTTCGGGAAATAATTGAATATCTCAGTAACTATTAACGCTGACAGTTAGCAACCTATACGGTTGGATAAACAAATTTATTAGTATTCACATAATAGTAGAATATTCAAGCGTTCCATTAAAAAAATGTACATATTATCCGTCACGCCTAAATGCAACACGCTGTATAAATGAAAATAATTTTACGTTATTGAAACTGGTGAGTCAAACAACTTTTGTGTTAAACATTTTTTTTTTCTTTCTCTATCCATTTAGTAGCTATCGTCCGCCGGGATACTAATAACTCACCCTGTATAGATCAAAATTATGATAGTTAATTCAAGATCACAAAACATTTAGATCCTTAGAGTTTTATTTAGAAGATCTGGCCAATAGAAGTTTATACAAAAAAAGTTTTCTTGTCCTTCGTATTTTTCGCCCCACTACTCGTGCGCCTGGAGCAGTTTGCTCCCATTGCTACGCCCCTGTAGCGACGCCCCTGAACTTTACGTAATGATAAGCAAGTCTATAGTGGTGGCAGTCTAATAGAAAGGAAGTCTACTATATGTCAGAATGGCAGTTGTTATATTTTGGTGGTCAAAGATCTATCTCATCATGTAGGAGACTACACTACACTATAAATAAGTCTTAAAAAAATCGGCTATAGTCTCGATCTAATTATGGACAAAACTTATCGTATCTTTGTAACTTACCGTATCTTTGTAGACCTAATATTGTCTTATTTCCTTTTTAAATGTCCAATTAGGCCGATGATATGAAATACAGGGTCGCTTTAATAAGCTTCAGTGACCCAAAACACTAGAACCTTAGTATTACACAACTGAAAAACTGGCTATGTTTTTCCGTGTGGTAATAATTTGTATATTTATACTTCCTCCAGATTTCAAGTATCCTAATTAGGAAGAACCACATCCTCGTTACCTCCTTAAGCGACACCCACCTAACAACCCTTGAAATTCTACAGAAACTTCACCCAGGCAGTTTAATAACTCGCCCGGATAAACCATTTAAATTTTTTACGTACAACGCGAGCGAGCAGGACCAACGATCCAACCGTCTCCTTATCCTTGCTCTATCGCCAGTAGTTCCTCGATATCGTCGAGGCGTAGGGGTCCGTAAGGGGTCCCGCGGGACCTCATAAAGGACATCCAATCATCCCTCGCATCGTCAGTGGCGGCGCGTAGCGGACGTGCTGACCATTCCCCACCACGACTAGCCAAACCCAACCGACCAGCGGAAAATGCGCACATTAGGATGCCAAGCAACGAGTGCCACCTTCTGCTCGATCTTAGATATTTATCTGTTTAATATAGACCGCAAGGAGTAGTCTGGTATAGAACGAGTAGTGTGGCTAGAGAAGCAGAAGGTGTCGTCGGATTTATTGCGGACATTCTTAGTGGTACATTATAGGGCAGATTAAGTGGTCTCGGGAAATCTGGATGGCAGGAAATTGCCCGTAAGTCCACGGGCGGGAGACTTCGAGGTGCAATATACTGTTGCTTTACGATATCGTGTTAGTGCGGCCGTTGCCGTCGGGGAACCACTCCGCTCTAATGATGCTGTATACTAGAGTCACTAATGAATGAATCTGCTATGTGCCGGAATCTTAGTTCTTAGTTGATTTTTTTCATAATTAATTAGATGCAGTTTATGTTATTTAGACGTTTTGAAATTATGCCATACGCAATTTAAGGTGTAGTCGCTAAAATTACCGGAAAATCTTTACGGTTATTCTTAATCAGAACCCTAAAATTTTGGGAAATTTAAGGTGTATCTGAAATATTTGTTTCAAATGGCATTTTTTGGGAGAATTTGCTACAGGGCCAAAAGATTAATGTTGGTCCTTGTATCGCAGAGCAGAAAAAATACAAATCTAGCAGTTCGAAATATTTTTGCATTAATTTCTTAGAAGAATAGGTACCTACATTATGCGTTGTTATTGTTGGTTAGAATAGTTACTTACAGTCTCGCAGTTGTCTAGAGAATTTAAGTAAGTTCACTCAATGTAGATATATCACACAAGTAGTTGCATTAGCTGTCAGCTCCTTTGATGTCGGCGTCCCAACTTTTCAGAAATGTAGAAGGGATAAGGCTCTGGTTCGTTAAACGATACTAGATGGCGCATGCAAAATGGAACAGCTATGAAACTAGAATTGATTAAGAATAAAGTGATTTTTCATTCAATTATGATATAAATTCCTCTAATATTGTGAATGACGATGTTATGCGGGTTTAAATATGCTCTCTCGATAATTCAGTGTCGCTCTTCTCGATATGGGTCGTTGAAATGATAGTGGATGGCGCCACTACCAGAACGCCAGCACAGTTCAGTTATGAAATTAATACGTTAAAAATTGTGAAATTCGCTGTAATACGGCTTTAAAGATTCCCCCTCGATAATTGAGTGCAAACTTCACTAATATTGTGTTTGAGCACAAAGCATGCAAGCAGAAATAAGCTAGCGCCACCTTACGGGAAAATGGTGAACGTGGGCCTCAGGCCACGCATGCGCCATCAAAATCTTGACGATATATTTGCTTTCATGGTTTTATTTGTCTTACTTACACAGTGGTACACTAATAAGATGTCTCCATCCTAGATCGACTTCGCACCTTAAAATTCTTTTTTCTTCTGGGTACATTCAACAAACAGCAGGATAATTATATAAATATATATAACGCCGTAATGCAGGATGTCTACATATTTCTTCTGCGACTGTACCCGGAATAATATGAAATGTTTTGACAACTGGGCTCAAAAGTTAATTGATTAATTTCGTTTGATAATGTTTGCAACTGCTAGCGAATCGAACAAAATCTCTTTCTCAGACAATAATCGTGGTATGTAAAGTTATTGTGAAACAAAACAAACAAAAAACTCTTTTCCACAATTTGAGCCCTTTGGGACTCTAAGGTTACTCTGATGGATATCAAATTCTACAAAAATAAACTATGTATATAAAGGAACAAATTGAGTGAGTATTAAACGTTAAAATTTCGACGCACACAATTTTCCAGTACCTAGTATTTTAAGTTAATTAATAATACAAATCATGTTGGGGCAGATTCGGACTGAAAAACACTGATCTATTAGACGTTTTGTCTTCCTCTTTTCCTCTAGATTTGAAAGTTTGCATTAAAAATCAAAATGATGTTTAATTTACTGTTATATACATTGAGATCAAAAACGACTAACCTGTCTGCTCGGATGAAAGTGTTTCAGTAAAAATGTGTCATATATGAACCCATATAATAACCCTATTTCATAAGAGCGGCCAAGTCAATCATTTTTGATCTCACTGGACATACTATACAGGATGTTCAAATTATTTAGGCGGCACAACTAGTTGTAATAATACCACAAGGGGCAAAACATTCTGTTTTCTGAGTTTTATATTATACTTAAAGTCATTTAAATTTTAAATTACTAATAAATATCGCTTGTTTCTCAGAGATTGATAACTTTGTTAAATCCAATAAAATGCACCTGATATTCTATTAGGTTGGCTAGATATTGTATCTTATTATCTTTTTTACAACATTTTTATCATGGTGCAAATGCCGAAATGTCAATAAAATTAACTTTTCGTCATGTTGCTGCATTTCTACATTCGCGGCTGATATCTAAACGTACATTTAAATTTTGGAGTGTACCAATAAAAAAATAATAATGTATAATAATGTAAGGTATGTTCTTAATAATATTTCGTTGGTTATGTTATTTACGTAGTATCTAATTAAATATCAAAATTTTCGTCTGACAAAGAGTTGAAGTAAATATAACGAACTAAGTGCCAAAACCATTGTTCCTGGATATTTAGAAAATAGTGTCTGGCTAGGGCTTTGATAGAAAAGCTTCACTATATTTTTGTGCATACTTAAGCAAATATTAGATAAATGCTGCTAATTCTGATGTTATCTTTTATCTAGTTCTTCTAATGAACAAGCAATCAAAAACAAAACAATAATTTATAGAATTTGCTAAATGCCATAACAAGTATAACTACAGAATATAGTATAATGTTGATAGTTGTGTTACCAGAATGTGAAATTTCATAAATTAAGTAATTCAGCAATGTTTACTTTATACACGATGTACGTTTTCCGTGAGTATACATTGGGTATCGTTTAGTTAGGTATATGTAATATATCGGTTAAATGGAGGAACCAATGTGGCTTTTTATGCTGATCAATTTAGAAGAAAATTTAAGATTGAAGATATCATCGATAAACTGTACTTTTGATTCCAAAAACAATTCCAAAAATTATCCTCGCCTGGATTACTTATCATTCGCTTCTTTAGTTGATTCTACAGTACTGACGAGTTTTCGTAATAACCATTTTCCTTTGAATTTATCAGATTAGTGTGTGATTCTAATGGTGTAAAAGGATGATACCGTGGCAAGTGTTATACACCAACCGTTCATTCATTAACGTCAACAACAAAATAATGTGCAACGTTAATAGGGTCAAAAGATAGAGAATCGTCTCCCTCGGATCAACATGAGTCCGTCAAGTATCTCCAAAATGAATGAGAATTCATCATTGAACCCTGCCTGCCACTTGATTCTGTTTGTACATGTGGAAAACGTCGCAATCTTCATTTTCTCTACTGACTGGGGGGGGGGGGGGTTAGGTTAAGGCGCTGTATTCCTGATGGGAGTAGGTTGCAGTTAGCGTGCCACCGATTAGCATGGAAGTATGTACTATCGTGGCCATATATTATGTCCCTTCTTTTGACGTCCATTTTCTCGGAAACATAGGGGCGAAAAATTAAAAAAAATTCTGGTGCTTTGATTAATTAAATCCTTGATTAATATGCTACTAACTCATAAAAATTAGTAAGCTGTATGTCTTGGCGTTTTCCCGATTTTTCCAAATTAAGAAGAATTGGCGCTGTTTTTGCCAAGTAAATTTGATTCGTTTAACTTTAGCAATTAATTACTCCGGAAATAATACATAGATTTGAACAAATTAAAAAGTAAAATCACCTGCGGAATACTAGCTTTCAATGTGCATTTTTGTAAAATCATTGGATTAGTGCTTGACCCACAAAAAGCTATATTATGCAATGCCAGCAATTCCTTTACTAGAAGAGCTAGAACAATGAAATACAGACTATAGGCTACCCACTAATTCACAGGTTTAAAGTTTATTACACAATCATGGTTTATCTTGCATTTTCCCTACAAAATATCGAGTTGAAGCATCTTATGATTGCTGCAGTTGGCGCGGCGCTCTTCGGTCCTTTGGGCGAGCGGGGGAAGGGATCGACAGCGACGCTACCAGTAGTGGAGGATCGCACGTGCATTACTATAGTTACTAGTGTTTACGGACACAATACATAAAACGACACGGCGATTATGCCTCGCCAAAGAAATTTGAATATCCGGCGACAGATTACCGAATTAAAAAATAATGACAGAATAAGTCAATAAGATAACAGAACCATGAACAGGCATTTGGAAGTCCCACGGGAATTCTTGGCAATTTAAATCGAGTTTCGGGTTTAGCATTTAAAATTAATGAGTGATCTGTAAAATATTCTATGTGTCTACAAATTTACGATGCTAAATTTGTAATTCTTTTTTTGAAATTTTTAGGTTTTATACGCTCAGAGCTGACGTTTGTATATTTTATATTGTTTCTGCATGTATTTAAATATTATTAATAAATAAGCTGTTGAAAGTGTTATAATAGTTTGAATATTTATATAACAAAATCGGGCATTCTTTTTAAATATTTTTTGGGTTTATCAAGCAAGCTTAATTTAGTATTCACCACTAATCGGAAAATCTGCTAACTCCAATATTATTAGATTTATCCGCTTCCATCAAAATCTTGTTTACAACCTTATTGTGTAATACTGTAATGTCAGATAACATATAGCATCTGTTTGCATCAGTTTTACGTTATTTTCCATAGCTAACGCCATCAAAAATCTTTTTTAGTTAGTTAAAGGAATGATGTGCACACTTCTCACCCAGCGTTTTAATGTTCGATTTTTCACGCCATATTTTCGCGGAGTCAGTTATTTATGTTAAAGCCAGTAGTGCTTAGATCACTTTAACGCAATGAAACATTTTTTCTTAATTTTTTGCACTTAGATACTCTTCAAATGGCTTGGATTTTGGTTGCAACCATTAGTCTTTTGGCAAAATATTCGATGACAAATTTACAGAAATTGTCAGTTTTATCTATTAGATACATTTGAAATTTCCTGTTTCCGGCTTTATATTTATTCTGTCCATATGCTGCATTCTGAGCTGCTGAAACGCGTTCAGCAAAACTTCAACGATACTCCCCAAAAAAATTCTGACGCTAAAGTTTATTTAACAAACGTTAACTAGCAGGTATAACAACACTCTACTTAAATCCACTTGAAACCCCAATTTCAGTTAAATATCATGTCGAAAACTCATCAACCAACGCAACACGTTACTCAGGAACATAAACCTCATAGCGCACATTCATACATCATGCAAAAAAAGAAACATCAAAAGAAAGGAAAATACGCGCTGTTCCAGTCAATAAAATCCATCCTTTGAACGAATATATCCGTTATTAACTCTCCACTTCGTTACGAAGGCCGTTAAAAAGTACAGGATCGACCGGGCGGGCCAGGGCCTGGGCGAAAGCGGCTTTGGTCAGTTTTCAATTCGTTGAGTGGTCGGCCTGATTGCCGGTCTCTCGGCCGCGCGCAGTCAGCAGAGCGCGACCGGCACAGCCACACTGGATGAAGCGATTTTTACAACGTCCCGACGTCCGCCGGTCATTTGTTATATCTCGCCGGCCGCCTACGTTTGTGGATTGTCCGACTAGCAAAATCACTCAACGCCGGACTGGTTAGTTTAATTAAAATAG
Source organism: Melinopterus prodromus (assembly GCA_964023965.1). Taxonomy (NCBI): domain Eukaryota; kingdom Metazoa; phylum Arthropoda; class Insecta; order Coleoptera; family Scarabaeidae; genus Melinopterus; species Melinopterus prodromus. The sequence goes on from OZ030397.1 coordinate 10,651,341, forward strand.
CCGGTGGTGGTTATTCTTTTTTTTTTTTGTTTGACGGTAGATGTACGATATATTGATGAAGGACATAACTCTTTGCACCAATGTCGATACAATTTCGGTATTTTTGGCTCTATTTTTAGGCCATAGGAAAATGTGGAAAACTTTACTCCTGAAAATGTATAAATTTCGATAGAAATAAATTTCGTCCAAAATTTCTAAAGTTAATTCTTTATTCGAAGTTTTTAGTCGGCTTCATTCGAAAACTTCAGCTACCAACACATAACTGAAACTGAAATAATTGGTCACTATCAATTTTCATTATTATTATTATTTCTACGTCTTTGTATGAAGAAAAAAATCCTTTACTTATGTCACACACACAATAATAATCTTATCCTTACATTGTCTTGAAAAGCTTTATCAAATGATACAGATATTCAATTAGGTAATTCACACCAAAATTATACCTCACCTCAAAAAATCATTAAACAGTTTGTATAAAATCGATTAAGTTACGAGTATGTGGCTTAATACAAGCCCTATCGTCACAAATAATTGCAAATCACTCCATGTGATGACATTGTAGAGAGATCATGTTTTCAACTTCCTCTCTTTCTTTTTCAACTCAAATTTTCAAAGTACTTGGAGATATGAATCCAGTGCGGTGTTTTCTTTTCAGCCACTATCAATACAATAGTCTACCTCTAAAGATTTACAAAATGTCATAAGTTAATCCTGGGTTATGAATGCTTATAACTTTTGTAAAAGTGGTTTCAGACATTTCTTTCATACGTCAAATAATACGGGTAATTAACCGGGTATTATGATAAATTATATCTTTATTGTATTTGTGTTTCAAATAGGCACTACCACTGGGTTTTGAGCTAAGAGCAGGAAACCAATAATAAGTACAGAATAATAGGTCTCTCATAATTTTGTTTCTATTTATAAACTTAAAGTTTTAGTTTTTACAATTTTTTTAGACCAGTGATGATTACGATTTTTCATTATTTTTGCCGCTATCTATTTCTTTGATTTCAAAGGTTTTTTAAAAAAATAATAACAAATTTCATCAAACTCGGTGCTGTTGCGATATGTTCCGAGGTTTTTATATTTTTTCAGCTCTATTGCCTCAGCTACAGTACTTATTTCCAGTATTTACACTACACTATTTTTCTTATTGTTTTTTCACAACTTCATAAAAGCAAATTATCGATAATGTGTGCCTGTGAACAGGATTATGAAAAAAGAAAATCTTATGTGGCCACACACATGACTTTATCATACTATACATAAAATTAATAGTTTAGCTCTGCGCTAAACTATTAATTTTATATACATGATAAAGTCATGAGTGTAGCCACATAAGATTTTTTTTTCATAATCCTGTTCACAGGCACACATTATCGATAATTTGCTTTTATGAAGTTGTGCATCTCACTACCGATCTCGCTCAAACAGAATTTGCCAAATCCTGACTACTATGTAACTTCATATCAAGATGCGACCGATCTCGATCAAATAGAATTTGTTCTTGAAGCTAAACTACTAATTTTACCAAAACATGTCATAGACATAAATTATTCAGAATTTCCTTTTTCTTTTTTTTATTATTCAACTATTTTGACGAAATTACAGAAACGGCGGCACATTTATAAGATCATTCAAAAATGCTAAGAGTAAACATCCAGTTCCATTGGACCCTTTGAACAAATGGCTTTTCAGCTGAAACTTATAAATATGAAGATTCGTCCCATATTTTGTAGTTTCTATGGAACCACCGGCACAAAAAAAGCGGGTGCACACACACATATACACACACCCACACATATACATATAGACACACATATACACACACACAGACACAGATTTTTTTTGTAGCTTGGTCAAAGATGTTCAGTGGACCCAAAAGGATATATTTCCGCTAACATCTCAAAAAAAATATTTCAGCACCTTTACACTACTTTATCATACTACATATGATAAAGAAAATAATATTCCTGTAGTTAGTTTCCATTGCAAATAGTTTTTCCGTAAAAAATAACAAAAATTTTTATTTTCAAGGTTTTTCTAATACTAGATTAAGAGCACCTGTTTGGGTTGAAGACAAGGTTAGTGTAGTTGTAGTTGGTGCCAAAGCACAGAAAGTGCTACATTGTTCGCAAGAATAATGTGACCAATTATATCACGACTGCAAATTAATTTTTCATAACTTTGTTGACAACTAAAAAAAATATTTATAAAACAAATGAAATTATTTGTCAAATCACACAACATACATTTCATACATACAAAAATTCACAATTCATACATACATAAAATACCATATTACGATATTAAATAACTGTAAATTCTTAAAAACACACCGTTATGTCATAAATAAACAATAGCGAATTAATTATTGCTCAATGAATTGGGACAATTCACCATCTCCAATTAAAATAGAATTAAATCGAAATCCGCAATAGATCCCCCAGCCCCAAACTAACCCAAATGGATTACCAGATTGAATAAATCAATTTGTTTAGGTCCCTAAGAATAATTTAATTCGAAATTTTGCATAATCCCTGCTCACCCTAGCCCATATGCTGCAAGTAATTTTATCCTTAACCCTCCTCCTGACAATGAGTAATAGGTGTCGTATTATAATAGGGTTAATCGGCAAAAAGTACACCACTCCTCATCATTCGTTACATGAACGAACAAGCGAATGACAATTTACAGAACCGAGAAACAGAAACGAATTCCGGTGTATTTGACACAATGCACTATGGAAGTCGTAAGATTTATTTACGCAATATATGTAAGTAAGGGGTTTGGCTTATACGCATGAGGTCCTACGTGCGAATCCTGCCGATGCTGAACATTCTTAAAAAAAGAATTAAAAAATAAGTAAATATAATAATAATACCGAATATTTCGTTAACGTTTGTGATAAAGCAAAAACCTAAAAGGAGTACTTATCGCGATTGGAATTTTCAGCGCATATGAAGCAACTTTTTTTCAGCTTTTCCATTATTTTTTTGTTTATGAGTTATGACGTTAACAATTTTTGTTTCTAATGGCTATATATTATGTATTTTTTTTTGTATGATGTTTTATCTCTATTCTACAGTATACAATTTTTAATTGGCTACATGAGAAAAAAGAATGAAGAAAAACGGCCCCAAGTTTCCACCTTGGGGTTTATTCGGTATATCGTCCCGAGGTTAATGGATGTACGTGTTGACTAGCGAATGAGTTTGAGATATAGTAGTTTTTGTCTCAATTTGTATTTTGGCAACAAAATTCAACACGTGGTCTTCGGTGATTTGTTAGTTAACTCGTTGTTTTTACATAGGAAATTATGTAATTGTAATGAATCAACTTATTTATATTTTTAGAAAAGGGAAGATAATGATACACACCGACATAGGTTCATAAATGTATTTTGAATGAATGTTTTAGGAAGGTCAAAAAATGTGGTAACTAAAGTAACTAAAAACATCCTACTACAATTTGTAGCTATAGGCCAACTATATATTTTATATTTTAAACAGTCGTTTCACTTCTAAGTTCGTTTAAAAACTCACCAAGAAGAATGTAAACTCTTCGGAAAAAATTATCCTGATAGGCAAATAAACTAATTCGCAGTCAGGAGAATAAAAAATACATTTTTAGAATACGGTAGGTACTGTAAATATCATTGACAGTACTGTAAAGAATCTTCCAAAAAATCTGTGATGTGCGTGCAGCATGATGTCTTATGGCAAATTGAAGATAATCCGCATTTAACGCTTCGAAACATCGCTGTGGAGTGTAAAGTATAATTTGAGCCATGTTTCGGCACTAAAACAACAAAATTCAAGAAATTCATCTCTATAAGGTTATACTTATCCAAGTATTGGCAGAAAGTGACTTTGATGATAGACAAGCATTCTGTGAACGAATGATGGAAATTGGTAATCGACACCCAATGTTCTTGCTGCGCATAAATTTTTTCTACTTTGCATTCACAATGCACACAGTATTTTTGGTGTTACAATTAACAAATTGTAACACCGTTTGCGGTAACTTTTTTCTATGATTGATCTCATTGATATCAGATGCCATATGTCAAATGTAACGCGATATAACCCCAAACAGCTTCTTTATATCGTTGGCAATCGCATTAACTGCGAAATATCTATATTCTATACATACTTAAACATGCATGTAACATGCTATAATATTGCCAAAGGCTTAAGGTTTGCTCTGTTCATCAGAATACGCCAGCATGACGTTTTCGGTGATGTTTTGCGACTCTGGTAAATGATCGTCCATCAATCTCGTCAACTAAACATATTATCCCCTTTCAGATACAATAGAAGGACCACATTTTCCTGAATAAGGAAACAAACCTACATCGTAAATATGATCGGGTTCAAATCATGCCGCGGGATTGTATATACGCACGAAATAGTTTATTTTATATCAGCTTGCGCGTAGCAAGCTACAGTACATCTAAAGTGTTGAGGATTTCCTAGTTTATGTAACGTATATGTTGTCGGTAACAATTTGAACAGAATTCTGGTCGACCTATGTGATGTTAGCCCCCAGCCCCCTCTTATGGGAATTTACGTGTATAGAAAAACTCTAACTACTGGAGTACTCTTAGAGATACAGCAACGGAACTAACACTGTTCGAACGAGTGTTCTTCGGCCAATCTAAAAGTGGAAAAGTCCGATCCGAAATATGTAGATTATTGACCGTAATTAATTAATAACTGATTAGGTGAAACGGAATATTTGCAAAAATCGTGATATTCAATGGGCTGTATATCGTTGACCCTTGGTGGTAATAAAACCAACACCATTCGATTCCCCTCTTCTTCGACTATAGGAATATCAAAAAGTCCGATCGCAATTAGATAGGTTTGGGGTAGTATGCGTGGGCGAAGGTCGGCATGTTTTGTGACAGCTTGCGTTGTTAAACCGGTTCCATTCGGTTACCCTCTTTTTAGACTATACGAATGTCAAAAAGTCCGATCTAATCTTATAGTGGAAAAGTCCTATATGAAAGTACATTTATATGAATATGAATACGGATATTTATGTACTAAGTTCAAGTGACAGAGTCGAATATCTGCGCTCCACGAAAAAATCTTAAAATCTTCTGGCCAAATTTCATCTAGGCATACGATGACAATACCTGTTTCGTCCAATATGACGTTGTTAATACTGTAGTCCACATCTGCTGTTATTTTTAAGCAGAACAGTCAATTTTTATATACATATTCGTATAATACATATTCATATAAATGTACTTTCATATAGGACTTTTCCACTATAAGATTAGATCGGACTTTTTGACATTCCTATAGTCTAAGAAGCGGGGAATCGAATGGAACCGGTTTAACAACGCAAGCTGTCACAAAACATGCCGACCTTCGCCCACGCATACTACCTCAAACCTATCTAATGCGATCGGACTTTTTGATATTCCTATAGTCGAAGAAGAGGGGAATCGAATTGTGTTGGTTTTATTACCACCAAGGGTAAACGAGATACAGTCCATTGAATATCCCGATTTTTGCAAATATTCCGTGTCACCTAATCAGTTATTAATTAATTTCGGACACTAATTTACATATTTCGGATCGGACTTTTCCACTTTTAGATTGGCCGAAGAACGCACAGTGTCGAACAGTGTTAGTTTCGTTGCGGCATCACTAAGGGTACTCGAGTAATTATAGTTTTTCTATACACGTAAATTCCCATAAGAGGGGGCTGGGGCTAACTTCACATAGGTTTCTGGTCGTGCCAATCTTTTTTGCACGTCACTTCCAACTTCGTCTTGGTTCTAGTTGTGTCCAACTATTTGTGGTACCTTCATCGCATGTAATTTTACTAAGTATAGTTTATTCTAAAAAAGTACTTCACCGAAATTACAATTTGGTTTCAATTATTGGTGCGTGTAAATGTATATGCCTCAAGGGCTACATAGCGGAATTAGGTAACACACTGCTATTAAAAACGTTAAGCGTTATAACAATTTTTATGTAAGTTCTCTTTCTTCGAGGTAACTAATCAGTCACCGCAAAACACTGACAATTATAATTCATAGATACTATTTTTCAGTTAACTTTTTAGGTTATGTTTCTATATCTATATCCTTTATTCACTGGTTGTCATATAAATTTTTACCACAGTATCCATTGCGGGTTAATAGTAATTATTTATTAAAGCTTGTAGGCTAAAGTAGAGTAAAATTAGCCACAATAAGATTTTGTCATGATTGTACCCTAACTTTTCGAAATTGACAGTTTTCTACAGTACCGACAGTACTGCAACCGGTTCCCGCAAAATACCGTAGATTCTAAATATAGTAACCACAATTTCTAAATTTATATAAAACTATTGACGTAAAGTACCAAAAATAGTATATTACAGTCGATTTAAAAGACATCTTGGCGCATTCGTTCATTTAGGGCACTCGTCGCTAGCGCTCCTCGTGCCCTAAATAACTCATTCGCCACTTCGCGTCTCTTAAAACTTGTATGATAAAATACTATTTTGATAAAGCAACTTTTTATTTACATGGGATTGTCAATAGGCGTAATCGTGAATTTTGTGCTACATGGGCAAAATCATCACAGCATGCAGGAATCCCGTACCCAATATCAACAAGATCTTGATGTGCGGGAAAGAAATGTTGGTGACAGTATTGTAAGACTACTTTGTTTTTAAATAATTGAACTGGTGAAATACACCTACACTTTCACTGCTTCAAACTGGTTGGCAACATATTAAAAAGCTTTGGTCAAAAATAGCTGGGATATTTAGAGTGTTCTCTATATTCGTTCTCGCCCAATAGCATAAAACGATATCGATCTAGTCCATAGAAATAAAATAAATTCGTCACAAACCAAACACGAAAAAGCTTTATTATTTTGTACCTGGTGCAAATTTCAGTCAATTGATTATTACGAATAACATAAAAATATTATTCGTGTGAAAGTGTGAAAAATATCCACAGTGAATTGATTTTTGCAACTGACGGCAATAATATGATTTATTTGGCTGCTTTAATCTTGATTTCGCTTCGGAATATTTCAAATTTTAACATTGTGGCGGGTAAATATTTTGCTTTTTAAATTGCACCGTATGTGACATTGGGAACCAGTTTTGCAGAATTGGCGCTCGTGTAAAATGTAAATTTATATCAATAAGGATTATGTATGGCCGCTTTGTTTGCTTTTGTTTGTTGCAGCATTGCAGATGTTTTGGCGTGGCAAGCGGATGGTTCGGACGGTTCTGCTACCACCCTGCAGTCCAGCACATGTGCAAATGACAACCTAAATTGCAACACAATAATTTTCGCGAATAATGCATATATTAAACTGCTATTTGCGAATTGGATCCTGATATTATTTACGAGGGAATTCGTTATTGTGTGACATACGTGAATGTGACGTAACGAAGTTAACAATTCACTCAACACCAAATACTTTACCGAAAAATATTCCTTAAGCTATGTGTTGCATAGTATGTTTACCTGCTGCAGCAGAAGCGTAGATTGAAATAAAAACACGAAAGTACTAATATCGAAGATTACAAAATGGCACATGGCAGTACTGCTTAGAATAATATCTTCTAATACATAATATACTAAACCTTATTGATTATAAATAAGAAAAATTACTATAGATAATATTCTTAAAATAATAATTATGCGAATTAGATAATTAGCTTATATAATTGAGGAATATTACCAACAATTGTGGGTGTTTAAGAAGAATCCGTACCCCGGACGTTCTAATCGCAAGGCACGAAAAAGTTCGGAGTGGTTCACTTAGCTATTAGCTCACAGAATCCTCAAATCAATATACGAAATTAAAGAAAAAAGGTACCTATAAATTTTCCGTCTAGTGGTCGATTTTTGATATTTTTGTTCGTATTTGACAAATATTGTTCGTTAATGAAAATAACATACAATTCACAGTTTTGCAATTTTCACAGATCACACCTTCTTCTATAGTCTATAATATCACATACACTATATCATATAGCGTACATACCACAACAAAAATTAATACATTGTCATTACCAAAACAAGTAATCTCTAATCTACAATTTGACGTATAACATGAGAGAATTCATAAAAACTAAACTCACTATGGAAGTTTTTTACTTTATCATACGCAGTAAGATAAAGTATTGTAATCATGCCGAAAAAAAAAATTGAGGTTTTAGCGGAAATAGGTCTTTTTGGGTCCCCTGAACATTTTTGACCAAGGTACAAGGTGTGTGTGTGTATGTATGTCTGTGTGTAAACGATTTTTGTGGCGACGATTCCGGAGAAACTAGTAAAGGTATCGGAACGAAAGTTCATATTTAGAAGTTTTGTTACCAAACTTAGAGCTGAAAAGCTTTTGGTTGAAAGGGGTCCAAAGGAACTGGTAGTTTATTCTAAGCCTTTTTGAAGGATTTTGCAAATGAGCCGCCATTTCTGTAATTTCGACAAAATAGTTAATTAATAAATTAAAGAAGAGGAAATTTTGAATAATTTATGCCTATGACATTTTGTGGTAAAATTAATAGTTTAGCTTCAAGAGCAAATTCTATTTGACCGAGATCGGTCGCATCTGCATTGATGTGAAATTACATAGTAGCCAGGATTTTGACAAATATTTTTTTGTGTAGTCACATTCGAAAACAGCTGATCGTATCAGAGGTTGGAGAACCACTATGGAACGTTGCCGCTGTAGTGCGGCAAATTATAAAATACAAATTTGAAATAAAATAAGATCACCAATTTGATTGTTTGTTGATAAGAAATATCAACCCGTCTTTATATCTAATTCTAAAAACGATAAATTGCGAACATTATAAATAAAGTATAGCGATGAGTGTAGTTTTATTTTAGTATGTTGGTAGGGATGTGTCATGAACAAATATAAATTTGTCAGAATTTGAATTACCTTTTTACGGTGGGTTTTCATTAGTGATAATGTTAGTGGTAGCAGACGCCGTTATAGTATTTCCAATAGAAAATTGCTAGTGACTCATGTTTATGTACATGCAAACTAATGTGTCATTATCACGATATGTAAGAAATACTATAATTTCGTATTCTACCACCGCCATTAACTACCATTACCTACCAATCGGAACGCATCTTTCGTCAAAGTGGTACCAACCTAGCATTTACTATACAGAAATCATTTATTTTTTTAACGTTTTTCTTAAAAAGCAACACAATAAACGTTGATGTTCACATGCGACGGCGACACTCCGGCTTCGGTGACGCGCCGCATCACCGCTCGTCGCGCTATTCCGTACTTTCGGCATTTGTGACATAAATAACTATTATTCCAATGACGTAGTGTTGGTAGTGTCAAATGCTGATGCTTTGACAATACCTACGATTTATCCACAATAGAATAGATTCTCGTGCAGCTAAACTATTAATTTTATATATTGTATGATAAAGTCATGTGCCTGGCCACATCAGATTTTTTTGTAGGACTACTGGCTCTACTGATTCCTCTTAAGCTCAATTAAATTAAAATAGATGAACAAGAATTTATCATTCTAAAATTCGGACACAACAGACACAGTGGCGTCAGTGCAAAAAACTTTTGACTTGGGTCTCATATTCACCTGTGACTCGACGTCCATTTTTTTAGACAGTTCGGGTAAAGAAGAGGCAAATGATGAAGTTTGCGGTAATGTCAATTCATTATTTTGCCAACAAATAGCTTTTGAAGTATCCCTCTCATAAACGACAAAATTTGCACTTAGGTCGTTGTGCCTTTGGATGTGGAATATGACCAATTTACATTGCTAAGAGGCTACCCAGGAGAAGAACAAGATGCAAGAAGGATAAAAAGGCAAGAAATGTGTCTGCATTAAAATAAAACTGTTAGCCAGGATTTGACAGATATGTTTATACTATTGACGGTCGGTATTGTCAAAACAGCAACGTCTGACACTACCTACTGTCATTAGAATAAAAATATCTGTCAAATCTTGACTAACTTGCTTTTTATTAATCCAGACACACATTTTTTTGTACCTTGGTCAAAAATTATCAGGGGCCCCAATAAAACCTATTTCCGCTAAAATCTCATTTTTTCCGCACGATTATATTACTTTATCATACTATGTATGATAAAGTAATCATACATAGTTATCATACATAGTATGATAAAGTAAAAGGCACATGGGAGCGGTAGTACCAGAAGACGTCAGCAGTTATGAATTTTGCCTCACGACAAAACCAGAAAGCAATTTTTTCTACTCCTATTGATGAATGCATTCGTTATCATGACAATTTATGATAAGTACCATTCCCCACACACGACGGCAAATATTTCATTCCTAGGAGTCTACTCTTGTCACGTTTTTGAAGCGAATGCGATGCTTTTCGAATGGTTAGGTGAGACAGAGTGGGGATATCAGCGGTTGCCCTCTGTTTGGTACGTATCTCTGAGCAAGTTTGCTTGTCGCTAAGAACAATAACGCACGCGCCACTCCCATACGTTCCAAACACTGTGCAACCGCATGGCAGCAGCCGATATCCCCACCCAGTCTCAACAAACCTTTCGAGAAATCTCACATTCGCTTCGAAAAGCTGACGAGAGTAGTCTCCCAGGTTCCCCATACTCCCCGAGTCGTGGAAAATATTTCCTTTCTCACGACTTTAGAACCAATCACAGCTCTGGATTTTCATTTCCATTGTTTTTTGATTTACTGCTTAGCGATAAATATCAATGCATTAACAACGTCTCTATGTGAAAAGCGCAATAATTTTAATTTGTCAAAATCCTGTAAACCGTCATAGTCATTCCATGGTCATAGAAAAAGTATAGTATTCTCGTCACAGGTAATGGCAATTACTCACTCGAACGTTTTGCAGCACTCCCCTACGACTCGTGCTGAAATAGGATATTATTCTATGAGCAAGTAATGTAAGCAATCCCACGAGAACGAAGTTTGTAGCACGAGCCGCAGGCGAGTGCTGCAAAGCGTTCGAGTGAGAAATTGCCATTACTTGCGAATGGAATACCATACTTTTTCTACGACCATGCAACGAAATTTTATAAATTAATCTTTGTGCATATAGGGACGGCTGTATGTCACTATGACGATTTGGAGAATGTTGACAGATTAAAATTGTTAGGTGCGCTTGTCACTTAGCGACAGAAAAATCCAGAGATGTGATTGGTTCTAAAGCCGTGAAGAATGAAATATTTCTCACTACTCGCGGGGTATGAGGAGCCAGGAATGAAATATTTGCTATGTGTGTGGGGAATGGTTAGTATTACTTATCATAAATTGCCATGATAATGAATGCATTCCTCAATAGGAGTAGAAAAACTTTGTTCTCGTGTGATATTGCTTACATTACGTGCTCATAGAATAATATACATTGTAATTTTTTTCAGTATGCTTTGTTAGTTGGCCACAAACAAAAGCACTAAATATAGCTTTCAAACACCTATCTAGTGGTAAATGAATAGTCAGTTAACAGAAATAGTCAAATATCAGTCTCTACATTTCATATCTGCAAATGTGGAAATATCACAAAGACAACTTTTCGTTCTATAGCCAATGGTGGCTGCATGTTTATGTTTACTGTTGTCAATTATTTTGAATAAGGGAAGTTTTTTGGCATTTTATTAAGCTTTAAGCATAAGGTAATACAACGAAGTTGGCAGAGTGTGATTATATATTGACTAATAATTCAGTTCATGATTAAATTAAATTTTAATGTGATGGCAGTTTAAGGTCACAGAGAAACGCTTTATAAAGAATGATATTGAAAGAATGAAAAGTATCAAAATATTGGTTCATTGTAGATACCGGTCCATCTGGCGACTGAGCTTGTCAATCAATATTTTAGTTTGTAAGAAGTCTCAAACTATTATAGTCAAACTATTATAGTCAAACTATTATTCTATTAAATAAATTTCGAGAAGACCTCTTAGACATTAAATGCCGCACACATCGTAATATATACCATCGTAATGTAATACAAAACCTATCAAGATAGTCATTTCCTCAAGCCGCACCTTATATTTAAGGTTTAACGTAGCGCCAATAAAACCTCACTAAAGGAAATTTCACCGTCGCCTAATGATAATTCAAAGGCCAAGGGCATAAAACGCGGTTGTAAAAAAAGGGGAGAAGTCCAACAATCTCATTAAGTCGCGGTTTCGTGAAATCTAAACGCCATAAAAGAGGCCCACTCGTTTAAGATCCCCATTTATATCATCCCATCAAAAGAAAACTCATCCCTCAATATTTATCTTACGCACCAAAAAGAAAATCTCTGAGCGTCCGTCGTGTCGCTTATTTGAATCGTTTCTTGGCTGAGCTCAACTAGCAAATAAAACCGCCGTTACATCCCTTGTTAACGCGGCTCATTACATAGTATTATGGGGTAGGTTAAGGGGGATGCAACCCCTTACCGGAGTTCCTGAGGGCTGCCGTATGTGTTTATGGCCGGTCGCGTCTCGCCCTCCCTGCCGTTTACGAGCCGGGTTTTATTTCCGACAATATTTTAACCGGAAAGACGGATGCCACGTTTGAGGCGGCACACGTAAAACGTGAAAGGTTGCCCTGAAAGCGCGTAAAAATTCTAGTAAATTGAAGCCCGTTAAGTTGGGATTTCCGCTAGTTTTACGGCCGTTACTAATGCATGTCTTCCCTCTTTTTTTTTTTTGTTTTCCTTTTTGTAAACGAGTGTAGTAGGTATGTTATTGGAGTTGGTATAATTGAAATTTGAAGACTAGTGATGTTGTACAGGGTTTTAAATGAGAAAGAATTGAGAAAGAAATGAGAAAGAAAAGAAAATTTTTATCGATAATCAGGACACTTGTTGTTATAAAACACTTCTACTCAGGGAATGCAAAATTTATTCAATGCTGCGACATGCAAAGAAAAACCTTTTTTTCGATTTTTCATTCGCAGTGAGCAAATTGTAACACTGTTTGCTAATTGTAACACACGGGAGTATGACGTTTCTGGTAATGTTCTGCGACTGTGGTAAGCGCTCGTCCATAATTCTCGTCCAGTAAACATAAATTCCCCTTTTCAAATATAATACAAGGATCACTTTTACCTGGTTAAGGAGTTATGCGAAGATCAAACCTACACCGTAGATATGATCGATTTCAATTACTTCCGCGGGATTGTATTCATGGGCAATAATTGGTTTATTGAATATCAGCATACGCCTAGCAAGCTATAGTATATCTAAAGTGTAGAGGATTTCTTAGTTTATATAACGCATGTCTTAGTCTTAGTCTTAGTTCTCGTTGGGTGCAACTTATTTGTGTTTCCGTCATCGCATGTAATTTTACTAAGGATAATTTATTCTAATAAACTACATTACCGAAATTATAATTTTGTTTTAATTATATGTGCGTGTAAACTTGTATAAGCCTCAACGGCTACTTAACAGTATTAGGTAGACACCGCTATTAAACGTTAACCGTTGCAACAATCTTGTTCTTTGAGTAACCCTCTAGTTCTTCAGTCACCCAAATACGTCTAATCTGATTATTATAATAATTTTATATTTACTTTATAGGTTATGTTCTACATTACGGTACATTAGTCCTACATTATGGTACGTTTTTATTGCGGCAGCCGTTGCGTGGTAATAGTGTTGCCTCAATCTTATTGTGATCATAGTTGCGACACTTGATTATTTGTAAAAACTTGTAGGTTAAAGTAGAATAAAATTATTCACAATTAGATTTTATCCCAACCTTACAAAGTTGAAAGCTTATAGTAACTTAATATAGCAATATAGTAACCGAAATTTCTAAATTTATGTAAAGTTAATTATGCAAATTAGAAAAAAAATTGAATATTACACTCGTTTTGTAAGACATATTGGCGCATTCGTTCATGAAACAACTCATATGCCGATTTGATGTACTATAAAACTTGTATAATAATTAAGTACGTAGGCTTTCACGGCCAGAATCATTTAGAAAATAAACTACTTTCGGGTTATGCCAAGATTGTTATGCCAAGTGTGTCAAGATTTGTGATTTTGAGTGTGATTCTGAGCTTAACAAATCTTGACACACGGCATAACCCGGAAGCAGTTTATTTTGTATAATAATATACTATTTTCTACTCCTATTGACATTGACAACGTCTCTACGTGACAAGTCAAAACCCTGTAAACCTAGCAAGTGAATTAATAAACAGCTTAGGGGTACCACAAGGTTCTGTTCTTGGACCGGTTTTATTTAATTTGTACATAAACGATGTTGCTTCACAAGTTAAAGCTTGTGATATGCACCTATTTGCAGACGATACACTAATATCAATTGCAGGAGATAACTTACCTGATGTAATCGCGACATTAAACTCCGAACTAGTATCGATATCAAATTAAAATTAAATTATAAAGAAAATAAATTATGTTTGAATGTATTGAAAACAAAAGCTATGGTATTGGGAAATAGAAATTCGGTAAACCCTACACCAGACATAGTTATCGATAACACAGTTGTTGAGATAGTGGTCGAATTTAAATATCTAGGTGTCATTTTAGATAATAGTTTGAAATTTACGAGTAATATGGAATATATAGTTAAAAAGGTGAGTCGAAAGATTAGCTACTTAGGAAGAATATCTAATAAAGTTACATTAAAAGCTAGAATATCTTTGTACCATACGATTATAGAACCATATTTTTACTATTGCAGCAGTATAATATTTTTGTGTACAGACAAAGACATTAAAAAGATTCAAGTACAACAAAATCGAGCACTCAGAATTTTATTACAAAGCTCCAGGTTAACCAGTGTCGAGTCCATGCTGAGTAAATTAAATTTTTTGAATATTAAACAAGGAACGGTATATCAGGCACTCACGTTGGTATATAAATGCACAAATAATAAACTCCCAAATTATATGACTAATTATTTAACATACAATAGTCAGCAGCATGAATACAATACTCGGCAAAAGGACCACTTCAGATTACCAAAATATACAAAAAGCAGCACACAAAATTCATTTTATTATAAAGCACTGAAGATGTTTAATACCCTGCCAAGTGATATAAAAAACAGTAGTTCGCTAAGTCTTTTTAAAACATCATGTCGGGTTCATGTATTGGCTAATTTTAAGTAGTTGATAAGTTTATTACTTACGAAACCAAATTTATTGTGATTATTAGTTTCTTTTAACTAAATAAATATCATTATTATTATTATTATTATTATTATTATTATTATTATATGCACAAAAATTAGTTTATTAAATTTCGTTGCATGGTCGTAGAAAAAGTATAGTACATATTCCATTCGCAAGTAATGGCAATTTCTCACTCGAACGTTCGTTCTTGTGAGAAATTGCTTACATTACTTGCTCATAGAATAATATACTATTTTCTACTCCTATTGATGCATGCATTCATTATGATGGCAAATTATAATAAGTAATACTAACCATTTCCCACAAACATGGGAAATATTTCATTCCTGGCTCCCCATACCCCTCGAGTCGTGAGAAATATTACATTTCTCACGGCTTAAAGAACTAATCACAGCACTGGATTTTTCATTTGCATGTTGTTTTGATACACTGCTTAGCGACATTGTCAAGCCATTGACAACGTCTCTAAGTGACAAGCGCACCAAACAATTTTAATCTGTCAAAATCCTGTAAACCGTCATAGTGACATACAGCCGGCCCTATATGCAATAAATTAATTTATAAAATTTCAGTGCATGGTCGTAGAAAAAGTATAGTATTCGATTCGCAAGTATATAATGGCAATTCCTTACTGGAACGTTTTGCAGCCCTCGCCTACGGCTCGTACTGCAAATCGTTCTCGTAAGAAATTGCTTACATTACTTGCTCATTAATAATATTGTATTATTTACTTATTTTTCACATTTCCAAATATCATGTTTTGCAAAACGGGCTTCTCCAGGCATACCAGTTGTAACAAGTTCTTTTTTTCAAATTTATTATAACAAGTGATCTCAATATACTGACAGAATTATTAGAATTGTCAAAGATTACAAAAGCTATTTAACATTAAAGTTAATCCAAATATTAGGCTAGATTTAGGTACTATATATAGATTAGTATAACCACCGTTTTTTAGAAATTACGTCACATTTCCTATTTATTAATCTGGGTTGATTTGAATGGCTTAAAATAATCAAATAAACAATAATCAATATTCAAAATCAAGTTGACAATTTCTCATATAACCGGTAAATAAAACTACCTATTGTACCACAGACTTGTATTTTTATTTAAAATACTGATTAACAAATTTTAATTTAAAAGCAATGAAGAATAATTTCAGTTTTATACATTTCAGCATATGAAATGATAAACTGATACCAATTACTTTAACTAACTTATAATTATGTTATAAATTGGCCTATATGCTATCATTTATCATACATTTTTCACATATTTAAACAGGGCATCATAATAGTCCTACTTTAAATGCAATATCATCAACGTGGAGGAGACCCTTTCTGAAGGGCCTTATTAATAACGGAGATATCCCTATTAGAATAAATTGGTATGAAGCCTTTTCCTAAAGGGCGTTTTATTCAAGTTTTTTTTTTATCCCACCGTTATTATGCCAACAGAAGACCTTTCTGGATATTCCTTAAACGGTAGGAAACTCCTTCAGGATTTCTTCTTTAGGATAAGCCATTACTTAGGCTTCGAGATATATGAGATGAGCACCCTTATGGAAAGCAATGGATTATTTTGCATTCAGAAATCATCAAAGGGGTCTGGGATGCGTTATAAAATGGTATGAGTATTATTACTACGAAGTGGAGATTTATTTGAAATATAAAATTTTGGGCTAACTATACATACTGTAAAGAAATAAGAAATTGGTAACTGCTCTACTTTATAATGAACTTTAAATTGCCTTTTTTGGCAAAAACATTGCAAAGATGAACGCATGTGATATTTATAACAGATTATAATGGCGTTTTGCTATTATAAAACATCATACTATCTGAAAGGTTTCTCAATACCCTAGAACAGTGGTTCTTAACCGGTGGTCCGCGGACCACTGGTGGTCCCTGAGAGCACTCGCAGTGGTCCGCGAAACCAAAATGCACTTATCAAATAAATGAATGACAAAAACGACGAATTGACGACGCTAAGACTACGAATATTAATGAAATACTTAGTTATTTTATTAGGTGTGTAAACGAAACCTTGTTTTGTTTGTAATGTTACATGTAACTAAGTAAGTGTGTTCAGTAAATCGGTACTGAAATATCCTGACGTTACTATACCAGGCCACAAATTGTTTAAATTTAAGGATTTGATTATCAAATCTATTAGGTATTTCTACCTAATTGAGAATTATTTTATACCTAGTCCCCGATGCTTGAGAATTGTCATCGATTTTATTTATTTGTTATTCAATTCATTGCCAGTTTCACAGATGGCAGCGAATCCTGTTGGGTATAAAGTTGGGACTTCAAATGTCAAAAGGTGACCGTTTGTATACATTTAGGCGTGGTACCTCAATGGCAATAAATGGGAAGATTAGACGTCAATACGTAATATGCGCAACTGTTCTTACCAGTGATGCTTAAAATCCGGCAAAACTGGAACGTCACTTAAAAACCGTACCTCGTAAATATTGTGACCGTCCGCGAGAATTCTTCGAGGGCTAACAATGAATTTAAAAAATTAAGTTTGAACCCAGTGGATCACGATATGCAATAGCTTTTGAAAATACATTCGCTATATCATTTGAATCTTCAGTTGCAAGGGTCACGAAATATGAAGTTGGAAGGCATGACCAACGTATTTTTATTTCATGATAAAAAATTCTCGCGCGCGCCCCCTACCCCCGTGTATCCACCCCTCATGAATCAATAAAAAACTGGAAACTTTTCCAAAATTTGCAATTTTTTTAAAAATTTGGAAATTAGTCCTGTCGGGTTGTAATTTTGCATGTGGGCAGATTTCCGGTGACATAAATCCATAAATCAACAAAAAAAATGAAAACTTTCCCAAAATATTAGTCGTTACTTGTGTTAGACTACTTTGTAGCCCCAGGCCCATGGCGGTATAGATAAAAAACTTATAAAACCTACACAGAATAAAGAAAAAATAATATCTACTAAAAATCTTAAAACTAATATCGAAATTTGCAACTTGCAAATATGCACGAAGTTATTATCTTTTAAACTTTGCAAAAGTTTGAAGCGTCATAGCGCAAAAGTGTACTCTTTGTATCAGCAAGTTAATTATTATTTTAGGGACCCCGATATAGTGCCAGCGGCGTTGATGTGCCACAATTACACCACAACTGTGATGGAGTGTTGTCGATTTTCTTACGCTGACCAGGGACGGACTCCGTCTTTCTTTATTAATTTTCTCAAGAATGCGTTAAGTTAGATCAGCGCTTTTCAACCTTTTTACAAGCGGAAGCCTTTAAATGGGTTTGAAATTTTCTATGACATTGGTATAGACTTAATTGCTCTTTTTCTAGTTCCTTAAAATATTACAGTTCTTTCAAGTATAACCAATGGAAGAAACATAAACTACAAACCAAACAATGCGAAGACGAAGAACACAAACAGTATCTTTTACAAATAACTAAATAAATAAATCCATTAAAAATATTTAAAAGAGTAGTATTAGTCAAAATACAAAAATTAAGAAACATTTATTCTAAGTAAAAAGTTTGATATGGAAAAATTGATAATAAGCTAATCTTCATTAAGAAGTTATAGCCACTTAAAATATCGGTTTATTAATATTTTGATTTTTTTAAGGTGTTGAAAAATAGATGGCTTATGAAACATTTTAATCAGATTTAATCAATAATTACGTGCTGAGAAAAAAAGTGCGGGCATAAACACCCAAGTAGAAGACATTTGTACACACTAATTTCATTTACAACAGATGATTTCTATATTTTCTCTTAAAGTTTGTTAAATAAGGAAAAGGCTTGCTCAAACATACACAATGTTAAAAACTCCACTAAATGGTTATTTATAACTCGAGGTGACAATTAACTGTAAAAACCAAATTATAAACAACAAATGTGAAAAACAGTTAAATTTTTTGCGTTGTCAACATTAGTACTTACTGCAATTTCATTTAATTATTTTTTGTTTAATTAAATGCAGTCATGAAATTTTAAATTTCACTTTATACGTCCGCATAAATTTTCGCTTAGAATTTATTGATTTTCTATGAATGGGACCGAC
The DNA here is from genome assembly GCA_964023965.1 of Melinopterus prodromus. Lineage (NCBI taxonomy): Eukaryota > Metazoa > Arthropoda > Insecta > Coleoptera > Scarabaeidae > Melinopterus > Melinopterus prodromus. The sequence continues at coordinate 10,670,534 of OZ030397.1, forward strand.
ATAATTTTTGTCATAGAAGCTCAGAACTTGTCTGGTGATAGGTTAGTAATCTTATCTGGTATGTAAGACCATGTTGAAATCCACCACCTACAACTCTGTTGTTCTCCTAAAGTACCATTATGAGCAGCAGATTTAAATTATAGGTATATTTTGGCACATTTGGAAAAGCAAAAATATTGAAAACAAGTTAGATTTTGACCCATAGCTCTGCCATCTTGTTGTTTTCTAGAGGTTATTTTGATTTTATGTAACACGTAATTATAAGTAATATTATCATTTGAAGTTAATGAATAATTAGTCTAGAATGTTTTTTCCCGTTGGATATAATATAGAAATGACAGTGGTTTATTGGGTTAGAAAGCCTTAAAATTAAAATTATTCATTGTTTATTAATAATATTTAAAATAATAATCCAAAACTAAAATATATAATTTACATTGTCCTGACACCAAGCATCTATTTTGTTTGTCACTAATATTTTGTAAATTAATATAATTTATAAGATTCCATTTTTTGTAATTTGGGTCTCAGAAGTATACAACAAGTATAAAACAATTTTTTGTGTACCTGACCTATATTATGTGGTCGTCAAATTATTTAAATTATTCAGGCATTACAAATCTTTTAACATAATCAGGCGTATACTTACGTAAGTAGGTACTTCCCACAAACTTTCGCCTATATATATTTATTTCGTAGGCAGTTCGTTAATCAGGTTAGACGGAGGTTGATTTGATGGTGGGCTAAAAGGGTATCGATTCCATCGACATAATATTTACTAATGGAGTTACGAAGTCGTCGGTGAAATAATAGCGCGCGCTAGGTGCGGTGGCGGACGCTTTAATGGACTTTGTTTGGAAATATTGAAGTGGAAAGTCCAATACGGCCTCCCCATCCTCAAGAATGATGAATCTCCGCAACCCGGACGCAATTGTTTCTGGCCTTTTCGGCGATATTGGGCCCCGGCGATATGTTTATAAGTATCGCGTTACACCTAAGGCTGTTGTCGGTCGGGAGAAAAACGTGGGCGATATATTGGGAGAGAAATGTGTTTGTTTAAGTAGTTTGCCGAAGTTTTTGGTTATCGATATTGGGGTTGGTGGTAAGAGAGATGGGTAGGAGTGGGTATTAGGTTGCGAGGTATTATTATTTCTTATAAATAACGTATGAAGCTAAGTGTTGGTGTCCCTTATGTACCAACTTATGTTTAGAAATGGTATGCGATACTTTAATTGTTTCTCTTCATTTTCTTGTCAAGGTTTTCTTTGTGTAAATGGTTTTGATGTTTCTTGACTCTCTGCATCTTATTCTTTTTTCAGTTTTAATTGTTTAATAAGATAAGTTAGGGTTGAATTACCGTTAAACTTATTTCCGATTTTTACGAAACTAGTGTAAGTTCTACAAATTGTACTGTAATTTTGGTATTAATAGTTTTGTTTGATTCGTCATCAACGTAGATCAAATTAGTTGACGATGTAACAAAAAAATTTACAAAAAATCAAAAGAAAAACCAACAATCGCAGAAAAATAACGAGCCAGGAAATATTAGAATTTTACTTCTCAAATTAGTAGCGCTTCCCATTCGACTTCGATCTGACTCATTCGCTTTGGAATTTTGTTGATTCAAACGTAAACCTAAGGTTTAATTCTAATTTAAAATTCTAATTGGATCACGTCGGACAGTTTCACGTATGAATTTCTCATTATTATCTTGCCAAAAACCTGAAATCGACAAAAATGGTCCAGCTTATTTCTTTATCTTCTTGATCAATTTGATTTGACTTGACTTTTTTTTACTTCTATCAAATGACGCTTACTTAACAAATTTTCGAGAAAAGTACATATGTAGGTAATTATAAAACACTGAGTCTGATCAATTTGCGCGAATGCAACGATGTGAATCGTCACAGAGAAGCTGTAGCATTCGCAATTACATGGACAATATCTACTTGTAAACATGCTCTACATACCCACTTCATTGGCTTAGCAGTATTACTTCGGACACCTCCAAGAATTCAGTGCTGCTTTACTCCGAATGGTGCTTTTTAGTGTATCCTTTTTCATTCTGCAATAAAAAAAAACGCTATAATTGTAATTATTTTGTGTTTTGTATTAAAGAAACGTCAAAATGTGAAATTTGGACACAAATACACTAAATACTGCAGGCGCTCGCAATTCCTGTTCGCTGGACAAAAGAAGAAAAATTCTTCTCCGTAATCCATTTACAATATTTTCCAACAATGCAGGATTATCATTTATTTCTTGAATTTGCATTTAATCGCAGTATTACGACTAAGCAATCGCACGTCAAACAAATTTTTATAGTGATAAATGTAACAAAATCTGATTATACCAACTGCATGTCAACAAAATACTGATATAACAAAACTAAAATTGATAACTATAATTTAAATTAAATCATAAAATGTCCCGTAAACGATTTCTTCGACTATCCTGTAATATTGCTTTTATTCTGTGAAAAGAAAAAGAAACCGGAAAAAGGGTTTTGGTTTGTTATTGGTTATCACAAATAGAGTATTTTCCAATAAATATCTGTTATTTCCTCAGATTTCTTTTACACCTCCTTCGACTTTTTCTACGAGAATTTCCTTCATAATAATAGTTTTTCATCCAATATATAGCTAGTTTGCTATGCATATTGACACAATACAGTCACAAGTCGATAAATTTTCCAGGAAAACCATTTTACTAAAATAATGTGGCATTATTGGAAACTTACGAATGATTTACAACAAATATGGAAATTTGAATTTGATTATCCGAAATTGTGAAACTAATAATATAATGCATAGTCGAATAGAAAAGAAAATCTCAGTCTTCAACTTTTTAGGGTATATAACATAAACCTATCCAACGAATTCTGATTGCACATTCAATCAGAATTTGTTAGGTAACTTCTAAATTATTATGCATGGTCTACAGGATGTTCGTGAACGTGATATAGCTCAATTTGTTCCTGGATTTAAACACTGCAAAAATAACAAAACAAAAAACATAATTCATTTATAACCAGAATGAGTGTCCATTATATGCAATCCAATGAATTTTAAATCAATTTTTCATCAGCAATAAATACAAAAAATCTGATGTGGCCAGGCACATGACTTTATCATACAATATATAGGTACAATTAATAGTTTAGCTACATGAGAATCTATTTGCTTGATATCAGTCGTGTCTGCATTAAAATAAAACTAGTTTGCCAGGATTTGACAAATAAATAATTAAATAAATAAGTAATTTCTTTATTAACAAAATAATATTAAATGCAACAAAATAATATTTATATTTAGGGCGGAGATCAGCACACTTGTTTCCAAATTGTCTTGCTCTTCCACTCAACCCCTTACGCAAACTAGAACTAACACATAGTTGTATCAATAATATAACAATAATTCCGAGAACTTATCAAAACAAAAACAAAAAAATTACTCTAGAGTCTAATTACACGTAATTGCAGCAAATCCAACTCATCAAAACATCGCACAAAAATAAAATTTAAAACAGCCTCCGATGTGCGCTCAATGCCTAAAGTCCCCCCTGTTGAGAAAACAGATAACCCTTCGCCTTTCCCCCAAAACTGGTTAACGATAATTTTTTCGTATCTTCCCTGAGATCCAGTGTATATGTGACTGACCTGGTAAGAGAATGACCGTTTATACAGCTCAGCGCGATGGGGAGGTGGAGCAAACAAACCCCTGAATCTTAAATTAAGGTTATGGACATCCGTTCTACAGCGTACCTTCCGCATGAGGTATTGTGGGATCCTCTTGGATAGCAACTTATGATATAATATTTCTGCATGAAACACCCTAGTGTTATCCATGTTTAACCACCCCAAGTCGCCCAGCCCATTCGATACATGATCATACCTCCTCAAACCAAAAACAAACAGAACACATGCAGTTTGGACACGCTGAACACGCTGCCTATCCGACGCCGGCAGGCAACGACCGTACACGGTATCACAATATGAAATCTTTTTACAATTGACAGTAGATATAGTGGGATATTGTCAAAACATCAGCATTTGACACTACCGGTTCTGTCATTAGACCGAAAATTTTAAAAATCCTGGCTACTATGTAATTTCATATCAATGCAGATGCGACCGATTTCGATCAAATAGAATTTGCTCTTGAAGCTAAACTATTAATTTTACCAAAAAATGTCATAGGTATAAATTATTCAAAATTTCCTCTTCTTTAAGTTATTATTTAACTATTTTGTCGAAATTACAGAAATGGTGGCTCATTTGCAAAATCTTTCAAAAAGGCTTCGAATAAACTACCAGTTCCCTTGGACCCTTTTGAACCAAAAGCTTTTCAGCTCTAAGTTTGGTCACAAAACTTCTAAATATGAACTTTCGTCCCGATACCTTTAGTAGTTTCTCTGGAATCGTCGCCACAAAAATCGTTTACACACAGACATACATACACACACACACACACACACACACACACACACACACACAGACATTTTTTTGTACCTTGGTCAAAAATGTTCAGGGGACCCAAAAAGACCTATTTCCGCTAAAATCTCAATTTTTTTTTTCGGCATGATTACAATACTTTATCTTACTGCGTATGATAAAGTAAAAATGCTCATACAATGCTCATCCCGAAAATATTTTATCAATGATACAATTTTGTTTTGTTGGTATGTATTTCGCTTTCTCCTAATGAATTATATAAATAGATAGCATAGGGTGTAACTAGGGATAACTAGGGTGTAATCTATCTGTAAGGCCAGAATAATATTGCGCGGCGCCGAGGTAGATCTAAAATTTTAAAACTCACAATATACCTACATTTGCAAATTACTTAATATTTAGTAACGATTACAAGTAATCATAGAAATATTTTTGATTCAATTGTTCATTATGTTTATATATTATATCCTGTGACAAACCCGGTTTTCTTAAATTAAAATTGATATAAAAAATGAAATAAAAATCACATGTTTGTATTATTGTTCAAGATACCATAAGAAACAGCTGAGTAGGCCGGCCACTGCCTTCTCGTACGGGTGTCGAATATCTCACAATGAATACAGACTAAAATACAATTTTCGAACTCCGCTATGTGGCTACTTATATCAATTGTCCAAATACGTCATTACCAGTAATTAGGTTACGTTGGTGTTGTTCACTTGATTTTTCTGAAAACTCAGAGTCTGGAATCCATACCGGCTACTGCAAGAATGGAGCAATTCAGGCCATCGACATTATTATTTCATAAAACCTATTCGAACATGTTGATAACCTCGATTTAATTTACTTCGAACACAATTCTCAGATTAAGTTAACATATTCAATACTCATCTGTATAAAACCATGCTTCGTTAGTGAGAAAACTATATCGTAAAACCAGTGTATTATTCGTGTGTATGTTGATTTATAACGTATCGCTGATATAATTTTGGGTTACCAGGGCTCAACAAAAAGAAGTTATTTCATTGAATGAAGAAGTGCGATTTCTTCAGTCTGCCTTTAGTAGTTGAAAATACGAAGTCATTGTAAGTCATCATGAACAACATAATATACAACAACTATTTTGTATCAATGTACATACTATGAATGGGTAGATTAAATAGTACATCAACGACACAAAAATCCGCGTTTGAATGTAAACCAGGTAATTGCGGCGCCAGCACAGTTTCAAACAGTTATTCTTTTTGAAACCAATTTGTATTCAATTTCCCTGCCCGGCAACAATGAAAAATGCAGTGGCGAGCAATAAAAAAACGCCAACACGCTTCAACCGACCTGCTGCATATTACAATATCCGATGACACCGCAACAAAAAAAAACGATAGACCGAAACAAAACAAAATGGAACTTGAAAGCTGCGGCGAACTTCGATTCGCAAACCGCCGCTTCGACGAACGATGAAGTTTTTCTAAACCAACCACCACCCCTGTTCGGTATAGGGTAGGGGGTTAGCGGCCGCACTTTTAATATTGGTAAACTCGACGGTCGGGTCGGGCAATTTAAAATCACCGTTCGGGCCGGTGCAAGTGACGTTAATATTTAATAAAAACGTTTGCTACACCAACAACCCCTCCCCCCAAACCCTCTCGTCTATACCGACGAAGTCTCGGACGCGGTATATCGGCCCGGATTTATTCATAATCGCTGCGAAGCGTGGCCGACGGAATGAACGTTACTCATAAAAGATAAATGACTTTGGAACGTTGTAGAATGCGAAATTTTGTTTGAAATATCGGATTTTTGAACACGGGAAAGGCAAATCAACTGGATTATGTGGGACAGGAGTGAGAAATGAAGAGGAAAGGATAAAAATCTAAAGAATTAATAGTATTGGTATTAAGATAAGACCCTGAGGCAATTCGGAACATAAGCAAAATTTATTGATTTTCATGGCCTTAACTGATTGATAAGTTTATGCAATTCAGTGGCTTTTCATTGTCCACAAAGAGTACACACGTTGTAAACTAGAATCACTAGTTTGTAATAAGGGGATATTGAATTGATAAACCCATGGACCTATTTGAATGGAAAAGTAAAAATCAGGTGAAAATGTATGAATTTGAACTGTTTCCATTTCAACTGCAAGATCCTTTGTTCTTCAAGATTTTTTTACGTTCATACATAATGCGTTCGATTAGTTCACAACGTTTTTAGCATTTGATCATGTAGGCAGATAAAAACACACCGATGATCTATATGCCGTATATTCGTCTAGAGTTAGAGCAGTGGTTCTTAACCGTTTAGTGATGAGGGACCATTTGACTAAAATATAGTTTTGTCATGGGCCACTAAATGTTTACTGGCAAAATTAACTATTAAAAGGTTAATTAAAAGTGTAATAAAAACCTCTTTTCCTTTGCTAACAAATTTATTTCAATGAGTACCGGTTTCGATCATGCGATCATCTTCAGGTCAAATCTACAATAAATAAATAGCATCAAACAGGTTAAACAATTTTTACAATTTAAAGGTTAAAAATAAAATGCAAGAAATAATTACAACTTACGGTCAATGGTTCAGAAGCCTTATATACGTCACAATACATTTTGAAAACATACACCAAAACTATACCAGGTGAGAACGGCAAAAATGTAAAATCGGCGACTTGCGTGTCAAGGCGAAGAAAGAGCACGAGATGAAAATTCGAATGAATTATAAAATGTATATGCCTGGTAAAAGACAAGAACGCAAGCAACCAACACTGCGCGAAACGGCAAAGAACAATTCGTGGGAAGTTCTAAATATTAAACGTTCTAGAATGACAAAAAATAAATAAACAAAAAGACAAACACAAGCTAGGCCAATGAATCCAATATAATGACTATACAGACAGAACAAAAAGATATAAACACATCGGCCAGACTAGACTACATACATGAAAAGAGGTTTGTGTGTAAAATTAGTTTGATCATTGAGGAGCTTAATACTTTTGTCAAACATACGGTTTTCAATTTGGTACTGTTCTAATAAATCAAGTTTCAAATCAAACTAATTTTCCACACAAACCTCTTTTCATGTATGTAGTCTAGTCTGGCCGATGTGTTTATATCTTTTTGTTCTGTCTGTATAGTCATTACATTGGGTTCATTGGCAAGCTAGGACAATGAATTGTTGTGTTTGTCTTTTTGTTTAATTATTTTTTGTCATTCTAGAACGTTTAATCTTTAGAACTTCCAACGAATTGTTCTTTGCCGTTTCGCGCTGTGTTGGTTGCTTGCGTTCTTGTCTTTTACCACGCATATAAATTTTATAATTCATTCGAATTTTCATCTCGTGTCCTTTCTTCACCTTGCAAATCGCCGATTTTACATTTTTGCCCTTCTCGCCTGGTATAGTTTTGATGTATGTTTTGAAAATGTATTGTGGCGTATATAAGGCTTCTGAACCAGTGGCCGTAAGTTGTAATTATTTCTTGCATTTTATTTTTAACCTTTAAATTGTAAAAATTGTTTAACCTGTTTGATGTTATTTATTGTAGATTTGAGCTGAAGATTAACGCTTGATCGAAACCGGTACTCATTGAAATAAATTTGTTAGCAAAGGAAAAGGGGTTTTTATTACACTTTTAATTAAACTGCACCTTTGAGTATGGACTATTTCAAACATTATATTATTAAAAGGTTGTTGAATAAATAAAAGACGTTTGAAATTATTTAAATCAAGTGTATATTATTTGCTAAAGTTGAAGAAGTCGCATTTTTAGTGTGATTTTTGTGACTGCATACTGTTTACCAAGTGCTTAATTCTTCGTTCGGCACTGCTCAAACGCATATCGGCATATCGGCACTGGTAGCCAAACGATTTCGGTTTTTATTTTCAATAACCAAAAAGGTTGGGAATCCCTGCTCACATTGGTAGATAACAATGTTATGTAACGTAAAGCAATTTCTCGAATTTTAGAGAAAGATCTCGGTATTTTGCTCTAAAATTGTAAAGTTTAATTCTTGTCTCGAAAGTGTCCTTGCACTTACTATCGTGTTGCATTTCAAATAACTCTTCTTGAATTTCATCAGGTGCTTCAGCAATGTTAACATTGATAGCATTGCGAATCAGTTTTTGAATAGCTTTGTATTCGCAGTCAGGTCACTCAAACCACGTGTTTATTTATTTTAAACAATACGTCAAAAATTTAATTTAGAGTATCAAATGCAGAAAAATTATCTTCTATTTGTTGATCCCATAGCACAATTTTACTGATAAAAGCGCTGAATTTATCATGAAATTAAAAATATGTTGGTCATGCTTTCCAACTTCATATTTCGTGACCCTTGCAACTGACGATTTAAAGGATACAGCCAATGTATTTTCATATATTGCATATCGTGAACCACTGTGTCCAAACTTCATTAATTTTTTCTTAATTCATAGTTTACCCTCGAAGAATTATCGCGGACGGTCACGATAATTACGATGTGCGGTTTTTAAGTGACGTTCCAGTTTTGCCGGATTTCAAGCAATTTATTTAATATATAATTTAACCTAATCGTGGTCATACGTGCATTTTATTTCCTAAAACCAAATTAAGTTCATTATACTTAACTATTCGCAGATTCTACCGAAGTACCTACACTATACCACGCCTAAATGTATACAAACGGTCACTTTTTTACATTTCAAGTGAATTTCAATGAATTGAATAAAAATAAATAAAATCGACGACAATTCACAAGCATCGGGAACTAGGTATAAAATAAATCACAATTAGATAAAAATACCTAGTAGATTTGGTAATCAAATCCTTAAATTAAAACAATTTGTGGCCTGGTACAGTAACTTCAGGATATTACAGTACCTACCTACTTAGCATACTTCCTTAGTTACATGTAACATAAACAAAACAAGGTTTGGTTTACACACGTGATAAAATAATTAAGTATTTCATAAATATTCGTAGTCTTCGCGTCATCAATTCGTCGTTTTTGTCATTAATTTACTTAATAAGTGCATTTCGGCTTTGCGGACCATTTCGGGTGCTTCAAGGTACCACCAGCGGTCCGCGGACCACCGGTTAAGAACTACTGGTCTAGAGTGTCTAGACGATCTAAAAATCAAACAGGGACTCAACCACGGCAGTTTTATATTATACTCCCGATGTGATCCGATTAGGCAGTAATGACTGTACAGCCGTGGAAAATTCAATGGTAACAGGCTTGCCGCTAGTGTACACCAAACGTAGGTCGGAGAATGTCGGTCGTCGTATACCTACCTGGTAGTCATAAAACACCTATGTGAAGTTAGCCCCCAGCCCCCTCTTATGGGAATTTACGTGTATAGACAAACTCTAATTACTCGAGTACCGTTAGATATACCGCAACAACACTAACACTGTTCGAACGAACGTTCTTCTGCCAATCTAAATGTGGAAAAGTCCGATCCGAAATATGTAAATTAGTGTCCGTAATTAATTAATAACTGATTAGGTGACATGGAATATTTGCAAAAATCGGGATTTTCAATGGGCTGTATCTCGTTAACCCTTTGTTCAATCTTAATAAAACCAACACCATTCGATTCCCCGCTTTTTCGACTATAGGAATCTCAAAAAGTCCGATCGCAATTAGATATGTTTGAGGTAGTATGCGTGGGCGCAGGTCGGCATGTTTTGCGACAGCTTGCGTTGTTAAACCGGCCGGCCGTCTTCCAGCCCCCTCTTATGGGAATTTACGTGTATAGAAAAACTCTAATTACTCGAGTACCGCTAGAGATACCGCAACAAAACTAACACTGGTCAAACGAGCGTTCTTCGGCCAATTTAAAAGTGGAAAAGTCCGATCCGAAATATGTAAATTAGTGTCCGTAATTAATTAATAACTGATTAGGTGAAACGGAATATTTGCCATAAGAGGGGGCTGGAAGACGGCCGGCCGGTTTAACAACGCAAGCTGTCGCAAAACATGCCGACCTGCGCCCACGCATACTACCTCAAACATATCTAATAAATTGCGGGGCGAATGGCTCTAGTGGTAGAGCGTTGGCCTACTGACTAGGAGGTCCGGGGTTCACACCCAGGACCAGCCGAAAATTCGTCCGCCGTCTTTCGGAAGAGACGAAAAACCGTGGGCCCCGGCAACCAGTTGAACATCTCTGGTTGTCGATATTACTGTACAGTAGTGAGGGGAAAGCTAAAAGGGCCAACTGTGGCCTAGGAGCTGCGCGGAAAAAACCGCACCCTACCATACATACATACATACATATCTAATTGCGATCGGACTTTTTGAGATTCCTATAGTCGAAGAAGCGGGAAATCGAATGGTGTTGGTTTTATAAAGATTGAACAAAGGGTTAACGAGATACAGCCCATTGAAAATCCCGATTTTTGCAAATATTCCGTGTCTCCTAATCAGTTATTAATTAATTACGGACACTAATTTACATATTTCGGACTTTTCCACATTTAGATTGGCAGAAGAACGTTCGTTCGAACAGTGTTAGTGTTGTTGCGGTATCTCTAACGGTACTCGAGTAATTAGAGTTTTTCTATACACGTAAATTCCCATAAGAGGGGGCTGGGGGCTAACTTCACATAGGTTCATAAAACCGAAGAGTCACTTCTGTTTCATTTCATTTTAAGTTTTCTGTATATAGATGGTATGAATATGAGTTTCGTATTTATATACATAATATATTTTCGATATTCGGAGCGAAACTGCCGCTCTAAAGATTGTTATTCGTTAATATTTTTGTTTCGATATGCAATTGCAGTATTATTTCATTTATACTAAAATACATAGTAACGTTAGTTATAATTGTAAAAATTTTAATTAGGCACATATTGAAATACTTCATCATCATGGCTACGTCGGTGTATGCATCAAGGCAAACCGATTACTACATCCGATATCCGCTGTCAATCATTTTTAAAGGAGGTAATTCCAGATAGGAAGTTCCTGTAAGTGAAAAAACTCATTTTTCTCGGTTTCTACTTAGTCCCATACCGAAATAATATACTTTTATCTCAAAATGTTTTATATTTATTTAATTTACGTTATGGTAAGTAATGAAAATGCATATAATTATGTATTCAACAAAAATAATATAAATATAACATGAGTATAGTATAGATAAAAATAATAGATAGATGTATAACAGTAGAAAAATGATATTTGTAATAACATAACATAAATATATGTAATAACATAAAAACAAACATTTAATAATATAGGAATAACATAAGCATGTATTAAATAAGAAAAGTGTTCTGTTAGGTTGGAGGTTGATATAAATTTGCAGGAGTGCTTTTATTTCATATGTTGTTGAGGTTGGTATGATCTGATGTTTTAGGAAATGATACATTTATGACAATCTAAACGGAACATATGTATCGTCAATTTGTTGCACTAAGAAAACAAGCAAAATCCTTTGTTGTTGTATCAGCCAAAATCGATTTAATTGTGGTTGTCTAACAAATTTACGATTTTTAATCAAATAGCTAGATAGGTGATAGGGCATTGTAACTCTTCGAAATTGTGTGTCGATGGCACGAAGTCACAACGTTATGTGATACATATTTTCAATATTTGCCTAATTTGCGGGAAGGCCAACAAAAAAAGTAAATTAAGGAACAAAACGCGACCCGTAGTGTAATAAAAATACCTACCTTTGTGCTTGATCGTCCGGTAGGTCGGACGCAATACAAAATATTATACAAAGAACTAGTGGACTTGAAACTTTTGCAATACGGCGAAAACGATTGAGTAACATAAATATAGATTGAAATTTCAATGATTTTGTTATAAATCTTTTCAAAGTTATTTGCATATCGTTCTGATGTGATATCATTCATATTGGATTGTAAATCCTGCCCTTACATGTCACACATAAAAGAAAATTGTGTGTGGATGTTATTATAGAACGTAAATATATAATTTTAATAAACATAAAAATAACAACATTTTTATAATTAAGCTAAAATGCTGAACAACACTGTAGTATCAGTTCTAAAGGGCATATCTGCAGCAAAGAAGAAACCGGGGCAAATACGATTTACAACTACATGCAAAAAATACATTAAATATTACAGTGCACTTTTGTCAGTTTCGGATATCGGAAACATATAAATAGATGAAATTCGATTTCATTCCATAGATACAGAAAAATAAAACAAAACGAAACAAAAGTAACCCTTTGGTTTTATGACTTTAGCAGGTAGGTATCCGACGACCGACAATCTCCGAGCTACGTTTGGTGTACACTAGCGGCAAGCCTGTTACCATTGAATTTTCCACGGCTGTACATAAGGTGGAGTTCTTTGGTATTTATATAGATTTATTAGCTCATCTACAATCATTTGATCTACAGCAAAAAAAAAATGTTGTGCATGGACCAAGATACACAAGATGCACTAAGATACACCTTAAAACACGATGTTTCAAAATTCTAGACTTTTTGTATAACGGAGATAATGGGTAGTATGAATAAAAATGAGTACATGCGTTATGCTCAATATTTTGAAGTACATACGCCATAAGTCATAAGAATAAAAGTCTGGAGCAGTACATACTCATATTTCATATGAATAAAATAATGTGCATACTCAAACAGCGCAAGTCTGAAGCAGCTGTCATGGCAGAGTTTATGTTTAGTTTGCGCTTCGTAGATTATTATAAACAAAGAACGACCACTTGTGCCTGAAACTATAAAGTTTTATATGGCTTTTCTTAGGAATCAGAGTGGCTTGGCAATTCAGTTTCTGTGAAGAGTTTTGGGAAAGAAGAGGTGGTACGTTATCAAATTAATAATATACGAGAGTTTTTAAGACATGTGAACAGATATTAAGCTTTAAAACTTGTACATTATGATAGTATTGAAATTGAAAGTGGATAGTTGTTTTCGATAGATTTTCTGCACATTAAAAAACAACCGCTCCAGTCAAGTGTATAAATTTATTCAGAAATATATATTCACTTGGAATATACGTATGATTTCACAGAGAGGTTTCCATCACTTCAAATAAAACATATTTCTTCCTACAAGAATAAAATGTTATCTATTTATTTAATAGATTTAAGATTTGTGTTTCTTCTTTTAAATAGTTCAGATATTCAACTGAATTAAATATGTGGACTATATCAATAATTTTAATAAAAATAGGATAAATCATAACGATCAGATCATAATGTCGCAGGGAAACTATAGTATATTTGTGTCTACAGCGTGAATTCAATAAATCTATAGGATTTAATTGAAGGAATATGTATATCCAATGTTGAGGAAAGAATCCGGTATATTCAAGTGAATCTAAAGAAAATTTAAACATCTACCCCACCGTGACAGGCAGTTTGTGCAGTTTGTGGTCGTCTGAACAGTGTTCCGGTTGGACTGTGACAGCGTGTTACAGCAAACTACATAGGTATAATATCTACCTAAACAAATGAACTTTTGAAATAAATGGATTAATTGAATTGTATGTTGCGGGAATGGGGGTTTGAAAGCCTCATACCGGCATTTGCAGGATAGTGTTTATATAATTCTGCGTATATTAATTACTAATTATATTATTAATTATAATTCCGCTTATATAATTCCGCATAATTCCGCGTATATTAAAAATACGACCGTTATTTACGTGTTCACAGAGAGTCACACGTACGCATGTTGTCGTATACAGTGTGTCTCACGGGACACATGTATGGGTACTTGTTATTAATAATAATAATAATAATAATCCACGCCTTAACATCCCCCAACAGCTGTCGCCACTACGGGGGCATCGGCAGGCCCGAATTATCATTATTATGGCCCGCGTCTGTGGCACGTCTTAAGTTGTTTGGCTTTCAGCATTCGCCGTGGAGTAAAGGAAAACCACAGAAAAACCTTTACTCTGAAAGCAGGGCGTGAGGTTCGAACCCACGACCTCTAGACTGATAGCCAAGCGCGCTACCACTCGGCCACAGTTTGGCTGAGATAGAGAGATAGAGAGTCAGGTAAATGGGCAAAGTAGTGCATACTTATGTGTTCTTTCATAATTTGTTCAGAAAACAGTTGAATTCCAAATGGTTACCAAGCTATTTTGGAAAAACCAAAAAATGTAATTTTTTTGATTATCTATGGTCATAACTTCTTTATTTGTGATCCCATCAAAAACGCGTTTGGACATTACAAACTCGTTCCATTTGGGCACTCCTCGCTACGCCAAAATAACTCGTGCGCCAATATGACGTCTTATAAAACTTTGATAATAATATACTATTAAGAGTCTGTAAGGAGCACAATGATAAACATATGTGGATTGATTATAAAAATAAAAAGAGGGCACTAATGCAAACAGTTAGAGACGCGAAACGTCATTACAGTGAATCTCGGGTAATTCAATCACAGAATTGATCACAGACTGTTTGGAATATTGTTAGGGAAGAGGCGTTACAACCTTACCGCTGTATAAAGACAGAATTTACAATGCCATCCTCTGAATATACAATAAGATCCCCTAAAGCTCATGTGGCAATTCGCGACACAATTATTTTTCGATTTTGCGAGCGAAGCCACAAAATTAAACGCCGCAAAAAAAGGCGGAGAGCTACACACAGACTGAAGTGCCCCACCGACGCCGACGGTGCGTCCTCAAAGCTCCGAATTACGCGACGCGATTTCGAGCCGCAAAGTTGAAATTACCGCGCTTTCGTGTTTCCTTTGTGCGCCCGCTAGAGGGCCGTACGCGGCCATACCGCGTAATTCGATTTAAATTATCCGCAAACAAATTTCACTCTCGCGTTTTTATCCATAACCACCCACTTCGAACCGCCCGCAGTTGTTTTCCCGAGCATTCGGCCTCCTTCTGTTTCACTCATTGGTTATTTCTTTTTTTTGTTTCTCGGAATCGTATTGCGAAAGTAATTTCGCGTTTTGCGGCAGTTTAAAAGTCATTTATCTTTTATGAGAAACGTTTATTCTGTCGACCGCCGGCACCGGTGATTATGAATAAATCCGCTAGGGAGCGCTAGCTTTCGGTCGACTCGAGTCGGCGGTATGAGAGGTTATGTTTTTATTAAATATTTACTGAACTATTTGACGTGGAAGCTTTTCCGAGAATGATTGTTTTCCTGTGTAAATGTAAGCAACCTTGTACTACTTATAAGCTTAGATTTACGAGATTTATGTAAAAATAGCGACTGGCGTACATTGTTAAAGGGCAACCGCTAATGCTGAATTGAAATATTTATTCTAAGTAGTGTACTAATGAACAAATCTGGGTTTCATGCAAACTACAGAACAAAGACAATGTTCTTCCTTAGTTTTTTTTTTTTGGTACATTGGGGCTCTTGTCCACCACCGTGAAATTAAAAAAAAAGCAAATTAAATCTGATGGCATAGAAATTCTGTTTACAACAATAAATTTAAAAGAATTTACAAAAAATGGCATTTTTTTTATGTACATACTAGAAAATTATACTGATTTCCAATTAGTTAAGTTGTAAAAAAATGCTATTATTCAAACTATATTACTACCAAAAAAATCTCACAAGACACAAGTGATTATGGTATACTTTCTTTCATGGAAGTTGAATCTGAAATCAAAAGTTGTGTAAATTGTCTTTGTGCAAATCAATCAAATAATTTTTTCCTCAGTAACAACCTGACCTGATAACTCAATAACTCAATTAAAAAAATGTGAACTTGTGTATTTTTTGAGTAAACGAGTTAAAAAGAAATCGCAAAAAAAATTTTACTCAATTCTTAATAACTGGATTTAGATTGGAGGGAAGTTGTATTTCTGATAAATTAAGTAATTAGAAATTGGAGAAACTTTCTGATCTAAAAAAATTGATTCAAAACTGCATTGTTTTTTCCTTTTATTAAAGTAAGTGTGGACTGCAAATTTATGGAAAGAAGTTTGCTTCCCTTTCATATATTTTTTAAAATTTTTATTTGTTTTTCTATTTTGTTCTAACACAGAGTCTTTGTGGCATAACACCTAGTCAATGACTAACAAATTATTTTCACTTAACCTAAGCTGATAAAATAATGAGTATTTCTACAATTTTGCCCATTGGTCCAAGTTGTTTTAGTCTGACACTTTTTTACCACTCAAGTAGATAGTACTTGTTTTCATTTATGCTATCACTGCGAATACACTACGGGTGCTCTGCTTTTACAATCTTATTGTTAACTTTGACAATCGGTAGCAAGCCCTAATAGTGTGATTGTGATAATTTTAGGTTAGGTATCATTGTAAAAAAGTGCACCTTGAGAGAAATATTTTTAAAACAGTATGATGCACACTAATGCATCTATTCTAATCTTTCAGCACCGTGCACAGTGGTGTCAAACTTATTTGTGGGCGCGGGCCACAAAAATCTGAACTGAACTTCGGCGGACCGCATACAAAAAAGACTCAAAAAAGTGATCAACCGGTAAAACAGTTTTTTGTGTCATTTGAATTTTTCATTTCTAATGGCTCTTATACCATGTTGCTAATACCGTGTTAAATCAATTTCATCAGTATGTTAATTTTTGATATGTTTGATGACTCACATCAATATTTTGCATTTATCTATGCGTGCGTATGTGAGCACAAGTTCGGAGTTAACAAAGTAAATAAAAATTCAATAAGGATTTTTTATCAAACATTTTTCATTTGAAATTTAGAATTACCTAAGAAAAGTACCATAAGTTTACAATTTAACGAAAATCATAGAAAATAACATCAATTAAAGAAGAGAATGATAATTAAATCCAGGGGAAGATAATAGAGGGTTCCTGGTTTAAATCCAAGCGGAGGAGTTTTTTTTACAAAAATTTATCCTCACCTGGATTAATTATTATTCACTTCTTTAGTTGGCCCTACATTACTGACGACTATGTTTCGGTTAGGTTTAGTAATGATAATTAATGATAATTAATACAGGTGAGGATATTGGAGGGTTCCTGGTTCAAATTTAGGTGGCGCTTCTTTAGTCTACAGAAAACCGACTAATTCTTTCTCCCTGTATATGATTAAAACTGAGGCATCAACTCACATTTGAATAAAAAATCATCAAAACCAGCTATTCGAGTCTATAGAAAATCAACTTTGAAATCGTGCCATTTTATCATTACCTACTGTTCTTGTTGTATGGCCCTTAAAAACAACGATAATGAAGTGAATTGAAAATCAACATGTTCAAAAAATATTACAGTGTCATTCCAGTTATTGCAGTTTGTTATAGCTGGAACTCCACATAGTACCCCAAACTTCAGGAAAAAATAATAACATCATTCTCACACCCTGTCTATACTCAAAACTGAAAGTTGAAATAAAAATTCTTCATCCGTACATCTTCTGAAGATTTAGGCTACGAGTAAGTGAAATAATCATCAAAATGGTTGGGGAGAAAATCAACTCTCAATTTTTAACATGTTTTTCCTTAACCCCTAAATGTTTTGACCAGTGTAGTTCAGAATTAGCCACAATCTCTAAATACAGATTGATGAACATTAAAAATGAATGATGAATCATGAACATTAAAAATCTCAAAAATCCCATTCAAACGATATTCACGAAAAAAAAATTAAGAAAATTTCGATTTTTAATAATGATTTTGGATTTTACAGATATTTTGGGCATTCTGTTCATGATGTGTTATACTCTTCATGGGTGCAGTTGCATAACAAGTCGTAAAATGTCTTTAGTTTCATATTTGAGAGTAAAATTTCGCGACGATGAACAACACAAGTGGCCGCGTGGGATGAACTTGTCGGTGGATGACATGATAGGGAACTTTAAACACAAGGTTCATATTTAGCGCATAGAATGTTCCGAAAACTCCTTGCGACATGCATGAAATATGTGAAAATTGCACTTGAACGATATATTTACGAAAATTCCATCTTTAGATTATTTAGTTTCTATTTATAGTAAGCCCAATAATGTAGGAATACCCAAATAAAAATGGTTACTGCTCTGCTACTTAATAAGTTATAACTAGTGTCCCTGCTCCGAAGGAGAAAGGTATTGTCGGGCAATTCCGTCTCCGAAGCTCATTGCAAACTTGGTAATTACAAAATGTTACAAATCAGTTTTATATTTTTTTCATTTTGTTGTATTGTAATACAATTTTAGCGAGGGCTCGTGGGCCGCACAGTAGGTGGTTGCGGGCGGCATGCGGATATACTCCGTTATCAAGATTTAATTTAAAAGATTAATCTTGTGAACGATCGATGCAAAGCGAAATTAATTACAAATTAAGCTTGCCACTGAAATGATCGCGATTATCAAGCGAAGAATACGGGTAAAAGTCAGACGCATCCGTTGTATTGTATGTGGAGCGTGTCACAAAAGAATTTATGTCGCTCAGTTGCTGTGTCACGAAAGCATGCCTCTTAATAAATTTGCGACACAGAAAAATCCACTTAGAGCCGTGTTACCCGTGATACAGCGCGGTCAACCGACTGCAATCAATCTTCCGCCACCAAAAGTTGTCTCTATCTCGCAGATTCTGAGGAAGAAAAATGAGCACCACGATCTCATATAGAGAAACAATTTATTTTCTAACTCCCCCTCTCCAAACCACGCTGAACGCACCAGAGAACACAACGGAAAAAAGAGGCATGAGGGGAGAACGATATTGGAAACTTGACGTGTATGCGCCGCTTATATTGTTCTTCTATACTGACGTTTAACATTAGAACATATCAATAAAATCGGAACCAATATTGAATATTTGACAGGGCTATTTTTTGTGGTAAGTAGCGTTTCAACAAAAGAAACGATAAATTTTTTTGGAGAATCCAGATATAATGGTATTTAAATCTCATTTTCTTGATATACAACTCGAACAGAATTGAAAGAACTTTTTATGGATTATTCCTTGAAATATAACGTTGACTACTGACTGATATACTTTATTTTTGAATAGATAATATCAGCCCAAATGCGTCACAAATTAACTTTCGTTTTCTTTGTTTTCTGAATAATAATAGGTGAGTCATTTGAATTAACAGAATCGCATTTTATTGAAACTTTTCAAACATTAAAATCTTCCATTTTGCACCGGAGATTGGAATAATTGGATCCACCATTCGAAAAATAACAGAAAAGGTTATGAATCATTATTGAATCATTAGATATACATTTTAAAAGGAAAGAAAGCCAAAAGTTTTGTGCGTTTTTAAATTTACGGCAGCTGTTGTCCGTAAGTCTCTTCAGTAACTTTAAATAAACTATACTGTTTTTGGGTGCTTTTAACTTACTTTTTGTTTGCTAAATCAAAAACTTCAACGACCTTTCGGTTCAAATAGAACATAGCACCATTATTTGTTGCTCTGAAATCCTGTCTACTTTTGTATAAAATATATTCTTGGTGGACCCGAAGTTTCAATGATAATTGACTATATTAATACACAACTGCCAACACTTTTGTGCCTGTCCCATGCGAGGCTAGGACTCTATCAGACACTATTAAAACGACAACCAGGGGTCTTCAACTGGTTGTTGAAACTTGTAAATACTTTTAAATGAAATTTCACAAAAACCATATTTTGTTTGCAACAACACCAAATTTTTTTACCAATCATTGAAAATAAATGCCTGCGAATGTTGCTTAAGGCTGAAAATAGTTAGGTTATAGACGGTAGAAACAGCAAATAATGCAAAAATAATCAAAAATAGTCCATTATTTGACATTACATTAACATCATAATAAAATGTTAATGAGTAGTGTGTCCCACGGGATTACTACAGATAGAAAGTCCGTTAATTGACCGACTTTGTTTTACTTTTTAATCTTTTCGTCTTGTTAAATGAACTTGAATTCCTAATGGTTTCAAAGATAGTAAAAAAGAAACACAAAATGAAAATCGTTGTTTTCTAAATGTGCTACCATCAATATGTTAATGAAGAATAGAAATAAGTACTTTTCGATTCAATTAATTGGTAAATCAAACTTATATTTATATTGTAATTGCCGTTTTAGAAATATAGCTAGGTACATATTTAAATTATACGTGATTACTTTACCTATTATACGTATTGTGAAAAAGTATTGTAATCGTGTCGAACAAATTTGTTTAGATTTTAGGGGAAATATTGGGTCTCCTGAATATTTTTGACCAAAGTATAAAAGAAATGTCTGTGTGTGTGTGTGTACGAGTGTGTCCCCGTTTTTTTTTGTGGCGAAGATTCCGGACAAAATACTAAAGGTATCCGGACGAAACTTCATATTTAGAAGTTCCATAACCAAACTTAGAGCTGAAAAGTTTTTGTTCAAAAGAGTCCAAAGGAACAGGATGTTTACTCTAAGCATTTTCCTAAGCCATTACTGTAATTTCGTCCAAATAGTTAAACAGTAAATTAAGGTATAATTAACGTATAAATTAAATGAGTTTTTTGGTAGAATTGACAGTTTAACGGCATGAGCATCTATTTGATCGAGATCGGTCGTGTCTGCATTAATATAAAACTAGTTAGCCAGGATTTGTCAGATATTTTCAGTCCAGTGACAGTATGTTGTGTCACACGCTGATGTTTGGACAATAAACCCACTGTCAATAGATTCAACATATCTGTCAAAGCCTGGCTAACTAGTTTTATTTTAATGCAGACACGACCGATCTCGATCAAATAGAATCTCATGCAAGATAAACTTTATTTGTATATATAGTATGATAAAGTCATGTGCCTGGCTACATCAGATTTTTTTAAATTTACACAGACTGTGTGTATGTCGTGTGTACCTTGCTGAATTATTGTTGCGTGTTGCTATAGGTGTGAGCTGCATGCAAACTGACAGAAGTCTGTCACAACACAAAGAAAAATTGTATTGATTGTGTATTGAGCAATATTGGGTGTGATTTGTTTTTGAATTATTAATTTCTGTTTTGCCTGTTAGTTGTATTGTGGTAATTATAATTTCTACTTTAATTCGATAACAAGGTTTTAAATAATATGTTATGACGTAATGCTATTTAAAAAATACGAAATATCTCCGACAGTATTAGGAATTCAGTTTTCTCAGCGCATTATTAGAGAGTATCTAAAAGAGTACTAGACTTGTTCAGATTGGGCGGGTCTGGATTGGGCTGGCGTGTTCTACAATTAGCTATAGTTAACGTGTGTATCAAACATTCTCGGAGTAGACAATTAAAACTGTCTGTTAAACTGTAGGTGCAGTCAAAAAATCGTCAAAATTAAATGTTATTTTGTTCTTCAAAGATGATTATTTCGGGTGACGACACATGAGCTCACAACCACTTCCCTTACCTTGTCATTCTGTGCTGTGTCATATCACATAACACTTACCCATTGAGTATAAACAATGACCAGACTTAAAATAAAACACCTACGGAAAAAGGTTTATGAAATTATTAAAATTCACTACAAAAATGGTGAAAATTTTGCAGTCACAGTTCGCAAAACTAAAGCACTTGTTGGTCGTCGTGGAGCACTTTCTCGGCCGGCAATAGCGAAACTGGTGGACAATTTGAGCTGTTGGGACAAGTTAGTGATATGAAGAAGCGAAATTGTGTGCGTCGCTCAAGAACAACTGAGAATATTGCTGCTGTAACCCGTATTGTTGAAGAAAACTCACGTTTGTCGATTCCGCGTCAATCTTTGGAGTTAGACATTCCTCAAACGACATTACACCGTATTTTGCATAAAGACTTAGGTGTTAAGGCTTTTAAAGTTCAGTTAACACAAGAACTCAAGCCGATCGATCACCATAAACGTCGTATCTTCGCTGATTGTGTCCATCAAATGCATCAAAATGATCCGGATTTTCATCGAAAAATCATCTTCAGTGATGAGGCCCATTTTCACCTCCGAGGTTGTTAATAAGCAGAATTGTTGCATTTGGGGCTCAGAAAATCCAAGAATGATTGTTTGCGGTTTTTGGGCTGGCTGTGTCATTGGACCTTACTTTTTCGTAAATGAGGCTGGTGCAACTATTACGGTGAATGGATTGCTGTACCGAGCTATGATGAATGATTTTTTATCGCCGGAATTGGAAGATATTGATGTAGACGACGTTTATTTTCGGTAAGACGGCGCTACGTGCCACACAAACAACGAAACAATCGCAATTTTGCAACAAAAGTTGCCTGGCCGTGTTATTACTGGAAGAGGTGATCTTAATTGGCCATCGAGATCTTGTGATTTAACACCTTTCGACTTCTTTCTTTGGGGGCACGTGAAAGATAAGATCTATGCCAATGCTCCACAATCGATTCAAGAGCTTAAAGATGGAATTCGTGAAGTTATCGAGGACATACAGCCGCAAACGTGCGAATTGGTTATGGACAATTTCATGAAAAGGATATGGTGCTGCAAGCGTAGCCGTGGCGGTCATGTGGCTGATATCGTTTTCAAATGTTAATGGCATACCTTACTCTTTACAATGAAATAAACATTTATTGGTTTCTCTTAAAAAATACTCGTTTTTTTCATATCAAACTGAAACATCTTATTGAAAACCCCTTTATTTTGAAAGCAGTGTTAATTATATCAAAGAAACAACGATTTGTCTCAGAACCGCTCAGTCTCAGAGCGATCCACGCACGTAACTTATTACTTACCATACAACGTCGGCTAATTAATAACTTTAGGAGGCCCACACAACTGATCGAAACGCCCCATGGGATAATTAAATTGCGTTACACTGGGCATGCAAAAACTTGTCATAATGAATGTTGACTGGTGCGCACGTACCTCACGGGCGGGCGGAATCCAGTATATAACGCGCGTGTGTTCGCATAGCTACCTACCCACCTTTCGGTTAACTGCCTCAGGAAGTTTAATTACTGCTTTAATTACATTTCCAGCCGCAGTTCTAGAGTCGGAGATTATAGTTCCAATTCAATAACGTCATAATAACTTTCACGGCTCGTAGGGCTGATGCCCCCACCACCACCAGCAGCAGACGTCCGACGAACACTGGCACCCTTATCATCATGGTCGCGGTTTTTGGAGTGAATGCTTGTCAGGCGGCGAGTTTCGTTCGCTTTGAATCGTGGAGTCTTGAATGGATACTTTGTAAACAGGAATTAAAAGTAGACATGGTCTTAGCAAAGTATGTATGTATGAAATTAATGGACTTGATATTTTTAGCACTTGGTTTGATACTTAGTCCTGAAGATGCCTCAGTTAAAAACCTGCCAAGTAATACAACCATGAACGGTAATTATTTTTATTTGAAAGTATTTTGTAGGTAGGAGAACTAGGCTATCAAGCTATAGGTCCCATTTGCCCTATACGCATATGGCCAGAATACCTGCCAAATTTGTTGTTGGAAATTATTTTCGACGGCGTCGATGTTTTACGTAGCACGTCAAGCAAAACAGAGGCGGCGACTCTGTTGACATAAACATGTTTCTCTAAATGGTAATTTACATAGTAGTCATGATATGTACATAAAATAGTTACTCCCACTCGAGTAATATAAATAAGTATACGATCCAAAAGTTGTTATTGTACCGAACAATTTCAAATTAAATATTCGATACTAACCAATAAAATTTTGTTACTTCCTTTATTCCGTAGGAATTTTCCTACATGTGCTTTTAAATTTAAAATATTTTATTTTGGCCATTTTTAGTACAGGTTGTTTGACTTTCGTTTATTTTCAGATCACAAACTTTTAGTAACTTTTAGTTTTCCAAGATTGATGATATTGACATCAAGTGTCAAGTAAGACTGACATCTTAATCGCTATTGGCTTGTTTCAATCGTATTTGTGAATTTTACCACAACACCAGCTCTTAAAGATAAAACTATTATCCTATATTTGTTTTTAATTTGACAATATTGCGCAACAACACATCAGATCGTTTTTCGCTTCATATATTAAAGTTCAATGTCCGCGTTTTCATTTTAGCCTACATAAAAAACAGTATGTTACATGTAATTGTAAAATAATGAAAATAATAACAACGAGACGTCTTACAATTTTCTATGTAGGCTAAAATATGGGTATGGAATGATTATTTCAAAAACAGCACTTGTCAAAAAGGCATAATTCTCGTGAAAACAGAAAAATAATCTATGATAAGCTCTTATGAGAAAGAATATTTTAAACGGCAATTTTACCATTACCAGTTATGATAAATGAGAACCAAATAATGCTAAAATCTAATATGTAATTAAATTTTTGTGGCAGGTTTTTTGCTACTGACCCTTCAACACGGAACAAAAAGCATGTGACAACTCTAGCATGGAAAAGACAGAAACAAAAAAGAGTTTATTTTTGCTTGAACGGAAATTCTACCATGACCGACGTTACACGTAGTTATTATAAATGGGAACCAACTAATGCTAAAATTCAAAACACTTTTTTGGCAAGTGTTTTTTTTTGCTACTAACCCTTCAATATGGAGCAAACAGCATGTGACACTCTCAATATGGAGAAGATAGATCTCGCTGTTTTTTTTTATCAAGCTCAAATGCTAAATCTGACCGCTTGAGACTATAACTTTAAAAGTCTTAAAAGTTCTGTATGGTAAATTACAACAGACCGATAGGTGAAATATACAGATTTCATGCCCAAGTCATCTCAAATTACTCATCGGTCACCGATACACATTAAAAAATACTTTTAACCCATCCATGATGTGGTCCCAGATAATCAACCCAAAATAAGAACAGTCTAAAATCGAAGAAATTTTTAATTTCAAAAATTCTTCATATTTAATAAAAAGCTGTTTTTTTTGTGATCATGAGATCCATTAAACGCGATCTACGCAATCAATATTTGCGAAAAGGCGCTCAGTTTTAATATAATTACAATTTATTTAACAGTATTTTAAGTCACTGCTTAGTGTTATAATTTACCTTATCTTCATTAGTACGGACCAAACTTTATTTATGTATTTATTTATATAAAGATAATTAAGTGCAATTATAATACAGACACAAATCAAATAAAAATATTGTATTTTTTTAATTGTTACTCTCTAAATTTCAGGTGAATTGATACATTTATTAATTAGATTCATAGTATGAAAATATACATTGCAAAATAAACAACGAATTGACAACCGTCTTCGCTAGAAATTATTTTTCATGTTTTTTTAACTTGTTAAAGTTGACGATTGATTTGACATATTAGGTTTTTGAAACTTGAACTGTTGTCAACCCAAGAGACAAATTCTGAAAATTTCTTTTAGTTACTGAACCGCATGAAAACATGAGACCAGCAATAACAAATTTTTAAGATGCGAGATTTCAAAAAATTCTTGTTTATTTATACTTTTTATCGTTTAAAGACATATTCAGCCGTTGCGTTGGTTTACATTTTTTGTCGTTAACAAACACCTTTAGCCATTAAAGCCGTCATGGAAATAAAACGTCGTGAGAAAGCCTGTTTTGTTGTGCTGATTGTTGTGCACCCAAAAATAATTAAAGTCCAATAAAAGCTTAAACCTTAACCAAGGTTATGATGAAACAGAAATGCGTCCTGTGTGAGGTAGTATGTGTGATTTAGTTTGCTTTTAATGGGGCGTACGCCAGTTCAATTGTGCCTCTTAAATAACACAAAATGTCACTAAGCAGCATGAAGTAGCTGAACTCTATGAAAGTGGTATTTAAAATGTTAAATGGAGTATCAAAATGACCACAATATATATGCCAGTATATTTTTCGGTACCATCAAAAGTATTAAGTACTGAAACTCTGTATAATTTACCAATTATTAACATTTAAGTCACTTTTCACAAATGGCGGATGCGCCGGCATACATTTACATATACAAATAATTTTAAACGTAATTCAGCTAAATTTGAATCTATTAATAATATTTAAACTACACCCCATTTTATTTACTACATAAATACATCATCTTGGCCACCCAATCCTCATTTTAGACATAACATCAAATCAGCCCATGCCAGAATCCCGACGGTTCGCTTCCCTAAGAAATAACTTATCCCTCGTACCATCTCAGCGATTCATTTCCTCCTAACAGGTGGCGTGCCGTCATCCCGCGATGATTAATACCACACTGCGGGGAAAAATCTGTAAAAATTCACCAGTCTCCCGGCTCCGGACAGCACGCCAAAGAGAAGAAACAAACCACCGCCAGCGGCAGCAGCAGTAGCACCTCGCTAACGAGCTTAAAAATCGAGTCGGAGCGAAGAGTTGATAAATTGACCGAGCAAACGGTTTTAAAGCGCCTCGCGCGCCGTTTTACAGAACTAGTCGGTCGCCACGTCGACCAGGCGAGCTAATTTAATGGTCGGCGTTAATGAGTGGCTGCGGGCCAATCCGGCCCTGGACGGACTTCCGGTTTTCCCGGCAACGGTAGTTTGACCCTTGTCATGGTTCTGAAAGCGCCCTCTAGCTTCTCTAGCGATCACCCACTAACTGTAGTAGGGGCAGTAGTGAGTCCCAGGTTTGCCTTTTCACGGTACCGTGAACGCTGGCGATCGTGGCGCCATTTGTGGCCGTGTCCGACGCTCGGACCCTCAAGACTCGGGGTCGTGATAGGGGCATATCTGGTGACCCCGTTCCTGAACTATTATGAGACGTTTAGGTCGCCCGGTCGCGCGGCCTTTAGAACTACCTGTTAATCACTTTTTAAAAGGACTGAATTGCATGCGACTTGAGTTTGAGGTTCACGCGCTGAGAAGAAAGCATGAGACGAATAATATCATGAGTATATAAGAAAGAAGTACATTTAAAATAAAATAAATCATTTCTAAGTTTTGTTATAATTTGGTCATTTTGACCAAATGGGCGATTCAGCATATTCTATAGGTAGGCCAAAATGAAAGCTTGAAAGTTGATGTTCAACGTTATGGCGTTGAAATTACACAGCATCAAAATTGGCAGGCGCCCGGTTAAGAGTACATTGTAGCGCAAAATTTTCAAAAATTAATGATTTTTTTCAATGCGTATTTTGACAACATTTAAGGACTACACTGTAAGAATTTTAGAAACAAATTCGACAAATTAACGATTCCACAGTCAAAAGTTGAACCCGCCGACGCCGATTATAACTCGATTATCGGAACCTTTTTTAACCACTCCCAATTTCTTATAATGTACCCACATTTCTCCTCTTTAAAATGACGACTATATTGTGATAGGCTTAATTGTTTTAGAGATATCGATACAAATATGAGTGGACAAGATTAAAACTTCGGAAAGTCATTATACGTCTACAATATAAACGCATTTTTCTGAAAATCTTGTCAAAACAAGGTAACAAAATAGGCGGTTGAAAAACTGCATTGTATTCGTGGGTTGACTCGCTATCGCGCAAACTAGGATTATTACAAATATTGAAAATTTTGGATATAGCAGGATCTTTTAGAAACATTTTAGAAATAATGGGATTAAGATTAAATATTTCTCCTAAAGAATGTTACTTAGATAAAACTTTTAATTTTTGATGAAACCACTTTATCCTAGTTTGCTAGTTAGGTATGCTAGTTTTTGCGAAATCGTGTCAACCGCCCAAAAAAACAAGGTTTTATAAAACTGCTCTTAAGTTGTAGACGTATAACGACTTACCGAACTTTTAATCTTGTCCACTCGTATTTTCATCGATATCACCATCGCTTATCACAATAAATACTAAATACGTGATTTTAAATAAGAGAAATATAGAAAGAATTTGTTGGAAATATTGAAAAATTCACGAGGTGTTTAAAAAAGCTTCCGATAATTAATCGAGTTATATTCGTCTTCTGCGGGCCGCTCGTCTTTCAGCTGTGAAATAGTTAATTTTTCGAATTTCTTTCTGAAATGTTTACAGTGTATTCTTTAAAACCTGCATTTTTATTTAGTTAGTTAGTTAGTTTATTTAGTTAGCTTTTTCATATATTCCATATACCAAGGCAAAAACAGCGATTTAGAAAAAATCTAAATTTTTTTAATAGCATGTGTTCTCTTACTATACGGACTCAAGAATGTCTGCCAGTAGATCCAGAAAAATTCATGAAAAAAATTCTAGAAACAGTTGTCACTGTTTTTAGTTTTCATCTTTGCTGGCCTGTGTACTTTTGTTTGAAGTCATTTAGCTTCAATTGCCTATTTTTTTCTAATTAGGAAAAAATACATATGGAAAGTTGATCAGATTTATCTACACTTAAAGAGACTATATTTCTTCCACAAAATATTAAACCTATACCTGTTAAAATAAAACAAATACGAAGGATCTAAATAGATACAGACATAACCCTTTTCATGCTTCATATTTTCTTCATGTGTGCAGCTGTCGCCTTTTCACTTAGAACAAAACAGAATAATAAGTCAAAAATGTTATTGGCTCTTCAGGCGTTACAATTAATAAAGCTTTTTGGCTGAGCACTATTGATTTTCAAACAAAAATTTCATTATAATTAAATATTGCGTAATAACCATAAAAAATTATGATCAATTAATAGCTATATGTCACCCCGCAGGAGAGAATCGCAGGAGAGAATCTCGTTTCGATAGTATTGACTCCTCTGTGTGAAGGCTCATAACTCTCAAACTACTAAACAGAAACTATTGACATAAAGTGTGTCATACTACTGAATCACTTCTACATAAGTGGTATGACTATCAACATTTTTTGCTTCTCGGTGTAAATATGAGCGCGACAGAAATGAAAAAAGGTACCCGATTTTTGCACTTTTAAATTATCCTAAAGAGCATACAACAAAAATTAGAATTTTTGTACAAATTGCATTTAGAGTCTCTTCTACAGACTGGCTTTCTCTTTAAATTTTTATGTAGTAAAGGATGTAAACAAGATGTTGATGGAAGCGGATATCTCTGTAACGAATATTAGCACGATAATAGGATATGCACGTAAACAATCGCCATATTTTATTTAATGCGGCTGCAGAAAAATAATCGCGTAGAAGCTTTTACGTCAGTTTTTAAAGCGATTTACATGATTGTTATAAATTTTATACAGCTACGTCAATCGTAACGTTAAATTGTAACATAGCTTGTAAAATCGAGAGATCATTTTACTTAATAAGATGACAACAATTTCGTAATTTTGAATAATAGTGCGATTCAAATATAATACAATGAATTTAGATGTAAAATTAGTTCCAAGTAATGATATTTTACAAAAATTGAGTCAGACGCATTCACTGAAAACGTGAAAACATACAAAACACGCGACGGATAGCCGATCTGCGCAAAATATTGTTTATGTTTATTTCGGTCGTAAATATTAACAAATAATCGGAATGCTATTAAATTCAAGGGATTACTATAGCAGTAAATAAGGATTATTTATATGCTAACTACGTTGTCCTGCTAACGTTCGTTTCAGAGATATCCGCTTCCATCAAAATCCTGTTTACAACCTTTACTATAGAATATATAGCCAATCTATAGAAGAGACTTTAAATTCAACCTGAACAAAATTTTAAATTTTAGAGGTGAGCGATGTTTTAGAACAAATCGGAATTCTCTCGCGCTCATGCTTACACCGAGAGGCAAAAAACGTTGATAGTCAAACAACTTATGTAAAAATGATTAAGGAGTAATATACATTTTATATCATTTTTTTCCGTTCAGTAGGTTTAGATTTATAAGCTTTCGCACATAGGAGTCAATACTATCGAAACAAACTAAGTTGTATAGAAGTTTTTTGATTCCCCATATATACAAAAGAGGTCCTTTCTGTACGACAACCCAACCTATAGGTGTATAACATATATCTTTTACTCAGTCATAGGTTCTAATTTCTCAAGCATGATTAGCCTAATCTTCAGCATTGGCGGAGGAGCCAGGTTGATTGCTAAATTTTGTGTTTTAATAAAAATAACAGCTTACAAATTAGTTTTGATAGCTTTATCTACAACGTTGGCCAGAGGATGTGGGAGTGAGGAGCTTCTTTGTGCGTCGCAATTTTTTAGACAATCGACCAGTGATGCAGCCTCAAATGTCCCACAACTGAAGATGGATTGAGGCAGCCCGAGTATAATCAAGAATAATTTTCTGTTTGCTAAATAGTCAAAGTTTAAGTTAAAAAATTCCGTCACTGGAAATTGATTTAACGCTTTATAATCCGTATATAGTGTGTTTAACAGACACGTGGATAAAGGATAACGAATTAATGTCCGTAAATTTGCTTAATTATGTAGATGTGTCAAGTTATGGCAGAAAAAAATTTCGAGGTTGGGGGTGTGCAATACTTGCTCATAATGGCTTAGACATACAACCCCTGAATGTTATCTGTTGTGCTGAAAAGGATTTGGAAGCATCCGCGGCTTGGCGCTTCGAAAATAAAAAATACTGATAATTGCTTTATATCGATCGCCGTCGGGCGACTTTAACACTTTTATTCACAAGATAAGCTTGATGTTGGATTCTTTGTGCAAACCTTATAGTCATTTCCATCATAGTAGGTGATTTTAATATAAACATTTTGGAAAATAGCAACAGATACAATGAACTTAATTATCTACTTCAAACATATAATATTAGATCGCTAGTTACGGACTTTACAAGATTGTGAATGAATGCATCCATTAGTTAGCTGAAGTATAATTGGTTGGGAGAGAAGAAAGACGTAGTGTTTCTTGTAGCTATCTATTTATTTTCTTGCTTTGGTGATTAATTTCGGGTGTGTATAAAACCCATCATCAGACCAGCTAAAACAGAATCATAACAGAACATAACCTCACATCACATGTGGTCGTCTATTTATGTCTTACCGTCAGGCGGTTAAACTATTATTATGAACATGAGATGTGTGGGTGCTCTGCCAGGAACCAGGAACATTGAACTTTCGGTCGATTTACAATTTAAAAACACTAATTATGTTAAATTTCTCGAGAAAACGTGGACTATACGTGGACGAACACGGCGATAAAATATACTTGAGTCGCTATCACTAGCGCAGGCGCGAGAACGCTACGAGGTGCGACATACCAACAGTGTTTACAAAATATGTGTAGTGGTAACAATGCTATTCCCAGTATGATTCATGTATATAGAAACAAAACAAAACAAATTAAAAATGAAACAATCAACAAAAATAAATCACAGCATCACCGCAAAAGCGACGAACCCAAAACATATCATTTGCGACTCCGGGGCAAACAACATTCGAACTCTAAGAAAACGGGGGGGGGGGGGGATAGTGTGGTAGATGATAGGATTTAAAAGTTAACAATTAAGAAAAGATCTGTAGAGCTGTAGACCGCTAAGGCTTGTAATTTCGTTCAACAGGTTGTCATTGTTGTCCCTCTTTGCTCTCTCGATATGGTAGAATTCGTAAAAATCAATTAATGGATATTTACTAATAGGTTTGAGAAGTTTCATATTATTTATATTGGTTGTGTGACCTGTATCCATTAAGTGTTGTCCAAAACTTGAGGGATTATTTGTCCTTGTGTGTTCTTTGTATCTTACATCTAACGAACGCAAAGTTTGACCAATATATTTCGAATTACAACATTCACAGGACAGACAATATACACCACTTCGTTTGTGTACATTAGTTTTGTCTTTACAGTTATTTAAAATTTTGAAAATATTTGATGTGTTGTAATTAGTAAGTGTAATTAAGTAATTAGTAATTAATTGTAATTAAGTAATTAGTAAGACTTTACAAGAGTTGGTACCAGTTCGGCCACAATAATCGACAACATATGCACAGTCCTTAATCTGGATCTTAGTTGTAATGTCGTTGATATTCACTATTCTGACCATAGGCTTATCCTGCTTAGTGACGCACACAACAAAGCTGCGCCAGTGTGTACTGAAAGACGAAATATAACACCGTTCAACAAAGCAATGTTCAAAAAGTATCTTACACAAGAAAGTTGGATGTGGACGCATCAGAGCCAGGATGATGAAGAGATGTTTAAACACTTTTATGACACTCTACTGTATTACTTTAATATTTGCTTTCCATTAAGAAAAGTTTCCACATTCCATCGAAACAATGAAGTAGTACAGTCCAGTCAAAATCTCAAGGACCATTATGTTCTTAAGAGAACGTATCCGATCTTAAATGAAACTTATAAGGCAAGAAAGAAAAATCATTATCTGCTAATGGATATGGTTAAAAGAGAATACTTTGCGTCTAAAATAATAAACTCTGAAAATAAGACAAGGACTACTTGGGATATAATAAAAACTCTTCAGAACAATAAAAATCCTCGTACAGGGAACATAGAACTTGACATAAATGATAAAATAACATCTAATCCTAACCAAGTTGCGCATGAATTTAATAACTTCTTTTGCGAAACTCCACATGACCTTATTAGAAATATTACAAAAACAGATATTGGGTTGAACCACATCGACTCCAACCCAAACACAATGTATCTAGTTCCACATAGCGAAAATGAAATGATACTATATTTAATAGATTAAAAAACAAAAAGTCAGCAGGTCCAGACGAAATTCCCTATAGTCTGCTAGAAGAATATAAATGCCAACTTGTTGAACCAATACCATGGTTAATAAACAGTTCATTTCAACTAGGCCAATTTCTGTAGCAAGGGACAGAAATTACATGGACTATGGCGCTCGGCTCTGCTTCGATAGGGCACGCGAGTGGTTTTCTGCGAATTCCCTATCGCTAACCGTGGCTAAAACTAAGCGTCTTATTTTCAAAAATAACTATGGGGATACGCATTGTAATACTAGCCTAGACGACCTCACAGTGGACACAGAACAGTCCATAAAATGTCTGGGTATACAAGTAGCAAACACCCTAAAGTGGGATCTGGCAAAAAGGATTAGTCAAGCAGCTTTCAAATTGAGATACATACGAAAGATATTGAATCTTGACATTTTAAAGCTTATATATTACACCGAAGTACAGAGTAGGCTTGCATACGGGACAATGCTGTGGGGTTCGTCAACAAGCGCATCAAGTGTGCTAACAGCCCAAAAAAGAACGCTGAGGTGTAGAGTCTGAGAATAATGACTGTCATTGCTTTACACATAACGGAGGTAGCATGCTATATTCATAGTAATTATCAAACATTTACAAAGCAAAACCGCGGCTACGACATTCGAAACAACAATCTGGTTGCTCCGCGCCACAGACTTGAAGCAACATCTCGCTTTCCGAGAGTGAATGGAGTACGAATATATAACCACCTTCCAGATGTTTTAAAAGTACTTCCATTTCGTTTATTTAAAAGAAAATTAAAATTATTATTGTAAGAGCACCCAGTGTACAGCTTGAATGAATTCTTTGCCCTAGCTCTCGTCTAGTCAGATCTTTTTCTCTGTTGCTATTTTCCATTCATTTGTACTGATTTATGTATTAATTCGCTCTTTTTGTGTTTGTTGTTATAGTAGTTTTTAGTTTGTATTGATTTTCATTTGTTTTGATTTTCTAGATTTAGATTTATATTGATTTTCATTTGATTCTCGTATAATATTACTTGTCTCATGCATTGTATGTACTACAAGAGATCAATAAAATTTACTTTACTTTACTTTACTTTACTTTACGTTAATACATATTTAATTACAGCGTTGAAATAAAAAACGTTCTTCCTTGTAAATGTTTCTATAATTTCTTACAGTTCTTATTAATAAGAAATTATAGAAACATTTACAAGGAAGAAGGTTTTTTTATTTCAACGCTGACATTCACCACACACCTTGTATCGCTTCACGGAATCCCTCTACAGTATATTTAATTACTACTAGGGATTCCCACTCTCGAATACATCGTATATTCAACGTATATTCAGCCGAAACGTATACGTATAACGTTTCAGCTTCTGAATGATAAATCCCGCTAAAACGCTTCGCGAAACGCGATTAATCCGCTTATTTTGCCGAGATTCAATAAGAAACTCTCTCGGCGTCGACGCAAAATGCAAATTACCACCGCTAATGATATTTTCTTTGCCGCCGAGCTGTTCGCACCGTTTGCCCAGATTGGGTTACTCAGTCCTAACCCGGTTTCATATTAAATTCATAATCTACTTAGGCAGCTGTGGTGCCACCAGCTCAGCTAGCTTCTTCCTCGTGTCCAGCTCAAATCCCCCCACCCCTATCCGCTACCACCCGTTGCTATTAATAATGTTGACAGCGTAAATGAAAGTCGCGAACTTTTCGAACACCGATAAAATCGACGATCGCCGAACAACTTTAATAAACTTCTATCGCTTCCTCGTCGTTTCGTATTTGTACGAAGTTTGTGTAAATACGTTCGTTTAAATCTATATTTTCGTGTGCTTTGGGGTTGTTTATCGGAGTTGTAATTTGTACCTACTTGGTTGATTATTTTTCAGCAAAAAGTATAGATTGATAAAACATTTTGTGCGGTGTGCTGGTGCGAGTTTGTCCGTGTATGTTTTGAAATTTTTAAGTTGTTAATGTTTTTTTTTTTTGCAAGTAATACGTAATTTATTAAGTTTGTAAAAAATAAGTTTTAAGAAATAAAATATAATTAAATTGTTTTGAAAATTAAATATTTTCCTAACTGTAACAATTCTTGTCCTTCAATAGAGAATTATTAATATACAGTGTGTTCATTTCAAAAGTATCCACCCTTAATAACTCTTGACCTGATGCAATTACTGCTTTGAGTGAAAACACGTCGATTTAGATATCGAGGGGAAGTTCAAAAACCGCCCCTCCAGCCACACCACTTCGAAATTTCAAATGGCACCCCCTACCTTGTGATGCATTTAAAAGGGCATAAAAATTCTCTACTCCACAATGATAAAAAATGAAATCGATCGATTGGTTCTTAAGATAGACTAGAATAATGGTCACCATTATTTGCGTTCGCGAAGAGTTTGAAAACAGAAGGTATTTTTGTCTAGCAAATAATGGTGGCCATTCCGAACATGCAATAAAATAATTTCTTATTTCTTATTTTATTATTTATTTTAATTTTTCATTTCTTATGACTGTAATTTAATTCAACAGTGTACCCAATCCGCAATGTTTCGTTAATCATAATTGGTTTTCATACCTTCCATCTTCTGTGTAGTCTATCTTAAGAACCAATCGATCGAATACATTTTTTATCATGGTTGAGTAGAGAATTGTGTGCCGTTTCAAATGATCAAAAAAATTCAAATGATCATAAGGTACGGGGTGATATTTGAAATTTCAAAGTGGGGTGTCTGGGGGGTGAAGGGATGAAACCTAAAATTCTCTAGGTACCATTTTTGAACTTTCCCCTCAATATCTAAATCGACGTGTTTTCACTTAAAGCAATAATCAGGTCATGAGTTATGAAGGGTGGATAGTTTTGAAATGAACACACTGTATATAAAATTAATATATTACTCATTCTAAAAGATTGCCGAATAAAATCAAATTGTCGTGAGGACCAAAACAAATTAATTTGTTTAATAAACAATCTAATAGTTCTATGCAATGCTCATGTTTACCCTTTGTTGTTGCAATAAAGACAATACCAGAAAAAAATACATATCGAAAATCAAAACACGAACCAAATATTTCCCGTTGATATTTATATACCGTGCATTTATTTAAAAATCGGCGAAATTCTGAATGGTGGAAAATATTGACAAACAGCGCGCGCCCACATAACAGAACAAAACGAAAAATACAAAGCAGGAACGCAAATAATTTACAACATTGGGCGTAATTCGCAATCCATTGAACAATAAGTGCCGCTAACTGCCTCCCAAAACAACGAAAAAACGGGCAATTTTCGCGTCCGGCCTACTATCTGCAAATAGGGCCATATTTTATCCGTTTCGCATGCCGAATATTTCAATTTTCGCGAAACAAAACCCACATATATATGCGGGTAGGTTAGTTATATCTCTACGCAGATGCGATCCTCCGAAAAAGAGATGTATGAGGAAAATAAATTGCTAGACATCCTTCAAGATGGCAGTTCGTGTTGGTTGAGCGATATACAGAATGTCCATATTTCCTTATAATTCATGAGAGTCTCGCTTGTTTGAAGAGACATGTGGCATTTTTATGTTTTAGTTTTTTTAAGTTATTTTTTCAAACCCTATCTACATGTTACCTTATGTAAGGAAACTGACATAAATTTACTCCAACAAAAAATAATAATAAAGCAAAATAATGTTCAAAGCACTTTTAACAAAAACCATAATAAGATCCAAAAATTGCTGCCAAACATCAAGTGATACGCCATTGGAAACAGAAGAAAACCAACCTTAGAAATTGTCTAAATTCAATAAGAGAAACAAAGTTTTGTATTGGTTTCTCCGTTATCTTTAAAGATATCTTCAATTTAAGTACGCAATTGTATGCTTACTGGTCACAAAATGCAATCTTGAAAAACTAACTTTACAAGAATGAAGTCAAAGATTGAAAAACAACGTTTTTGTCATTATTTAGCCCATGCAAAGCAATTAGGTGTTGCCATACAAGCTTCTCAGTAGGGTTGTGTAGAGAAATCAGGTGGTGTTAACAGTTGCCACCACATTTTTATTAGAATGCGTACCAATTAAAGCGCCGGACAGTTTTACTATTGAGTTTTCCAGCTGGTATTTTAACAATTACTGAGCTACTAGTTACCCTTAATACATAAAATAATACTGTAAATATCATGTAGTGAAACAATATATCATACAACACTCTAGAATCCACATTAAATATTTAGTCTAGAGACTCTAGAGGGTGAAGATGAGGAGTTAGTTTATTGATCAATAAACTGAAAATGAAGTTGGTTGATGGATTTTTATTTACAGTTACGAGAACTTAAAATGATCTTTACTACACAATTTAAATTGAGTCGTGGGCACCAATGAAGTATATGAATCAACTTAAGGAGTTACATACCTCCAGCGTTTTGAATGAATAGTGAGTTTACTACAATAGTTAATTAACAATTCACTAAGTTTACTAGAATGTTATATATGTAAAAGTTTGTAATATGTTTCTTTCAGAACTATGTATTGCTGCGTGATCGGCACAATTATAGCTCAAAAAGTTGTGGGTATTTGTAGATGAACTTTTTTCTAATCTACAAAATTCATTCTCTATAGATCGTTGATCTATTTTTTAAATTTTATTTAATGCAATTTGTACAAACCGAAATCGGTCATAAAATGCTCGTTGTCAACTTAAAAATGACATACATTTATTAATAACATCCGGTATTCTTCTTGTTCAAAATTATATTTTTTCACGTAGTTACATGTTTCGCCAGTTATCAGACATCATCAGACTACACTAAAGCCAAAACAGAAAGCCAATAAGTATCAAAACGAGCAACAAACTCTCGGTCGGAAAATCCTATATAAAAACAACCACATTCGCAAATCGTGGTGGCATAATAATATTCAAATGTATAAAAACGTTGTACGTAACCTACAAAACAAAAAAAAAACAAAATATGAGTAAGTACATGAACATTCACATAAACGCTGAACTTACAACAATTATCGTATTGAAACACATACGTAGACAGAAATATGTAGAGCAAAAGCACTTAAGAATTGCCCTCTGTACACCAAACACCCCACAACTACATACAGAAATAACATGGAGAAGTATGACCGTTTTTAATGACAAAACTGCAAACATATATGTCATATTTTGAAAAGGTATGGAATAGTCTGTGGCTTTAAAACTTGATCAGCAATCTACACAAGATTGAACAGGAGGAAGGGCGAGGATATTCTGAAAAATAGCGGAATGTACAAGACCAGTGTGATGAATGTGACGCCCTTTATATAGGAGAGACCGGACGATCAATTAAAACCAGAATCACGAACACCGCAAAACAAGACACATATCAGCTATTGGTAGACATTTACTTCGGGACATGTAAGTGCGGAGGACTCTAACATACAGATCTTACATGGCGAGAGGAAGGGCCATAGAATGTGCTTACTCGAAGCATATACCTACGTACAACGTACAGGTGGAACTGGGTACAGAGCCACTATTTAAAACTTTGCGCGACTAGGTAGATAATGTGTTATTATGTTTTATTTTCTCAATACTTTGTATCTATAGTTTTGTTCTGTTTTATTTTGTTATATAATTTCAAATGTTGCTCCTATGATTGACGCGTTTTCGCTTGTATATTCACACAGCCTGTTGCGTGGAATCGTTTTCTACTGGTTATTACGATATTTCGTTGAATTGCTACAAAATATTGTGTTTCAATACGTTAATTGTTGTAAGTTCAACGTTAGTATAAATTGTGATGTACTCGTATTTTGTTTTTTGTTTTGTATGTTCTGTACAATGTTCTTATACATTTGACCATTATTATGCCACCACGATTTGCGAATGTGGTTATTTTTATGTAGGATTTTCCGACCGTACGTTTGTTGCTCGTTTTGATATTTATTGGTTTTTATGACGTTGTTTTGGCTTTAGTGTAGTCTGATGATGCCGTATAATTAGCGAAACATGTAACTACGTGATAAAATATAATCTTGAGCAGGAAGAATACCAGATTTGATTAATATATGACAACTTTTTCACCTGCGTATTCCTTTTCATTAATATTATTTTACACAAAGTTTTTGGAATTTTGAAGATCTACTGATCTAGATGGACAAAATCATGCTGAATTAATAATTAATAAAGAAAGTGAAACATGTAATTGATGTTATATCTTATTTTTAAGAATGAATTCCCTAAAAAATATTCTTAAAAACAGTAATTTTTACCTCGGAATATACATGATTTTTCATATTATTCAAAATTTGATTTCGCCCTACTTTGAAAGAACGAGCACGCAACGATGTTATTGAACCTGGGTAAAAAATTGATAGAAATGTCAATTTTTCTAAAAAAAAAACTAAAATCAATGCAATATCTCTGTAATCAGATTCCACGAAAAAAATTCCTATCCGAAACAGGTGTCAATTGCACCGTTTTTACTTTATCATCCGTAGTATGATGAAGTATTGTAATCGGGCCGAAAAAAAATTTGAGATTTCAGCGGAAATAGGTCTTTATGGGTCCCCTGAACATTTTTGACCAAGATACAAATAAATCTGATGTGGCCAGGCACATGACTTTATCATACAATATATAAAATTAATAGTTTTGCTGCATGAGAATCTATTTGATTGATATCAGTCGTGTCTACATTAAAATAAAACGAGTTAGCCAGGATTTGACTGATAAATAATTAAATAAATAAATAATTCCTTTATTAACAAACCAATATTAAATGCAACAACATAGTATTTATACTTAGGGCGATCAGCACACTTGTTTCCAAATTGCGTTGCTCTTCCACTCAACCCCTTACGTAAACTAGAACTAAATAGTTGTATCAATAATATAACAATTATTTCGAGAACTTATCAAAACAAAAATTACTCTAGAGTCTAATTACGCGTACTTGCAGCAAATCCAACTCAACAAAACATCGCACACGCCCATAAAAAATAAAAATTAAAACAGCCTGCGATGTGCGCTCAATGCCTAAAGTTCCCAATGTTGAGCAAACAGATAACACTCCACCTTTCCCCCAAAACTGGTTAAGGATAAGTTTTTCATATCTTCCCTGAGACCCAGTATATATGTGACTGACCTGCTAAGAGAATGGCCGTTTATACAGCTCAGCGCGATGGGCAGGTGGAGCAAACAAACCACTGAATCTTAAATTAGGTTATGGACATCCGTTCTACAGCGTATCTTCCGCATGAGGTATTGTGGGATTCTCTTGGATAGCAACTTATGAGATAATATTGCTGCATGAAACACCCTAGTGTTATCCATGTTTAACCACCCCAAGTCGCCCAGCCCATTCGATACATGATCATACTTCCTCAAACCAAAAACAAACAGAACACATGCAGTTTGGACACGCTGAACACTGAATATTGAACACACGCTGCCTATCCGACGCCGTCAGGCAAGGACCGTACACGGTATCACAATATGAAATCTTTTTCCTATTGACAGTAGATGTAGTGAGATATTGTCAAAACATCAGCATTTGACACTACCTGTACTGTCATTACACATGCATTAGACCGAAAATTTGAAAAATCCTGGCTACTATGTAATTTCATGTCAATGCAGATGCGACCGATCTCGATCAAATAGAATTTACTCTTGAAGCTAAACTATTCATTTTACCAAAAAATTTCATAGGCATAAATTATTCAAAATTTCCTCTTCTTTAATTTATTATTTAACTATTTTGATGAAATTACAGAAATAGCGGCTCATTTGCAAAATCCTTGAAAAATGCTTAGAATAAACTACCAGTTCCTTTGGACCCTTTTGAACCAAAAGCTTTTCAGCTCTAAGTTTGGTCATAAAACTTCTAAATATGAACTTTGGTCCCGATACATTTAGTAGTTTCTCCGGAATCGTCGTCACAAAAATCGAGTACACACATACGCACACACACACACACACACACACACACACACATACACACACACACACACACACACACACAGACATTTTTTTGTACCTTGGTCAAAAATGTTCAGGGGACCCATAAAGACCTATTTCCGCTAAAATCTCAATTTTTTTTTTCGGCACGATTACAATACTTCATCATACTGCGTATGATAAAGTAAAAAATGTCTGTGTGTGTGTATGTGTATATGTGTGTGTGTATGTGTGTACCCGATTTTTGTGACGACGATTCCGGAGAAACTACTAAAGGCATCGGGACGAAAGTGCGTATTTAGAAGTTTTATGTCCAAACTTAGAGCTGAAAAGCTTTTGGTTCAAAAGGGTCCAAAGGAACTGGCTGTTTCCTCTAAGCATTTTTCAAGGATTTTGCAAATGAACTGCCATTTCTGTAATTTCGTCAAAATAGTTAAATAATAAATTAAAGTAGAGTAAATTTTTAATGATTTATGCCTATGATATTTTTTGGTAAAATTAATAGTTTAGCTTCAAGAGCAAATTCGATTTGATCGAGATCGATCGCATCTGCATTGATATGAAACTACATAGTAGCCTGGATATGACAAATATTTGTTTGTGCTGTCACCACAGAAATGTCTATGGCTGTCACACTCGAAAACAGCTGATTTCATCAGAGGTTGGAGAACCGCTATGGAGCGTTCCCGCTCTAGTGCGGCAAAATACAAAATACAAAATTCAAATAAAATAAGATCACCAATTTGATTGTGTGTTGATAAGAAATATCAACCCGTTGTTATAACTAATTGTAAAAACGATAAATTGAAAAAATTGTAAATAAAGTATAGCGATGAGTGTAGTTATATTTAACAACATACTGGTACGGATGTGACATTTACAGTGTCATGAACGAATATATATCTGTCAGAATTTGAATTAGCTCTTTAAACTTGGCGTTTTGTAGAAGTGGTGTCAACCTAACATTTCCTGTACAGAATTATAACAATATTGATTTTTTTTTAAATACGTATTTCTCAAAAAGCAACACAAAAAACGTTGATGTCACTCCTGCTGAAAACTACATAGCGCGACTCGCGCACATGCGACGTCAACGCTCCGCCATCGGTGACGCGCCGCATCACCGCTCGTCGCGCTATTCCGTACTTTCGGCACTTGTGAGATAAATAACTATTATTCTGATGACAGTAGGTAGTGTCAAATGCTGATGCTTTGACAATACCTACTATTGATACTATTGACTATCAAAATATCTGTCAAATCCTGGCTAGCAAGTTTAATTTTAATGCAGACACGATTTATCTCAATCAAATAGATTCTCATGCAGCTAAACTATTAATTTTATATTTTGTATGATAAAGTCATGTGCCTGGCCATATCAGATTTTTTTTTCATGTTCTGTCTATTTGATAAATAACGGAACAAACACGTCGCGTCGTCACGATAGCTGTCCAATATTTCAATTGGGACATGATCCTAAAAAAGGTACTGCATGTGTTCCAAGTTCACACCACCTGATGTCTCGTTAAAAATCGACCTAACTGACATCTCTCGTTTTGATACTTGTTGATAGTGTTGACCATTCTTTGTGAAGGCTCTTAACTCTAGATCTATTTACCAAAACATCTTGAAATAATGTGTGTTGTACTTCTGAATCAATTCGTCATAAGATGAATGTATGACTATCAACATTTTCTGCTCCTGGCTGTAAGCAAGAGAGCGAGAGAAGTGTTCTTTTGCTTAGAGCTATGAGCCTTCAAATACAGGTATAACGAGAAATGTCATTTACATACCACTATTGTTTTACATTGGTCCAAAAATAGCAAAAACATGTTCTTTCGCGTCTTTGAGACTGATGTTTCTAAACAAATAAATCCACGTCACTATGTCTATCTTAAAATTCGAATTCTATGGCAAAAGTTTTGTTTGCCCACGTTATTGATCAGTACCAAAATCACAGAAAACAAGTAAAATTATATTCTCGTGGAACACGACCAGCGAGTATATTTAGATGCGTGTATTTT
Source organism: Melinopterus prodromus (assembly GCA_964023965.1). Classification (NCBI taxonomy): domain Eukaryota; kingdom Metazoa; phylum Arthropoda; class Insecta; order Coleoptera; family Scarabaeidae; genus Melinopterus; species Melinopterus prodromus. The sequence goes on from OZ030397.1 coordinate 10,713,249, forward strand.
AGCATACGGACGGGTAAGAATTGCAACACGAACCCCATCGTAAAACAAGCCCTTCTCATAGTGCAAACAACTCAAAACGGCAACAATAAACCAACCATTAATATGAACGCTACTTGTTTATAGCTAGAGGCGTATAACATGTTTTATTACTTAATTATGCAGTTAACAGTGTGTAGTCCGTGTGTTGCGGAATACATTGCGGTTCACTTATTAAACATGTAAATATAGGACTATGTGTGCGGGCGTTTGTGTGCGTTCGGGTGGGTCTGTGCGTATTTCGTTTGCCATGGACGTGGATATTTTGTTTGATGATTATTCTACAATAAAGTGGGCTAATTGTATATACGGACGGTGGGATATGTTCAGCTAATTGAAGGATAACATCATAGTCTATTTGAGGGACTTTTTTTCGATGTAAATACTAGTCATTACAAGTTAGTAGTTATAATAATATGCCCTGTTGGCGAGAAAATCTCTGGTCGGTAGTTTGGAATGTCTGTCGTGAACCGGGCAAATGCCTATTGATCCTGGTAAGCCTTTTATTATCTTGTATCGACTTTTGTTATACATTCAATCGATTTTTGTCATCTAGCATCTTTTGATGCTCGAGTTTTATAGTTGGCGGACATAAAAGCTTCTACTGAAGAAGTTTTTTCACAATTTTGGTCTTACGTATGGCATTAATGCAATCACATTTCATAAAATTGAGCTCAAGCTTTGCGCTTTTATTCCAGTCTATCTGGATAGCTTAGTCAAGTCGCGTTAATGTGGCATGAAAGAATTATTGTATTACGCTCGAATGAAATCTTGAACCTTGATCATGCGCGCTAATTCCGAATGTGGTGAATTAAAAAAGCTCATGTGACAACTCCATTATGTAGCATTTTCTGTCAAACGGGCATGAAGCACCTATATTACTCTAATTTGGGTATTGTAGTCATAATGGGGCACTTCTTTTCACTGTTGTGTGAATTACTAATAAAGTTAATAAACCATACATACCTATAAGGTGATTCTTATTAGGTAACAAAATTCTTAATGCGGGGTTTCGATTAATGGCTATTGTCCCATGTTCGATAGCTACAATTTCAGCTTCACTAGAACATTCTATGGCGTTTCATTGAAAAAGAAATGGCAAATAATGTCATTGATAATTCCGCAGTGTTTGAAATCATCCAAACAAGTAACGACCTGAGAGAATATCTTGGCTGAAATAAATTCTTCAACCTCAAAGCGATAAAGTGAAAACCCAAACACGAAATTGTCTTCATTTTAAATATTTTATTTGAAGTACATTCGTGTCTCGGATTTACTGAAATTGTCGTTATTATGAAACTTTATTAATTAGTGAAAAAAGCTGTTAAAAGTCACGAATTTGTTATCAATTTAAACCATTTATTTGAAGTTTATTCGTGTTTTTAGTTGATTGAAATTGTCGCTATTATGGAAACTAATTAATTATTTAAAAAAACTGCTATAAATCACGAAATTGTTATCTTTATAAACCTTTTGTTTGATGTTTATTCGAGTTATTAATTCATTGAGATTGTCGTTATTATGAAACTTTATTAATTAAAAATTAAAAATATTGTGCCAGAATTTCTATAGAAGTCGATATACAACTGCTTATTCACCTCAAATGTAAATTACATGATCGCGATTTGGTGCAACACAACGCAAACAGCGATTAATAAACTACAGAGACAACAAAACAAAATAATAAAATCACTGTATTGCATGGACAGATATACCCCAACATGTGACCTATACACTAAAACAAATGAACTAAAGATACAACAATTAATATTACAAAATAAACTTCTACTGATCTATAAAATACATAATAAACTAATAAAAACCAAGACAAAACTAAAAAAAATCAGAAGAGATACACAAATATCAGACCAGAAATCCACAGCACTTTAGAACGGAAAGATCGAGAACAGCGCAATATGAACCCTCCATTTGATCGGAGGTGCTAAAGGCATACAACAGATTGCCAGATTGACATCAAAGGACTAAAGTATGAAACGTTCAAATCGAACATAAAATCCCTACTTAGAGGGAACAAATTATAAACAATAACAGAAAGAACATTGACGAACAACACTGCATCTCCCTCAATACCATCAGCCCGAGACAGAATATACCATCCCACTTCCGAGGCGAAGACAGACGGATGAAAGAATACTTTTAACTGCACCCGTGTATATTGTGTTTTTCTATATGTATGTATATGAATGTATATGTATATGTATATGGGATTGTGTATATGGATGTATGAGAATAAAACCTATTATTATTACTATAAAAAGGAACCTGCTCTATAAGACTTTACAGTAGGGTTTGCGCTTCACATAAGGTTTAAATTTCACGGTATTATTAAAGCATTTTGGTCAATCCATTAAACAAAATAAGAAAAAAATTATAAATTGTGGTTCCCAGTTTTTCTTGACTTTTGCATCAATTTAAACCATTTATTTAATCGTTTTTTCATGTTTTATGCGAATGACATTGTCATTATTACAAAAAAATTAAACAAGAATACTTGAAAACTAATACAAAATAAAAAAACAAGGCGGTGAGTTGTGCGCGTAAACGACCTTAACAAATTCATGCAATATAATATTTAAATTTCTGTTTATATTTTCTTGGTCCTGTGAATACTGCATTTTTAAGAATTTTTTCTGGTACATTGTAAAATTTTCTGTCACACCACTGCCTATTTAATACATAAAACACAATTGTGAGAAAGAATTGTTTTTGTACTGGCGTTTAATACTCAGTTGATAATCTTTAAAAGACTTTTTACCTTTTTACAATAAACCGGTTCATTTTCAGACCCATGGAGCGAATTTCAGCAACTGTAAAGTATTTACATATAAAGGAAAATAATAATGCTTTACGTCAGCAACATTAACTAAATTAATTAAATTATTCCAGAGCTAATATCATCACAACTATATGCATAAATTTCTTTATTTGCCAATAGGACATTGAAGTGACATCTGTCTGCAATTAAAGAAAAACTAATACAAAATAGCCATCTTTGTGGTAACTATTACTTAGGCCAGATTGTTACAACTCTGTTCACCGGCCGATTACAAAATGATTGTTGATTTCACCTATTAGCTTTTATTGGCTCTTATTAACTGCTTTAACTCTATGGAAAAACAGTTACGGTTAGTCGGTGCAAATAAAATCAGCGGCGTTTTGCTTTGTCTGTTCTTTCACGTTTGAGCTGTGAAATGTAAATGATTTATTATTAGTATTATTATTATCATTATTATTATTATTATTAACAAGTATGTTTAGGAATATGATTGTAGAATCAAACAGCACCACTTCTATACAATATGTACGTCGTAGGCAAATGGTTATTTCTGGCAAAATGCTATTTGCCTAGGCAAATGTATTTGCCCAAGCCGTAGTTAGGCAAATAGCACTTTGTATAAAAATCTATCGGTTACGTTTCGCAACACTAAAATACATTCCGTACGGGTAGAGAAGTCCGTAGCGTCATCAATTAATGGGGGCTCTCTCTTCCTTCCCCTCTGTCGGTTATGCTCATTTGTATAACAAAATCTCTTTGTTCACAGGCATTGCCATACACATTGCAGAAATATTTTTTAATTTTTCATACGGAGAAAAAAATATGACGTAAGCCACTGGTTTTAGCGAACAGAGTGTAACCGTAAACGTAAGTGATAGTGCGGATAGTCAGCATAAATACTGTTGGATTTTCAAATTATGTGAGGTTATGTGATTGCTGACAGCGTTATTAACTCACCGTTTCTTGTCACAACAATAGGCACTTGGTTCGACTACTGTGTTTGGAACATCACAGTAACCTCTGCAGCATATCGGCGAACCATTATGAAGACATGCAAAACATTTCAACACACCAAATGTTCACTGAGTTATACATTTGTTCCGCATGATTTCAGCATGAAAAATAAGATATCATCATCTGCATCGATGCATAAAATAGTCCAGTTGATAAGAATTCAGAAATTAGTGTTTTCCAGTCTAGTATAACTTTTTACTGGTAAAAGGGAAAGTAAACATACCTAACTTAAAAGTCTTGTTTTAGTGGAATAAAATTCATATGAAGTCGTATCTCCGCACTCATGAGTATCGAAGCTTGTCACAAGAAATCAACGACTAAATATTAATTATGATGTATTTGAGAACTAACCGTGCATGTTATTGCTCACAACCTCACATAATTTCAATACAAACACGATTAAAAACTAAATACTATTTGTTTGACGACGCTCTTAAAGGCAAATATTTAAAGGCACCTTTAAAAATATAAATATGGGTTCCATATCTACTTGCCCAGGCAAGGTCAAAGCCTTTTGCCGAAAATAACCATTTGCCTACGACATATATACCGTCTGATGATACGTTTCCTACAACAATGATTACACGTTTCAGAAGTAATCCACTTATAATATTCATCCACTCAAATAAAATATACCCACCCCTAACAAATCGATATTTCCGTCGCAAACCAACCATCGTTTGCAAGCGTGTACTCAAATCCCTCCACAAATCGAAGAACCTGTCGCGGTAATCACCGGCGACATCTAGCGCCGTTACACTGTAAATATTTAAACGTCCATTCGTTCGTACTAATTGCTTGTCCAGAGAGGTGTCCCACATCAACCCCTAAACAATACCACTCCATTCACGTCAGGGGTTGGCGTTCGAAACGTCGATATGTCTTTCCCTTGTTTACCTAACCCTATTTCTTTTCCGTGTTGGTCGAGATTATCCATCAAATTCCGACCTTCTAATCCTTGGGATTTCGCGGGGATTTGTCTTGGGCATTCGCGTATTCAATCAATTAGGGGTGGTCGTGGTGCGGTCCCTGAACGGCCACCTTGCGAAGACTGATAATGATTAATATCCGGGGTGAGAAATCGGCAATGGCGGTGTTCGCAGGACAGGGAATGTGGGAAATCTTGGGCGTTCCTGGTGTTTAAGTTTGTGAACTTTGGCCATCCTTCTTACTGGGGAATCAAGGTGTCTAGAACTATAACGGATAAGTTGGAAAAGTTCGGTGTTTGTTGTAAGGTTTGAACTGATTTTGTATGTAGAATAGATTCGGAGCGAAGTTGGTGGAGGAAAGGGTTAGGATAGTGTTTAGAGTAATTTTAAATAAGAAGTATATTTGTTAAAGGTGCAAATTTGGGTATGTCGCGTAAGTATGGCTTTTTGAGGTTATTTTTCCCGGCAGTGTATCATTGGGCTTGTATTTGCAGTATACGCAGTGTATTGCAATTTATTACTAATTTATTGTCTTTTTATAGATCTAGAAAACTTTATTATTCATTGAAATTTTATTCTTTCTAAAATTTGTTGATAGGTGATAAGTGCGTTTATAGTATCAAAACACCTTTTTGATGGGCTCACAAATGAAGAAGTTATGACCATAATTATAAAAAATAATTTTTTGTTTTTTTTCTCAAAATAGCTTGGAAACCATTTAGAATTTAACTGTCTTCTGAACAGATTATGAAATAGCACATAATTGTGCACTACATTGCCCATTTAACCGACTTTCTATCTCTATTAATAACAAAAGCACCCATACAATCCAACGTCCCGTGAGACACACTATACGTTTTCATATCAAATTCTATTTCCGGCCACATGTTTTTTACTTATAAGGTGAATAGCATATATTTTAATAACAATATCTTATTGTTTTCTAGATTTAAATAGACCCTTTAACTGTTTTCAATTTTTTTTTAATAGATTTTGTGCATGGAAAGTAAATAAGTATTTTGGATAGATTTCTATGAGTTAAATAGTAATTCGGGCTTATAATTTTCAACAAGGTTGTTACGAAAAAAAATATAAGGTGTAAAACTGTGGTTTTGTTAAGCAGCCGAACTAAATGTCTTAAAAACTGTTTGTATTTATCTGAAATCCGGAAAATTAATCCATAGATTTAACTTAACTAATTAAAACCAAATACTTGCAAAACTAAAATCAACGCATTCTAGGGTTTTAAAAAATATTTGTATTATGTTCTTATATGATTTTGAGTTAGGTTGAATCCACAGATATAATTTTACGTTAATGTGATGCTAATCTAAACAAATTTAATTATTTTACACAAAAAATTTTAGACATACCCCGTTCTATATTTATTTAAATTAAATAAATGTTTGGAATGTATTACTTTGTAGAAAATTGTAAATGGACTACTTTTCTGATATATTCGGTCTTTAACGACAACATTATTTAAAAATTTTGTTAAGTCATTTGATTTAAAAAAAAAAAACTTCAATCTTATAATTCATCATTAACGTTTCGAATTTTGTTTTAAAAGAATTTGTCTGCGCCGTATTTATATTAATCTTTTAAATAATTATACGTAGTAATTTTTAACTGTTTTCGTTAACATAATTACTTCAAATATACGTTTTTTGTACCAAATAGATTTACTGAATAAGTAAATACATTTGTATCCAGAAATAAATATATTGTTGCCTCTAACGAAGTAACTTATTTATTCCAATTATACAAAATAATGTTCCAGTGTATGATTATCTATTAGGAGGACATCTAAATGCAAAATTTTTGATAGAGGTATGACGAAAGACCAATAAATATTTTAAGTTTCAAGAAGATGGTAAACAAATGTTCTAATTCGCTGGCTTTGAATAATACAACAAAATATGCGAAGTTCAGAAGGACGGTCTAACAAATAGCAAATCTTTTTGTCAGATTCCATTACAGAATAAAAACGAAAGAAGATGGAAATCTCGAAAATTCTACAAAGAAAGTTAAAAAAGTTCTACACATTATCCCTGCAATTTTAATTTGGTTTTAATTTATGACAGGATAATAATGAAAATAAGTCAATAAATTGTTTGTTCATAGGTATAGGTAATATTACAACCGTAGATTTTCTTCAACTGAATATGTTAATAAGACTGGCAGAAAAATTGTGCTAGCAAGAATGAGAAATTTATTTACCTCTGACTGTTACGTATTTTATAAACACTATCAAAACAATGCAGTGAAATGAAAACGGAATCGGCTGTGTTTTTGTGAGATAATAAAAAACATTGCGCAAATTTCAAAATGAAGCACAATATTATAATTTTTCAAATTATTAACGTGAATTATTAAAACCGAAATTGCTAAATAGTACAAATTATTACGTTAAATTAAAAATTGTAAATCATATTCTTGGAATACTGTATGTGTATTATTACAGGTTCGTTTAGATATTTTTGCTAAGTTTACCAAATTACTACGATTGGCTTTTCAAGCAAATGATCGCCATTTGTACGTGGAACGTAAAGTTTATAATCATTTAGCCGTAAGTATAGGATTTTGACAAAGTAACGAATATTAACTTTTCATTATTATTATTATTAACTTATTATTATAACTTATTGGAAAGTACTTAAACTACAATAATAAAAATATTGTTACCGCTTTTTGCGAAGGGTTAGAAAAAAAATTTTTGGACAAATTTCTTCCTGCAATGCTTTACAGTTTTAAAACACCGCGGTACAAGGGACACAATGTGAAAAAGCGGGACTGTCCCGCCAAAAGCAGGACGTCTGGTCACCTTATGTATGGGGTAAGGGTATGTCACCTTATGTATGGGAAAGTGTGCTAAAAAAAAATAACTATCATTTTGTAGGAAAATTATGGACATGGTCAAAGTACAATAAACTCTGATTCATACTTAAAAGAACTTGTAAAAAATATAATGTGTAAAAAGGTGACATGTCAGGTTCTGCTGTTTGATGCCTAATATATCACTGTTGTAAACTGAGATAAAAATATCATCGACCAGAAAAGGTTCATTATAAAAAAAAACATGTAGCATGCTACATGTCATGTTGTCCATTGTTGCTCAGGTGTTAATGAGAATTCAGAAGAAAGATATACTAAACATTATCATAAAGTTCAAATATGTATTAATGTTAAAACAAGTCTTACAAAAACTGAAATAATATGAAAATTGTATTGTTTTAGTGCAAAAATGCTCTTCAAATGAAAAATGAAGAAATGCTTAAACAAGCAATTTGTTTGATAAACTGAACTCCCAGCGGTGACATCAAAATTCACTAGAGAATGTCAACAATTACACATATTACATAAAAACATATAAGACCAAGATCAAAAAGTATTTCTTCATATTTTCTATATCTATCATGAAAGAGCAGCAAACATGGAATCCAACGTCATTGCAATATTTCAATTATTCTTCAATTCAAAAACATTTACAAAATAAATTTTAACAAGCACCACATAGTACGTTTCACCTATTGTTGTGCACTCAATTACCAACAAATCCCGAACAAAAAAAATACACGCAAATTTACTACTGAATATTAACAATATGCGCACGAGCCGCGTATGAGTACAATGGAAGCCACTTTATTACCCCACCCTCCCCACGGATAGGTCCATATTTATCGAGTTAATCAAGTTATTGTTATGCCAATTAGTGTCTATATTGATCGGGTGCTCGAAAGCCGTAAGCGGTCCGCCTAAATTTCGACTAACATTGTTACGATGGGAACCACTTCATACAGCTACTTGATTTGTTTACAATTAAATTATAATGAGTAAGCTGCCTTGCTTAGGTCGGGCCACCCATGCTGCCACGTAAGCCGATTGTTTAAAGTTATCGCAAATACCGGTAGGCTATGGGCAATCTAGCTTGTGTACGTATAACCTGCGAGAGCGTGCGCTGATGTCGGTGCAGAGGAAATTGATGAGTAAGCTGTCAAAGTTGCAATTAAAGGGGGATTTGTAGAATGAGTAAATAGTTAGTTTCGTAATCAGCAGGAATTGCTGAAAAGTTCTCTCACCGATGCGATTGCATTTTGGTTTTGTAGTTTGTACTATTCGTTTTGTTAGTACTGTTTGTGTTTTTTTAAATTGTTACAATATTATGATGTTGTATTTTTTAATACCATCGCACTATTTGTGGACTATCTCAAAAACAGCAAAAAATAGCAAAACATAGGTTTTTTTTGCACAACAAATTTTACAGTTGTGACAAGGGATATATACTCGATCTTTTAGAACAATTGGAAATTTCTAAACATAACTCTGACCCTATTAATAATTTAATCAATGACTTCTCTACAAGCCTCTTTTCAAATATATTTAGCTTTACCAGTTTTTTCCCTAATCTTTTTGTTACACTCCGTTTGTTGGGGTTTATTACGTTTTTACTTTTACTTATAATGTGTTTAATCTCACGTTTGACTCTGTATATTGTTTCTTCGTTTCAAGGAGACTTTTCACTTTTATGCCGCGCTATTCAAGATTGGTACTAGTGCATTTGTGAGTCTTTATTTGTGGTTATTTGTAGAATTCACTGATGGGGTCTGATCTTTTGCTGTATGACGTTTCATCTTTACGACTGTGTTCGCCGCTTTGAACCATGTGTCGACCAAATAACTGTGCCTCCGCACCAATTGTGTTGGCTGTTTTAGGATAGTAAGACTGTGAGTTTAGTTGTCCCCCGTTTGTTTTATGATTGTATCCTAATTTACACGATGTTACAGATTTCACTGATGATGCCGAAAGGCGAAACTAGTTTGAAATAATAAATAACTTTTGCAATAAAGAGGTTACATTGTTTTATTATCCAATTTAGCAAAATAAAAAGTAAATTTTTGCTCTGCGAGTACTTCTGGAGAATTTCGTATTCGAATGTTGTCACAAGGCATCCATAATTGACAAGTGTCAATAAGTACAGCAAGTCTGTGATACAGTATTATTTTATGCGTTTCCCGATGTTTTGCGATCTTCAGGATTATGATCTTCGGAGATCTGATAGATCCTTTATAATACCCGGCCATAGAAGGGCTAATTCAAATTAGTTTCGTATTAAGTTTATTGAAGGGTGGTTTAATTGTCCATTTCCTAAATGGCAAATTTTGCAGCCGGTTTTTAATATTTTCAATGTTTCTCCTGTCTAATGTACCTACTTTGGACTGTGTTGTTCCAATATGCATAGCAAGAAATGATAAATCGTTGGAATTGTCATTATTTGTAACAACCACGAAAGGACTAAAGGGAGATATGTTTTTTATTTATTTGACTTTGTATCCAGTAGAAGAACAGTAATCGTTTACATAGTACGTTTTGTTTTAAATTATATTGTTTATTTCAGGTTTTACTTCAAATAAAATGCTTCTTATTAGAGGTTGGATCTCTAATAAGTGAATCTTTGAAATAATTACATTTATTGCAACGATTTAAATAAATACGAAAATAGATGTGAAAAGTCGACATAAAAAGTTGTTTTTTAACGAAATGATGGTTCAACCTCTAACAAACTTCATCTATGTTCACAAAGGTGTTTGAATTTTTGATATCTTTTACGAAATTTTACCAATTTATACTATACACTAAAGTATACAGAAAAAAAAAACAAGACGAAATTGATCTCCTACAATTCGCTTCAGAGGCTGTCCAAAAGTTGAACCTCCCCATAAGCATTTCATTTGGCATTGTTCGTAAGTACTAAGTACAATCATATTTTGTAATACTTCTGTATTTCCATGAATATGTGACGTGAATGAACAGTGAACAGAGTACACACTCTTGACAAATGAGTTTTTTAGGACTATCTTACCCAACTCATCTAAAGAATTTGCTCTTTTTTGAACACAAATGGAAGACAAGTTAAGATACCACTTTGTTAAAAAGCAAATATATGTAATAATGACAGTGTGCAGGTCAGGATATATATCTACCTTAAAAATGAATCTTACAGTAGGAATTTTTTATGAGTATTAATATAGGCATATACATTATACAATGATCTTGTGCCTTTTTGTTTTCATTGTTTTCGTTTTCTTCATAAATCCTACCAGCAAGTTAGCACAAACTGTCTGAAAAATATTGGGCCATTGCGATTTTTGCCGTTGTTAATTTCCCAGATACAAAGTAAAACTAGTCTATTTATTTTTCCAAAATGATATTTATTACATATTTAATAATTATTTTTTGTTGCTTATGGCATTTAAAATATTTAACACTAAGTGTGAAAAGGAATCTGTTGAAAAGGAATTTTCCTTCAATAAAAATGATAATTAACCTTAAATTATTATTATCATTACCTTAGAAAATTAAGGTATTTATCAGATAGTATGTTAATTATATTATTATTATTGTTTAATTATATTAAAATAAATTTGATCAAGCGTAAAGGCCTGAAAAATGTAAAATCTGTTTTAACCGTTTGTTCTGAAGTATGCAAAAACGCCTTTTATATAGAACCTAATATCTGTCAAAACTTTCAGTTCTACATACCTCTGGAATGCAATCACATTTGTGGAGCTCCTTCCAATGTATCAAGATCGCCCCTCTTGAACCTAAAAGAAAAACAATAAATTTCAGTTGAAGATTTGAGGTTTTGTTGCGACCTTATATTTCAAATGACCAATTTGGACTAATTTTAATAATTATCTATGTTAATTTAACAAATAAAACATTGTTTTCGATTTTTTGCATATAAAAATAACAAACCAATAAAATTTTAACAACTCTTTCTTGAATATTGTCTAAAAATATAAACAAATGACGAAGAAAAGGTCAAAGTCCGATCTAAATTCTATTGTCTATACTCAGGGTTTGGTAACAGGAGTTTGTTTTCCCAAAAAGTTCATTAAATATTTACTTACAATTCATTTATAACAAACATTCTGTTCCATTAATATTTGATTATTACATATTACACATCCCATCCCCGCCGTAGCAAAACAAAACTCCCCATCAATAATAAAACTACACTACCGTTAAAGCATTCTGCATGCAATATTCAACGTTCGCCATCCTACGTTTCTCGAAACAACTGCGACGCAAAACATACGAACAACCTTCTCTCTATTAGGTCCTTCCATTCTCCTGCAATTGTAACAATATTCCACCACTTCCGGGCAACAGATACAACAGACACAGACACACACAATACCAACAAATTCCGGAGCGTTTCCCTCCCAGCTCAACCCTACCCTATACCATATGAAAATATTTACGGTCCTATTTCAGTTTCAGAGAAGCGCTCTCGCAGACAAAGGATACGTAAAATCCTCGAGCAATGGGACAGATATTCTTTACAAGTACCGTAAAAGTGTATATTGGGGCTCGGGCGGTAGCCGGCTTCGTGCTAACAGGTGTCATAAACCAACTACGTGCTCGACATCCCGCCAGACGACGATCCGATTCGTCCTGATCGTCCTGACGATGTCACGTCGTCAAATCTCGTGTTTTCGGATCGAATTATGTTCGGGTTTTAGAGTCATATGGCGTTGCGATCGAATCTGAAGATGATTTGATGAATATTGGATTAGAGGAATCGGTTGGAGAGATGTTATCAATATTTATCTGGTACTCAAGGATGGAACTGTGGGGGCGTTTTGAAATTTTTATTGTTGCTTCTTTGGGGGGAATTCCATGGCGACGGTCGGGACATTTTAACTCATGTTGTGACACCATCCCCTCGCATGTCTTGAGAATCAACATAATACCAAATAAAATTTAGCAAAACAAATCTGTGAAACTAAATATTATATTTCATCCATATTCATTTTGTATTTTGATTTCGCTGGGTATATAAATGTCATTTGCTGCTAATTTGGCTGTCATGAAATGAGAGCAAACAAAGCCGCCGCCTGCTTATAAAAGTGATTTGTATTTCTATTAAAAGAACTTAATTATCCCTAAAATATCGATTATTGACTCTGCACATTAGTTTTTTCACTGGTATGTTTACCGTTAGCATGGAATGCCCCAGTTCCTAAAAAGCTGTTTTTCATTAGTGGGGATGTTTCAAAATAAGAAGAGGGTAACGCCAACACTTCCTCTAGAATAGTCGCTAATAGTCGCGAAAGAACAAAAGTTGCTTGGCTCACTAGTTTCTATGGCGTAAAGTTATTTTTATTTATACAGGGTGTTGCATTCAGGCGTGACGTAAGGTATGTACATTTCATTAAATTGCACGCCCTGTATATTTTATTATTGTATGAATACTAATAACTTTGGCTATCCAACGGTATAGGTTGCTAATTCTCATCGTTAATAGTACCTGAGATATTCAATTATTTCTCAGAAATATGCCCGTTGCACGATCTTCTTTAAAACTAAATAAAAATTACATTTTTGCAGATTTTGCTTTTAAACTATGTCAGATAATAGTCAAAGCCAGTAGATAGATGATAGTATCAAAAGATATTAGATTCACTATACAGGCTGTTCATAAAACTTAGTAAATTTTGATGTATTCAAATGGCTTTTCCTTGAGTTTTTTAAATGGAACAACCTGTATATTATGTACTGGTTGAATTGCCCCCCGAATTCCCTTTAATTAGTGTTAAGTATGCCATATGTTCAATTGTAGTCGTTTTCGTGATATTTACATTTTAAAGAAAAATGTGTAATACCTAATTAAGCCATTATTTTTTAAATTTTTGTTTGTCTCTCATTTGTAAATCAGTAATACTGTATTAAAATACAACTTAAAAGCGGTAATTAATACTATTAGCATTAATTAATCATAGAAACAAACAATTGAGATCTAACGACACTCAATAAGTTATTGCTGTCAAAATTAGTAACAAAATTTTTCTTTTCTCTGAACGATTAGTTATAGTTATAGCAAAGAAAAATTATTTAACATGATCTACATCTATGGCGAAGCCGACAGAAATACATTAGCATTCAAAAAGTATGAACAGCGATATCGGGATAGACGGCATCCCCAACCAAGTTTTATAAACAGGGTTCGGTTGCAATTTGAAGAAACAGGTTTTATTAATAACCAGCACAAAACAAGAACTAAAACGGTGACCAAAGAGGAAAGAGGAGGTCCTATATTGTGGCCACCAAGGTCTCCAGACCTCAACAAACTTGATTTATTTTTATGGGGATATGTGAAGGAGCTGGTATACCAATCAGCGCCAACTACACCAGAAGACATGAAACTACGAATAACCAATGTTTTGCCAACCTTAGAGTAAATACGAGGTACATGTTGAGAAATATCGCAAAATTTTTTATACAACGCTTTTTTATACAATGCTTGCAGAAGAGGAAAGGGCGTCATTTTGAACACTTCCAAATCTTAATTAAGATAATAGTTACTTGTTGTGCAATGTTTATTAAGTATTTATAGTTTGTTTCTGTATTTGCTTTAAATAAATTAGTTTTTTAATGAACGCTAATAGCATTAAAGTTTTTTTTCTTAAATTATGTGTGAATATACTATTACTGATTTACAACTAACAGACAAACAAAAAAGAAAGAACAAGAAAATAATGGCATATTTAGATAATATTACACATTTTTCTTTAAATTGTAAATATCACTAAAAGAACTAAAATTGGACATATGACATATTTGACATAAATTAAAGGGAACTTGATGGGCAATTCAACTAGAACATAAAATACAGAATGTTCCATTTAAAAAACTCAAGGAAAAGCGATTTGAAAAACATAAAAATTTATTAAGATTTATGAACAGCCTGTATAGTGCATCTAATATCTTTGGATACTATCGATCTACTAGCTTTGACTATTGTCTGACATAGTTTAAAAGCAAAATCTGCAAAAATGTCATTTTTACATAGTTTTAAAGAAGATCGTGCAACCGGCATATTTTGGAGAAATAATTGAATATCTCAGGTACTATTAACGCTGAGAGTTAGCAACCTGTACCGTTGGATAGCCAAATTTATTATTATTAATACAATAATTTCCATTTAATAAAATGTACATACCTTACGTCACACCTAAATGCAACATCCTGTATAAATGAAAATAATTTTACGTCATAGAACCTAGTGAGCCAAACAACGTTTATCTTAAACATTTTTTTCACTGACTAACGATTTAGTAGATATCGACCGCCGGGATACTAACTCACCCTGTATAAACACTAAAAACACAACATTAGTCGAAATTCACTCAGTTGTGAAGAGAAAATTTAGTAAAGGCCCATCCATTCTTAATAACAAAACGATAAACAATATAAAAGATTATTTTAAAATCTACCTAATTATAACGAATTAATGATTAAGAATATAGAGCGAGGAATATATAAATTTAAAAATTTATAACACTCTGCAGATATCATGAATAACATGAAAATATCACACAACATTAATGGTTCAATAGTCAATTAATAAAGTAGAACTTTTAATCTATCATGGGCCTGGAGCTACAAATAGTCTAATCTAGATATGTTCATCACTTGAGTCTTAAGAAGTGTTTCTGGGGTTTTTGAGACCAAAACTGATTTACATTTTTTTAACTCAAGTTGGCGGATCCAATATGGCGGCCTAACATGTAATTAACTATCGGATTCGGAAGAATAACTGAAATATCATATGTTAGATGTTTAAAATTCAAAATGGCACGACTGCAATCTGGCAATCATAGTAAATTAACATGGATATGCAACTGTTCTCTTCCTATTTCCTGTAACATAATTATGCAGATCTTTGATATGATCATTATGTCAGTCAATAATCCAAATTCAAATAAATCAAATAGTATCAAATTCTTATTTTATTATAGGTATTAGTTCTTAATTCCAAATATCACCGAACTAGTAAGAATTAATGGCAGGAAGTGATATATAGGATGTATATAAAAACAAAAACTAATTTAAATGTTATTTGATTATGATTACGTGCAAAAACAATACAGATAGTTACAGTTGGAAACACAACGTTTTCGGTATTCATAATTACTTGAAATATACCGGGCGTTTCACTGCAGTTTTTTCCACTACACTTAAATTGGACGCCCTGTATAAATAGAAATATGATTTTATTGTAGAAAATGATGGGCCGAACAACAAGGATTTTTATCTTTCCCTGAAGGAAACTGAACTATCGCCCTATGCGACATACATGAATCGCCCTGTATAATCTGCCGGACGACTATAATCGATTTGGTCAATATTGCTGTAAACACCGATCTGAAGTTGCGTAAATCTGATTAGGGGTGTTGAAATATTTCAAAATGAATGATGGTTTCAAATATATCAAATAAAACAATAATAACAAAGAGGAATGAGTAGAGTGCCTATTATAATGTTAATAATTATATTTATTTGGTAAAAGATATGTTTATTTGAGTCAATAGAATATTATTATACTCCAAAAAAATGTTTTCACCAAATGCAGTTGCAGTGTACTTAAATATGTACTTACATTGTAGTTATTTCTTTTATACGTGCCATTCTTCCACGATTTCCTGATGATGAGATGATGATGATGAGTCCTGACCAAAATGTGGTTGAGAATCTGTAATTGGAAATTAATAGATGTTTTCCAAATAATATTTTCATTATCAAATAGGTTAAAAATTGAAACTCAAGACGTTTGGGACAATATGGACTATGCAACAAAGACAGTTTTGGTGGAAAATATGCCTAAATGTTCACAAGCAGTAATAGATTGTAATAAGTGATGCACGCTACTAAGTTAATTTAGTACGTACAAGTGCCCATAATATTGCTACTGTGAATAATTATGTCGCGCCAACGTGTTGACTGTAAATTGTTATGATTTTGCTTCATGTGCGATTAAGAGCAAAGTACTAATGTCATATACGCCTTGACCACAGATAAATATATCGGTGTTTTTGTTTATGACTAAAACACAATACTAAAAGAATAAATTACCTTGGTGTTGTCCCTCCGCTTATATCCGTCGCTCATCGAAAGGTATGGACAGTTCCGTTGACACCACGTTGGCACCAGATAATATTTCCACAGATTATGCTCTCAAAATTCGGTAAGTGAATAAAATATACCTTATAGAAGGTGTCGCGGGGCCTTAGGTCGCTCTTTGATAACAAGCTAGCTAGCTGGTGACTCTTTCCCCTGTTCTGCTAACCCAACGAAAGCAAGACGGCTAGTACTAGTCTTCCGCCAGCCTTCCGTAAAATCATAGTTGCGGAGGTTGTAAGTCCGTCTTACCTCCATGCCCAGGATGGTGTAAAACGTAGCATATCCGTGTAGGAAGAAGTCGGCAACCCCTTTTATACCGGCGAACCGGGACCAGCCAAATTGAATGCAATATTTTGAGAGCAACAATGGATATATTATCATAATCGCGCACAAACACTTACGGGCACTATATTCCGGAAAATTATGACCAGTTTCACGGCACAATTGTTCACGTCACACGAAACACGCAGACCGATTACCGTATGCTAGTTAAAATTGCGATAATTACCGGTAAATTAAGAAGGAGAAACGCACCGATCTAATACGTATGGGAACTGGCTGATGTGACAAACGTTGAGGCGCATATTTTGGAAAACTGCCTGCCTGGACTTGGGACCAGTTTTTCTGCATACTCGATCCGCTCGGTGCGGTGGTGGGGCGGAGAGGTAAGCCTGCAACATAGAGACGTTATTTACCACTACATACTACGTATGTATGATATATTGAAATTCTAAAAATAGCCGACAATTTTTCTGGAGTATAATTTAGTTCTAGTTATTTTGAACCGGTAAGACTACTAATATAAAGACATAATTACGACGATGCATTGTGGGGCAAAACGAAAAATTATGTAAATCGATCATTTTAAATCAATTCTTATGATATTTAGTAACCTTTTAGTGAGAAATAAACATAACTATACCTAGTTCACATCCACGCACACATATTACAATACTAAAGCAATTCAGTATTATCACTAGCAATGGTTAGTTCGATTAATTTCAATAGTAATGCATTTAAAATCATATATAATAATATAAAAGTATACTAATATACTATACATTCATCAACACGCACATAGATCTACAAAAATTTCCATTAAAATAAGAACACTTGTTATTTTCCTAGAGCTTTAACCGTTATTATAGTTTACATATTAATATCAGGCGCATAATTACCTTCGATAGCACTTTTTCCCGGTAAATTATTAACGAATACAAAGTAATGACTGCGGGAAACCCAATTACAATTATGTCGAATATAACAGCTTGTAATCTTGACTTTATTACCCTTTTTTTATAAGCCGTAGGTAATAACCGCGCCAGTTTTCTAGCCGTAATGACCGAACCACAATTACCCGCCGTTCACAATGGCGCATTAAAGGGACTTTTAATGTCTAAGTTACCCCACTAAAAAAAACCGTTTCAAACTTTTTAAAATTCCACCCCCTCTATCCTCTACTACCACTCCAAATTAGTTTTTTAATCGTGGAGTCACGAAACCAATCAAAACTTATTATAGGCATTTTTAATTTGAACGAAAGTTCAATTTCTAAAATATCGCCACTGGTATACATCTTTTAGGGATGATACAAATTATGTTTTGGAATTTTCGTCGAATTAGTTTCTAGATTTGTATTAATTATGTGGTTTAAGGCTCCCGTATCCTACGTCGAAAACGCGCCGATACACCACACAATAATTATTGTTTAAATTGTGAAACTATAGCTACTGTTCGATTGAATAGGTCCATATGCAACTGCGTCCACAAAAAAATTCAATATTTATGCAAATTATACTTGCAAATTTACTGTTAAAAAAAAAACTAAACTACAAATATAGTTATGCTTTTTGGTCTTACTGGCGTATGATTATTGTGTCCTGTAATACATTATAAAAGTACATTAAATGCTACGTATAACGATGGGAGTTATCTTTTAGTAACTAGAATACCATTATGGGAGAGATTTAGTCTGTTGGCATTGCAACATTGTTCAACGCAGTTCAACAGTATATGGATAGATGGCGCTGCTTCAAATTGAAAATGTAAATACAACATGCATAATTTATTTAGATATGATCTAAAGTACACTAAAAATCGGTCATACTGAAAACAAGATGTAGCAAAAACAATTCCACTTTGGATGTTTTGTGTTCGTATTAAAAAATATAAATCGTAGCTGTCGTCGTATTTGCATTTGAAGGTCGTTTAAAGTTGTTTTTTTTTAATATAACCTGTAGGAATAATAACTTAAAAATCTGTTATTGTAATCAGCGCAAAATGTCACAAAAAATCTTTAACTTCGAATCAAACTAAATTCAGATAAACGACCTTCAAATGCAGTATCTACAGGTCAAATCACAGATGAACTGTAAAATAGTTTCTGATCAAAATGTGTTCAAAACAAAAACCTCGTTGATAATTTAGTCACAAAGCCCCTTTCTTCGGAGCAAAGCTGATACTATATAGTCATACCGTCATTGTAACGTACAGGCTATACGACAGCCAGATAATCATAAGTTAAAACAAAAATCAGTCAGCATTTCATTAGTATTTTTATCTTTTTTTTTACTTTTGACATTCTTTTTTGATGCTGAATTTGACGTAAATAGTAAACAACACACAATTTTTATTTATTTGTTTATGTACATAATTATTAATTATATACCTTCCTACCTCAAGGTAGCAGATTTTATTACATTTAAATTGTACAAGGAATTAGCTTTTCTATATGAAAAGGTTTTACGGTAAGCATAATCAAAAGAATAATCAAAACATTAAGAAATATCATTATATATCCACTTGCACACCTTTTCAATGACTGCATTGAACAAGGTTGTTTCCCGAAATGTTTAAAAATTGCGACCGTGATACCGATACATAAGAAAAATGACACGGGCAACTGTAACAACTACAGACCCATATCATTAACACCGATCGTATCAAAAATATTCGAAAAAATACTAAAAAAACAAATACACATACATTTTGAAGGGAACAACTTGTTTAGTGAATCTCAGTTTGGATTTAGGCATGGCAACTCTACCAGTCTAGCTATCAATGCACTTATAAATAAAATCTTAAACAACTTTGAGCGCGGATACCATTCAGTTGCCACGTTTTATGACCTCTCGAAAGCTTTCGATTGTGTCACACATCATGTTCTATTAGAAAAACTTAAGAAATATAACTTTTCGAAATCGAGCATCGGGTTAATGGAGTCATATCTGAGTAATCGTTACCAACACGTAAAAGTGAACAATTCAATTTCATCGAACAGACTTTGCAGTTACGGGGTACCCCAAGGATCAGTTTTGGGCCCCATTCTCTTTTTAATTTATATCAACGACATTAATTGTGCTACTGAAGCAACTGATCTTATTCTATTTGCGGATGACACAACGGTAATTAAGGGAGGTGATGATTATGAACAGCTTCTTAATACAGTTGACCTATGTGACAGAGATATTAAAGAATGATTTTCTTCAAATGCGCTTTGCATCAATCAGGATAAGTGCTTATCGGTATTGTTTACATTGCGACAGGAACCGCGTTCCAGTACGGACGATAATGAGAGTGTAAAATTCTTGGGTGTTATTCTTGACTCCAAATTAAAGTGGGAAAGTCATGTCGAACATGTTTCAGGAAAACTTGCGAGGGTGATTCATTATTTGAGAATCTTGAGAGAATCAATCTCTATAAAATGTCTTAGGGTTGCATACTTTGCCTTTTTTCACTCCTTGATGACATATGCAATATTTAACTGGGGCCATTCAGGTCACAGCAATAAATTGTTTTCTCTACAACGCCGATGCATAAGAGTAGTACTCGGCAGTATCGCCGACCTTTTCTGAGATTGCAGAAGTCGCGCAACGCATCAAATTACTGGGCTCTAAAATTTTTTATGTTCTGCCGCCAGCAATTAAGTGTTACTCCAATAACAGATTTAAGACAGTAATGAAACAATTCTTGGTTGAAAAATGTATATTCAATTACGATGAATACTTTAACTGTAATTTCGTAGAAATATGTAGTGCATAGTGTTTTTCTTTTTCTGTTCTGACTTGTGTAAACAATTTTCTTTGTAATAACACCAATAAAGATTATTATTATTATTATTATTATTATTATTATTATTATTATTCAAAACATGAATTCACCCTCAAGATTGCGTAATAAAATATTGAAATATTCCAGCTGCACGATCTCCATTGTATGGTGCTGGTTCGGTATGGGTTGCTGGGTTAAAGGTATGTTTAGACAAGTAATTTTACGGGGAGCAAACGTAACTACGTTATGTTATACAACACAATTTGAGTTACCGTCTAATCGTACTTAAGGATATTTAACTCAGACCATCTCCGATCTAAATTTAAACCAGCCACTAAAAACATATCGTGTATTCAGACTAAAGTATACAGAGCTGCTGTTCTTGGATAGTACCGTAAAGTTCTATAAGGAAATGGACCACCTTAAACAATGTTTAATTAGAAAATATGAAAACCAGTGAAATTGTGAACAGTACCTATCAATAAATACCTAATAAACAAATAGTCGATCAATATTCATTTTGAGAAACACTAATTAATAAATCGCTCTCGAAAAGAACTGCTTCCTGCTTACAATAACGAACATAACCACAACATAACCCTATATAGAGAAGTAGATAACCGCTGCTTGGTATTTTCCGTGGTTGTCATGGTTACGAGAAATTATATACGATTAGATGTTTGTGGTGGTATGGATTCTTGTCGAAAATAAAAACATACGGGATAATTAGAGATCTGGTAGTTGTATCGCCATCTACATCTAGTAAAACTTTTGTTTGGAAGCTCTGGGGAAAAGAGCGGCAACTCACGTTTAAATGGGGGATACGGGGGGCCTAATTATAACACATATGCGTCATCTAACGCATCCATTGTAAAAGCTTGAAAGCTTGGAATATTTCAACATTATTGATTCTGTTTTGTATACGTTCCAGGACGATAAGGTGTTTATTTTAATTAAGCTAATTTACATAGATTGTTATTGAGTATATTATGTAGAAAACGATTGAATTACCGTAGAAGCGGCAGTGAATAATATCATTGTCAAGATGTCACGTAGCGTTGGTGTTTCCTTTGGTTAATTTATGTTTCCATTGTTACAGAGAACCCGAAATTTAGTGAACCTATCACGAATGTGACAGTTCCAGTCGGAAGAGAAGCGATCCTCGCGTGTTTAGTCGAGGACTTGGGCCAATACAAGGTACAAACTAGATCGTAATATATCGCATATTATGCAGGCTGCAAATACAATCAATAAGCAAAACTAGCTACATTCGAATTTGGTTCAAAAATTGATTTACACAAAGGTCTTTATAAGCTGCGGGTAATCGAAAATTGTGACACATTCCAAATTAAAAAATCTGGTATGGCCAGGCACAAGACTTTATCATACTATATATAAAATTAATAGTTTAGCTGCATGAGATTCTATTTGATCGACACCGGCTATGTCTGCATTAAAATAAAACTAGTAGAACTAGGCAGATATGTGGATTAAAGCTGCGTTCGGATATTGTCCTCCGTTGACACCGGGTACACCGTACAAATGACACTTACGTGTTATTGGGTGTAAAATGTGTAACGGTGTACAATATCTAAACGCAGCTTATATTGACAGTAGGTATTGTCAAAACATTAGCGTTTGACACTACCTGTCAGTGGCACTAGAATGACATATCCTGGCTACTAGTTTTAATGCAGTACGACCGATCTCGATGAAATAGAATTTGCTCATGCTGGTAAACTATTGATTGTACCAAAAATTTCATAGTCATAAATTATTCCGAACTTCCTCTATTTTAATTTATTATTTAACTATTACGATAAAATTCCAGAAATGGCGGCGCCAGTTCCTTTGGACCCTTTTCAACAGAAAGGTTTTCAGTTCTAAGTTTGGTCATGAAACTTCATATGTTTCGTCCCGATACTTTTAGTAGTTTCTCCGGAATCGTCACCACAAAAAAACGGGTGCACACATACATACACACACACATACACACATAAAAGCACAGATTTTTTTGTACCTTGGTCAAAATTGTTCAGGGGACCCAAAAAGTCCCATTTTCACTAAAATCCCATTTTTTTTTCAGCAAGTTTACAATACTTCATCGTACTGCGTATGATAAAGTAACAAACTAAATTTGCCAACAAATTTATCAATTACTCAAACTTAGACCATTCATCATTCAGATTGTCATTCTCGCGGCATAATGAGCTCTAGGAATATATTTTTCAAACTCGCAAATGCGTGTAATTCACAATATATTATTTCAAAAAACATCTAAAACCATTATTAATTACAGAAATTATTAAATGTCAAAGTTTAGCCAAATATTTGGAGTCCTACTTCTTTGTAAACGACCCACATTGGGGTATTAGACCCAATGATGATGGTGAAAACGTACAATGCTTTACCCCTCTCGATAGTCTCTGAAACCGGTCTTATGGGTTTTAAAAAGATGCTCCGTAAATATCTGGTTGATTCAGCATTCTATTCGACTGATGAATATATGGGCTTATGACTATCTGTTTCCGAGGTGCACGGAAGTCTTTGAATGTTTGTTGCTGCATGCATATTACATTGCTGTTGCTGTTTGTGTGTGTATGAGTGTGTACGCACATATATAGGTATATTTACTCGGTGCTTTTTTGTTATTTATATCATTATATTTGCTTGAGTTTATTGATTTTGATGTGTTCTGTCGACATAAAATTAATTCTAATTTTGTATGTGCTATGTTTATGTATGTTTATACTTACTTTTTGTGAAAAGAGACTATGTCAATATCTCCATGAGATCTTAATGACAATAAAGAATTATTATTAAAAAGCTGGCCATAAATCAAATTTCTAAATTGTTAAATTCCAAAAAGTAAACCAGTTCTGGGATAGGTAAAAGACCGATGTATTAAAAGGCGGCAATATTTTTTCACCTGAGCCCTGAGCCACGTGTCCTTGTCAGCCATAGATGCACATAAGTTGACTCTCTTAAAAACGGTTGCAATTTTGTATTTTAACGATAAATGTGACTTTTTTGTTATACCTTCTTTAGAACCAAGTATGAACTTTCATTCGACATTATTTTTATTAAAATTTACCCCATTCGCTGTTATAAAAAAACGGTTTTATGCAGAACTTAAGTGTTTTAGTTTAGTGTTTAGCTTTGTTAAGCTTTTGAAAGTGGTTCAAATTAGAGTATACATATTTGACATTACAACTACTGGAAAATATGCTGCGGATAGGTGCGGATGCGGTTTTTGTGATTTTATTTCTAATACGTTGTAAAGAAAAATCCAAAAATGGATGTACCGGGCTATATGTAATTTGGTGCAATTTCTTGATACCATTAACTATATTGAGCTATATACAAATGGTTACGGTTATTGAGATATTGACAACTTTATGTTCAATGCATCTTGTATGTTGTAAATGCCGTTATGTACGTATATTTTTCCGTTTTGGATCATGTATAGCAAACAACCCCGATGACCAAGACTCTTAAAAATCATCCGAAAAAAACCTTAAACTTTGTACTTGTATACGCATTTCTTGGAAATTGGTTGCTTAAAGCCAATCGGATTCATATTCAAGGCAAGAAAATACATCGAAAGCACCTACTCGCATACACAGTTCACTGGTTTAAATTGGATTCTTGTTCAGGAGAGACAATAGTAAGTTAGTGACCGTTTCAGCTTGAAGTATGATCAAATTTCGAAAGTTTTCATGGAAACAATAAGTATAAATATTAGACAATTTTGAAACAATACTAAAAATAATAGATTTTATAGTGATAAATATGGTAAAATAGGTTCTTAATTAGCTCTACTATCACGTCTTAAAAGGAATGGATTGAACAGAAAACAGCATGAATAGCATATGTACCGTTTCAATACACAATATCGAGTGGTGTACACTTTCATTTTCTTCCTCTACCACCGGTCTTTAAAAATAAAAAAAATCAGGATTTTCTTACAACATAACAGACCCAAACATGTTATCGCATATAACTCAAAAACGACATGTATTGTTCAATTTTAAATCCGTATATGCTGCGTATTTAAACTGGACATGCCATATATTATTTTATGAATTTGACATGGTAAAACATAATAGAAATAAAATCACAAAAAAATATTGATGACAAATGTTGTAGCAGTAATTAATTGACAATAGGTGTAGTGCAGTGAAGAACAATTTTTAATATAATTTGGCGTTTCCTATTTTGTATTATTGTGTTTATTAAGTTATTAACCTTCAAATTCTTAGTTTGAAGGTTAAAATGTTATACATAAATAAAACAACACATCTAGAGCCTTTTTAGGTGGAAAAATAATTTTGGCCAGGTTTTCAGGTCAAATACCCCACTGTGCGACCCCAGAGGGTAAAATTATACAATATCTCCAAAACCAATGCATTTGTTGGTGTTTTACAACTCACTTTACTCACTTTGCTTTTCGTAAACTTATGGATGAAGATTAACGATTAATAAGTTTTGGTGTCATGACTTTTTACTAATTTTCCCGGACTCATGTCGAAAAAAAAAACACAAAAACTAACTAATTAAATAATATTTTTGTCTAATTTTCTGTCTAACCTACCATGACGTTTTTTATTTAAAATAGAGATTTGACAATATTGATCCTATCCTTAACCGCTCCATTCCTAAAAAAAGGAAACGAAATAATTGCAGATATAAGCAAAGATACACTATATTTCCCACATCTACAGATCTCACGCCGATCGCCTACAACTCGAAACTAAACGCCAGATTGAACAATTTCAACCCCAGTTCGATCCGCTCTCGAATCACCTTCACCCCACCTCAACAGTAGCGAAGTACCTCAATTTTCGGTGTGTATCGTGAACGGTAGCGATTTCTCAATCGGTCCCGGTTCGTTCTCACCTCGACCTTTCAAACCACCGCCAGCCGGGCACGTCCAGATAACGGCTGACAGCAGACTGAGCAGTACAGCATAACGCCAAGCCGGGCACCTCCGCCAAAACCGTAATAAATAACTCGGTCGATTGCGGACCGCGAAGATGGATAGATAAACCCGGTTCGAGGATTCGAGTAGCAGTAGAAATTGTCGGTAGAGGTGTTCGGCTCGGTTCGAAAACAAATTAGTTGGTGTTATTTGTGTTGTAGTTTTTCTCGGAAATGTTCTTATGGAAGTCCATGTAATTTTAACATTGTTGACTTCAGAAAAGAATACTCTGGGGCACAATATTCCTAAGGTGACCAGAATGTAACGTAGAAAAAAGGGACAGTAGCGGGGGGCGGTAGTTATTAAAACAAAATACTAACTCCACCCAAAGTTGAAAATCGACAAATAATAAGATTGTGGTGAATATTTAACACAACCATTATTATATTAGTATATCTTTTCGTTTGGTTGGGTACAGTTGTTCCTTTCTTTAAAAAAAAAATTATTTCTTTAAATTTTTGTGCTTGTGATAAAAATACTCGATATTATTTGCATTGATTAATTGTTTGGTATAGTTATTTAAAATAAACAAGTATTATTTGCTACAAGAAAAAGTTTGCTTTCGACATCGTTTCTTATATGAATTCAACTGGTATATTCTTTCGTATAACATACATCCTTCAAATGCCCTTTGTACGAAATAAATATTGTAAATAAATCTACATTTCAATCTAACGCATATTTTGCTAAAAACTTTAATGTTAAGTAACTTTTGTAATGTTTGACCGACTTTCACAATTTTGATTAAATCAATTTTAATTACCTGATTACGCTAGGGAAACAAACCTATATTTCGTAGATGTGCAAACATCCAAAAATTGTCTTTAAAAATTACAATAACAATACAAGAATATTAAATATCCACCATTAGCCTTAAAGACAATTGCATATTCTTTAAGAATTGTTTGAGATTCTGCACATGCTCGTTTTGCGACTAATTAGCAAGGGATACCAATTCCAATCAAACTTTGATGTTAGTATAAATTGCACATAAGTTTTACCAACAAATAACAGAAAAATGAGTACATAATTCACATTTACAAAATATTTTAAAACCATAGAAATGTTAATTCCTTTCAACGAACGATTTGAAAAAGAGTGTTTGAACCAATAACAACAAGTAGAGGTATTTTATTTTTCTTAGTAATTATCTAAAATTTCTGCAAAAACTAATACTCCCTAAAATGCGGGACATTTTTAAAGCACCGTGGGATGCGGTATAAATGTGAAAAGTCGGGACTGTCCCGCCAAAAGCGGACTTCTGGTCACGTTAAATATACCGGACAATGTTGATCAAATTTGATGTGAAATAACTTTAGTCGTCTTAGAACGATTTTACTGATGTGTTCAGGCCATTGCTAATAAAATTATCACGATTACCACCGCCTTTGTAATTTTGAAAAAAAATATATCTTTTTATAGCTACTGTACCGACAGAAATAGACACGTGATGTTTTGGTGACCTTGAGTTCAAGTTTAAGAATCCCCGTGGAGAAATTAAGCAACTTGGTAGTTTCTAAGTAGTCTGTTACACAGCCGTATCAATTTGCAGCATTGTTTTGTTTTTGATTCATCACATTATCGGAATGTTTATAAAACATACAGCTGTACATGTAAAACTTTAAAATAATTTTTCAGCACATACAAATTTATTGGACACTTGCGAAATTTTAAAAAAGGGTAATGGCAGCTTAATATACCGAGGCACCCCAAATGGTGGGCTGATGCTCTAAGTTTAAAAAAACTCTGTGGAGAAATGAAGGTGAAATTTTCAAGAACACTGTTGCAAAACCATATCAATTCCCAAGATTTTGTCTTCGCACTGGTCCCAATAGCCGAATGAATGTGAAAGATGCATAGTTAACAAAGAAATGCAATGTTAGGGTTTTTCTAGTATTTTATTATTTGCAATATAAGATTCATAAGTACATACTGGATTTTGCATATGGAAATGTTGTCCGCAGGTGTATGCGTTTTCTCAAAATCAGTTTTACAAGAGCTGTTTTTTATTTAGTCACCATGCAACTTTTTTTTCAATTTAAATTTAAATTAACTACAGTTAATAAACTACAAATTAACTACAAAAAATCCACGGATACATCCATTTTTAATTAGTAAAATATAATACATATTATTTACCTCAAATTTGATTTCTGATTTTCAATTGTTTTCGACTAATGACGTCATCGACACTTTTAGAATGGCAACCCCATATTTTTTAGCTGATATAGAAAGATCAATTAATTGTCTTAAATGTAATTCAAAAAAATTATTAACTTACATCAGAAAATGTTTGAGAAAAAAAAACAGTTGAAAATTAGGGTAATAGTGATAACTTTTGTTTGTTTAAGGAAAGCGAATAGGCACATTCCATTGATTTATTTGCGCAGAATCCGAATCTGAGATCAAACGTTCCATATCACATCAAGCTATTACGTTTTTTACGTTTCTTTTATGTAGCCGCACGCACCCCACTTATCGAATCGCCGTAAATGCTTTAAAAATATTTGAGAACTAGGTTTTGGCATTTTAAGGTCTAAAAGAATTGGTTCAGTTGGTATACATTTGTGAAAATTACGAAAATAGCATGTTTTTGCACATTTACCCTTTACCATTTACTTCTTTCGAAAACCATGAGGCGATAGACAATTTTGGAGCCACGATTAGTTTTCCGGACAATTGATTGCAACCAAAACGCAATTTCATTTTGTATTCAAACAAGGTGATGCATGCTCTGTCTTTAAGGAAATAAAAGCAGTAGTGCCGCAAGGTAGTGTTTTAGGGCCGGTTCTTTACCTACTCTACACCAGCGACCTCCTATCACTAGAAATAATGCTGTAGCAACTTTGGAGACGACACGGCTATCCTAGCTGTTGGGAACAGCAATGAAGAAACGATGAGAAAACTTCAAACAGCTCTTGGTCATTTTCAGATCTGTACAAAGAAAAAATAATCAAACTGAACGAACGAACTCAAGTCAGTACATGTTGACTTCACCAACAAGAAAATACAACACATTCCGGTTACTATTAATAACCAAATAGTACTGTAAGCAGGCTCAGTTGGAAAGCCCATGTCGAAAAGAAATAAGAGGAACTAGGAATGCGTTACAGAGAGATGTACTGGCTGCTAGGAAGAAACTCCACGCTGTCTGTACATAATAAGCTTCTCTTGTACCAGCAAATTCTAAAACCCGTGTGTATGTATGGTGCTCAACTCTGGGGTTGTACCAAAAAGTAACATTAAAATTGGCCAGATCTTTCAAAATAAAGTATTGAGATGCATTCTCAATGCGCCTTGGTACATTAGGAATGATGATCTCCAGAAGGACCTCAAAATGGAGTTTGTGTGCAAAGAAATCCAAAAAATAGCAAGATACCACGAGGAACAGCTTCACCATCACGTAAACGTTGAGGCCACCCAGCTCCTCGACAACACCAAATTCATCCGAAAACTCAAGAGAAAGGAGCCTTTTGAGTTAGTGCTTTTGAGTGTGAATGTGAGTTAGAGGAAAAGCAGAGAAGTGCTAGATGTAGTTGTTAGTTCTAAAAGCAGACAGAGCTATGTAGTGCGCAGGAAAAACGTGCTCAGTATACCAGGACTAACTAAGAGATATCGATGGGTGCCTGTTACGCTAAGTTATACTATTAGTAAAATAGTTTTAATTCACAAAATGTATTTTAACTAAAACTATCAAACTTTTGCAATTTTAAATTGTATCTTTTTCGAAAATTCCCTTATTTAAGGCTATAAATTATTTCTGATACCATTTAGAAAATTTAATGATCTACCAAATACACTAAGAAAACATGGAGTTCCTATATTTAAGAAAAGTATCGATGACGTCATAACTCAGTAACAATTGATAGTAGGAAGTTCAAGTTTTGGAAAAATGTGTACTTTAACAATTAAAAATCGGCGAGTTAGATAGAGGACTTTTTAAAATAAGAAAGCGGTTCAGAGATTTTCTTACTTTTCTATAGTTTACGCGCTTACTGTATGTGTTAGCAAATTACACAATTTTGAAAACAAGTTAATTTACCAAACATTAAGCTATTGTACTGAATCAAAACCACAATATTGGAAATTTAACAGACTACTTGAGAAACTAAGCAAAATCTGCAACAAAAACTTATACTTCTGGTGTAATAATAAGCCCTTTTCGAACTTGCAAATGCGTGTGATCAGTGATCAATCATAGTGATTTTGTTAGCAATATATTGAAAAAAAAAACATCTAAATCCAACATCAATTACAAAAGTTATAAGAAATAATGAGTTATAAGATAACTAATTATCTTAGTTATAACGGACATCACATCGAGCTGTCCAGCGTAACGCCAAGCCCGGCACCTCCGCCAAAACCGTAATAAATATCTCGGTCGATTGCGGATCGCGAAGATGGATAGATAAACACGGTTCGAGGATTCGAGTAGCAGTAGAAATGGGTAGAAATGGTCGGTAGAGGTGTTGGGCTCGGTTCGAAAACAAATTAGTTGGTGTTATTAGTGGTGGAAACGTCGCCGTTTGACACACTTGTAAATTAGTGATGCGAGAGGTTGATGGTGCTAGAGGGAGCGCGGAGTGCACGTATCTCTACGGTACGGTAATTCAATAAAACGCTGTCCGTTCGGTTCGGTTTTGGACTGACGCGGAGTTGGCTGATTATTAATTGAGGTATAAAATCGACCGATGGATTGGTGTACGAGCGACGGCCATGCGATTATAATTCCCGGAAATGATTTCCTTTAAATATGTAGAGTGAGGGTAAATTTGCAGGTTGACCGGGATCGAAATCGTGGCCGCAAGAGCAAAAATAATATGCATCCGAGTAGTTTTGTTAGTTTGAATTGCTGGTGTATCGTCTGGTTCCATCGTAGCTTCTTTAAAGTTTTTGAGGTGTGTGTATTGGAGTTGTTAGCGTAGATTGGACGATTGAAGATATTTCTTTTGAACTGAGCCTTCATTGTCATTGTTCATCATCACTTTTAAGTAAAGAAATGTTTTGCTACACACCACAATTATACTTTTTACTTTACTAGTTAGCTTCTGCAATAAAATTGAATATCTTAATCATTATTTAAGCATCCAGTTTCATATTTTGTGGGCAAAATATGAAACTGGATGCTTTGAAAGAAAGGTAGCAAGAGTTAGTAATTTATTTTCATGACATACCTTTAAAGCGTTACACTACCACACTAGTTTTCACCATATGGACAAAGGTGATGAAAATAAGAAAAAAATGACAGAACAACGCCCTCTACAGTAGTAAAAATGACAATTTCTAGGTTACGTCGCACCAATGTTTATGTTTTCTAGATATTTTTAGTCAATAAACCTAATATTTATAATTTTTTGTTTGTTTGTACGTTATTTTTATGCTGGGTCGTGTTGGCTGTTGGTCTACCATGTCTTCCAGCAAAAAATGTGTTTTGTAATTATTTTCAGAGTAAGACCTGCCATAATAAATTACCGATCTGTTACCAACCTAAATTTATTTACATAATTCGTTATTTATTAATCATAATTAATTTATGAGTGGTAGATACAACGCCGTAGTTGACTTGCCCATAATGCCTATAATTCACCCACATTATTTATTCGTCAACTATTCCTAAATTATGTTCTTGTCAAACAATATACTATTGTTAAACCCAACTGAAATAAGTGTATATTTCATAACTAATAATGTCTGCAACATAGTAAGCTACTGTCTTGTTAATACTTTTACGAAAATAAAGTTATGTCCGCTAGAATTGTACTCATATTTTGTATTTTTTTATATGTGTCGATATGTATCACAGCGCATGCAATGTGTCGTCCAGTCATCCAGAAGTATGAAGGCATATAATGAAACTAATGATGTAGAACACAATCCCCACCCATGCCATTACAGAACTTTAAGGTTAGAAGAGGGTTCTCCTCCGCCGATTTGAGCTATATGTATAGGGAACGCATGGATTTCAAAACTGGGATTATATTTTAACATATTTTGTGACTTGTTATTACTTCTCTTTTATTTCCTTCTATACAACAAACACGGTTACTGGTAAGTAAACGTATTCCTTTGAACACGCTATGGTAAAAGTCATATGCAAATTACTTCGCTCAAATGCATGACCCAAATGTTAATAGTTTTCGAGATATATAATTTTTACGATTTTTAAAGAAAACGCTACCTATCAAGTTATAACCGGACACACCAAAAATAATTAACATTTTCGAAGTTTTTACTATGTCAATGGTGTCTTTAAGGCGTAATAATTGTTGATAAATCAAAATTTCCTAAGAAAACATCTACTAATGAATACTGGGTTAAATACTTAGAATTATTTCAGAAACTCAGAACTTCAGAAACTAGTGACAGAAAATTAACACATTAAATTAACACACACTTGAAAACGTGAAAACTACTCTGATTCAATAGCTATCCAGTATAAATCTCAGCAAAACGTCTTTCAATTTTCGAGGAAGAGATAATAATACTTGGGCGAGTAAGTAGTCTCCTACCGTTAACTTGATCGAAAGACACCGGAACAGAATGTTGTTCCATGTCTTTCAACTCCTAACATTCCCAAACGTTATATTGACAATTCTTGAATGTCCCACACCAACCTACGAGAACAAGCCGTGGACCTGCGCATGTGTTGGTATCAAATCTATTGTTTTTACACAATTGTTTCCCTTCCGTATTAAGTCATAGTGTTCAATTTGTTCACGATCTAATCAAGAATAAAGCTTTGCGTTAATTTCTGTTAGGTGTCAAATGCTACCCTCTCTTTAGGCCCACTCTGTAGTTTTCTTACTTAAGCTGTTAGTTGTAAAATGGCTTATTTAGAACTAAGTTGTAAAATCATATCATCGCAAATCAACAATTTCAAAGAAAAATTCATTGTCTGCTGAAGAATGTCAGGGCATTTTAGGAATTTAACATAAATCAACCAATGAACTGCATGTGCCGTTAAAAATAATGATTGATCATATTTAACGTGTGTGTCCACCAAAACATGAAACTATTATTATTATATCCAGTTATGAAACTATTAGATTCAATTACTAAAATTTATTTCATCTTTCAGAATTTTCACTTTCCATTGCCAATTTTCAGGTTTCAAAAATAAATGCTTATTGAGGTATTATATCAATCAGCTCTAAATCATCCATAATAAATAGTAAAAATAATGAAAAATAAAATGGCAAATAAAAAAATATATAAAATTTTTAAAAGAACACAAAACAGATTTACATTTTTTAGTAGTGAATCACACAAATATGCCAGTAATTCCAGATCGTCTATTTGTTGTTATGTGGCCACTGACGGATAAGCGATGGGAGGAAATATGACAGAGTATCAGGACAAATTTGAACGGCCTGTCGAGCCTGCAATACCAACACCAGATTTGTCGATTTATCGGGAAAATTGAGATAGATTAATTTCGGTGACAGTGATTCATTCCACTCGGGTTCGCCTGTTGTTGGGGCCAATAATTGACTCCATGTGTTGCCGGGGCATTAACTCTTACTCATCGTACATTACACGACATTTTTATCTCTTTTCGTAGGGTCTCAAGTACGAAACTATCAAAATACTGGCTGGGAAAAACTCCCTTCATATTTTTTTACGATTTAGCAAATAACTTTCCAAGATTACAAAAAAATATCTACTAGACAATAGTATGATAATGTATTTGAACTATGGTATCACTTTATTATACTCAAGCAAATTGATTGCAATTAAGCAGAAACAGTACATTCACGAAGCTTTTTAATTAAAAAAATCGTTAAGCTGGAAACTAAGCATAAAGTGTTGCTCTGGCGCAGCTTGATTCGATATTAAACTTCAATCTGCACACCTAGTTGGGGCACTACGTTATTTCGGAATTCTTTCGAGAAGAATACGGCGGTCATAAAACTTGACGGGAACTCCAATTAAAACTCCAATAATAAAC
This sequence comes from Melinopterus prodromus, assembly GCA_964023965.1. Classification (NCBI taxonomy): domain Eukaryota; kingdom Metazoa; phylum Arthropoda; class Insecta; order Coleoptera; family Scarabaeidae; genus Melinopterus; species Melinopterus prodromus. The sequence continues at coordinate 10,746,971 of OZ030397.1, forward strand.
TAAAAACTTGGGCGAATTAATACGGCATCATTTAAACAGCGCCTGCGGCGGGAACTTGTTGAATTCGAACAGTTTGCAAAAAGTTTAAGCGAAACCCCACTACACTCCGCACAACACTGCACTATTTCGTAATAACAGCCCTTAGCTAACTCGTATTTAATACCGCCGAGTAAACTAATACATCCGAAGGAAGTTTACCAACTTTGTTATACATTGTTCTTAGATGTATACAGCGTTTTTCGGTGTTTTGAATGTGCTAAGTTGCACTTTGTGTACGCGGTATATACCGCATTCATAATATTATTTAAACATGCGTGTAGCATGCTATAGTATTGCCAAAGGGGTAGGGTTTTCTTAGTTTTACTCTGTTGATCAAAATACCCCAGCATGACGTTTTCGGTGATGTTTTGCGACTCTGGTAAAAATGATCGTGCATCATTCTCGTCAACGAAACATCAAATATAATAAAGAGTTATGCGAAGATATAACCTACATTGTAGATATGATCGGGTTCAAATACTGCCGCTGGATTGTATATGCGCAATGAATAGTTTATTGAATATCAGCATACACGAAGCAAGCCATAGTATATCTAAAGTGTTGAGGATTTCTTAGTTTATGTAACGTATAACCACAATTTCAAAATTTATATAATATTAATGACGCAAAGTAGAAAAAATAGTATATTACACTCGATTTCTTGACGCATTCGGTCATTTAGGGCACTCGTCGCTGGGCTCCTCGTATCCCAAACAACTCATACGCCAATCTTATAGAACTTGTATAATAATACCCTATTTAAAGTTATCACTAACCCCATTTTCATAGAGGATATTAGGTAGCAAATTGTGGTAAATTTGGCGTCCTTTATGTAAATTTTGAGCATTTTTTTACGAAACTTTATAATTGATTTTATGATGTTACTTATATTGAATTCTATTGAATGACAATGTCTAACAGGGTTTCAGCTGGAGACTCATAACAAATCGATACATACACATTCCAATCAATTTCAATCATAATAATCAATAACTAATTTAAAACTTAAATACTACACAAAATAATTAGATAGTACACACTAAACCACTCTCATGGGGAAACAAAATGAAATGAAAACAAAAGCCAATCAATCATTTACTCTGGTAAAATCTGTTTCTGAAATCTTCTTAAAATATGTCGTCAATACAACCGCTTTCACATTCATGTTCAAGTCCTTTATCAATTATTATTATGCCTTTCTAAACAATGAACAATACGCTACATTTTTTTCATGATCTTAACATAAAATATACCTATATTCCATTTGATACGATAAGGTCAACACTACACAACACTAGGTACACATTTTTCACAAGGCAAACCTCGTTAAATTCCCAAAAACTTGACCACGAAAATCACGGAATCTTTCCCAGAAACAAAAAAATCTGATGTGGCCAGGCACATGACTTTATCATACAATATATAAAATTAATAGTTTAGCTGCATGAGAATCTATTTTATTGAGATAAATCGTAAGTATTGTCAAAGCATCAGCATTTGACACTACCTACACTACGTCATTAGAAAAATTGTTATTTATGTCACAAGTGCCGAAAGGACGGAATGGCGCGACGAGAGGTGATGCGGCGCGTCACCGAAGGCGGAGCGTTGCCGTCGCATGTGAGCAAGTCGCGCTATCTAGTTTTCGGCAGGAGTGACGTTTATTGTGTTGCTTTTTGAGAAATATGTATTTAAAAAAATAAATAAAAAATGGTTATATTTCTGTATAGGAAATGTTAGGTTAGTACCATTTCTACGAAACGTCAAGCTTAAAAAGATAATTCAAATTCTGACAGATTTATATTTGTTCATGACACTGTAGATGTCACATCCGTACCAACATACTAAAATAAAACTACACTCATCGCTATACTTTATTTACAATTTTCTGAATTGATCATTTTTAGAATTAGATATAAAGACGGGTTGATTTTTCTTATCAACAATCAAATTGTTGATCTCATTTTATTTGAAAATTGTATTTTGTACTTTGCCGCACTAGAGCGGCAACGTTCCATAGCGGTTCTCCAACCTCTGATGAAATCAGCCGCTTTAGAGTGTGACAGCACAAAAAAAAATGTCAAAATTATGGCTACTATGTAGTTTCATATCAATGCAGATGCGACCGATCTCGATCAAATAGAATTTGCTCTTGCAGCTAAACTATTAATTTCACCAAAAAATATCATAGGCATAAATTTTTCAAAATTTTCTCTGCTTTAATATATTATTTAACTATTTTGTCGAAATTACATAAATTGCGGCTCATTTGCAAAATCCTTGAAAAAGGCTTAGAATAAACTACCAGTTCCTGTGGACCCTTTTGAACCAAAAGCTTTTCAGCTCTAAGTTTGGTCATAAAACTTCTAAATATGAACTTTCGTCCCGATATCTTTAGTAGTTTCTCCGGAATCGTCGCCACAAAAATCGTTTACACACACACAGACATACATACATACACACACACACACACACAGACATTTTTTTGTACCTTGGTCAAAAATGTTCAGGGGACCCAGAAAGGCCTATTTCCGCTAAAATCTCAATTTTTTTTTTCTGCATGATTACAATACTTTAGCATACTGCGTATGATAAAGTAAAAACTGTGTTATTTTATACGTTGTAGGTGATAAAGCCACTACTCGAAATTTAAAAGGAACTGAGTTTTTTAATGTCTTGTCGTTTTAATTTGGATTTAACGGATTTTGCTTAGTGCCTGAATGTTATTGGGCATTTTGATAATATATGAATATCATATATCGCCAGGATACTAGGTTTTAAAACTAAAAAAAATTAATAAGTCTGACCTGCATCATGGTTTCTGGCATCTAGTGTGCAAAAGTTGAATTGGCGGAACGAAAATGGCGCAGCAGAAAATTAAATTTACGCGAATTTGTGGCCAAATCTAGTTCATAAGCATGTTTTTAAGGAATACCAACCTGGTATATAATTTGCAAAATTTTAAGTTGCAGATCAAACATGGCGAGTTAGAAAACTATAAAAAGAACATTTTTCAAAACAATTTTTATGGTGTTTTGAGGGACATTCCACGAAGACATATTTCTGGTTAGCTATAGACGGCGCTTGTATCGTAAACGAGGACAACTTATTTTTTAAATATAATGGCATAAGTATTCCTACACTACTCCTTACAGTAAATTGCTTCTTTGTCTACAAAATATTATTTTTGGAAACAAATTGCATCTCAACTACTACAAATTTGTTGAAGTGATGCATGGCCAAATTCCATTTTCAGTGGAAATATTCATAAAGTTCAAAGTTCACAATATTGAACTCTCTATCAAACAATTTCCATTCCAAGAATATTTATTTCCTTATTGGAACAGTGGATTTGTCAGTTTTAGCGTGGAATCTTTTGTTTCAGGGTTATTTTTGACTTCTAAGATGTTGACCGATGATTTTGATGACAGTAGCTTTATATAATAGTGACAGTTCGTTCGAATCATGCCTTCATTATTCAAAGGAACTGGCATCATTCATACAGCTCGTGAATTATATCTTTAATTATGTGCTCTTCAAATAATATACTATTATAGATTGCATGGACAAAAAAATACACCCATGCACCTACAGTTACATATTGCTTACCATCTGTTTACACAACAAGGCCACATGTTCTCCAAACTTCAAGCTTAACGTCGCCAGCTATTATAAAAATTGAAAATGAAACCAGGGCGTTCATTTATTAATTTTTCTATGAAATGTATTTATTTAATTTAGATTTTGTTGACATTATTTTGTTGTATTAATAGGGTTTTTTCTTCACATTTTAAACTAGACGAATTAAATTTCAAATACTGTGTACATATCCTATACATTTTTTAGGCCTTATGCACCCAACGCTACATAAAATAGTGTACCTATGTTATAATGTATACTGTTCAGTTGTCATAAAAAACTTTCAGTCAACTTATAGCGCTCACCTATTGGCTTGTGTATAAACTTCATGGTTGTGAACTAGGTATAACTAGGTTTAACCTACGATTTTTTTTATTTCTTTTGTACTAAGACTGTACTTCTAAGACTGTAATTAATCACTGTGCATCGATTGGTGTTTACTGACAAGAATTACTCATAATGTATGGGAATGATGACTACTTTCCAACAATACTAAATGACGCGTCCATACTTTTTCACATTAGAAAACCTTTATAGGGTTATTTACGAAATTGACAAGTAATCCATACATTTTTCCTCAAAATACATAAACAACAATAAAATATATCTTATGACAAACCATCATACTCCTTTTTCCAGCATATTCTCCAGAAATATTACATTTAGAACGATTTTAAACTTCATCTCCATTCACCAACCGCACAGAAATTACTCCAACAAACTCTGCCGGATATAAAGTACACCAGCACACCCCCTAACTCATATTTAACGTCGTGCACACCAAACTAATCCGTCCTCCTTATCGATCTCGCGACTTTATTTAAAGCGCACAAGGGCCAGGCAAGCCGAGGGGAAAAGTTGGAAAAAGAAACAAACAAATATCCGGTATAAACGCGCGGAGTGGAGAGGATCAACGATGAACACAGGCGAACTTAATCGCAAAGCTTCGTCTATACTATATACACGTATACCTATATATACAGTGTACAGCAGTCGCTGTACCACTTTTGCTGCTCTTAATGTACTCCTACGTATAAATAGGGTAGATAAAGCGTCTTTTCTGTTGCAGGTGGCTTGGCTCAGGGTGGATACTCAGACCATATTGACGATTCACAGTCATGTTATTACGAAGAATCATAGGATCGGTGTGACGCATAGTGAACATAGGACTTGGTATCTGCATATTAGGGAGGTTAGGGAGTCTGATAAGGGATGGTATATGTGCCAGATAAATACGGATCCTATGAAGAGTCAAATTGGATACCTGGATGTAGTTGGTGAGTAGATTTTAATTTATTAATGATGTTAATAAACTGTCCAGTGACAAAGTATCACTGAAGAGAGTTTCACAAAAAGTTTCAGGCAAAATTTAGGTATTTTTATTTTAAAAACGATATTCAGTTGGCCAACATATAACGTATTACATTCTTTCGTTAAAAACTGGTTTCCTATGTTTCGTAACAGAAGTTTCAGGTAAATTTTACTTGGTTATTAAAGAGGTTATCCAATGTTATGTCTATAACCCACGGAAAGTTTCAACGGCGCGTTTCCGGTCATGGGTTTTGTATAAAAAGTCGGTCAACTACGACCTGACCACACAGGATGCTCAAATAATCACCAAGTTTTCCAAAATTTGCTTCGTGTCGGAGTTATCTCAACAACCACTCTGATAAGAAGAAAAGTTATTTGTACAAAATAAATTTCTTGCAATTAAAACAATACACAAAAACAAAACAAGACAAAAAAATCATATAAAAGTAACTATTTATTAATTGTACTCTTCGTAAGAATGTCGGCTTTTAACATCTTGAACACCATTAAAAATTATTTCTTAGACTAGGCAATAGTGAGTTTCGCGTGAAAAAAATAGTATCAGGAAGCCGACGGCCCCAGGTCACGTGGAACAGTCCGTAGATGTATTGTGATTTGTTTTCGACTCACAAATGTTATTTCTTAATTGGGTATAAACAAAAAACCTCAAAAAATCCTTAATGCCCTCGCGAGCGTTAAGAAGCAGTTTTTCCCCGGTATCTAAGATGTAAAAAGTCACCTTATGATCATGTAGGACATAAAATTAATTTAGATATAGAAAATGGAAAGAACAATACAGCTGTTTACGAAGTTAGAATAACAGTAAATCTATCTTGAAATTAACAACAATTATTTATTATCAATTATGAATTATATGGGCAACATTTAGATATTGTGTACGGCAGACAACACTAATGGGAAAAATTATTGATCCTAACTTTTCAGAAGATTTTGTTCTTCATAAAATCTTCTGAATTAATTCTTCTTTTCTCTTAAATCTAAAATGCAAACATCAAAATGCAATTGTCTGCTTGCATGTAGCGGATATTACTAAAATTATAACAAAGACTTATTTAATAAAACTCTTAATTAATAAAGCTTTTAATTAATAAAACTCCTAATAAAACACGCTTTTCACCGGACACGGTATATACCAACATTATTTTTAACAAAACTTAATTCAGAGCAGTGCAAACAATATTTTTCAAGTTCCTGGGGCTTAAACATTAGACTTGATGCTAAACAGGCGCGGGGGATTGTTTTCCAGTGTCTAGAAACATGCCTTCTTGCTTACTGACACGGACTTCATGAATGAGACAAAGAGTTTTGAATCTCTTTTTGCGGTGCATATGAACCCTGTGTTTAAAGTTCTCTAACATGTCAGCCCTTTGAGAAAAAAATTAAATTCCAAATAACTGTTTTTTAGAATTTAAAGAAAAAACTGTATGACACTGAATTAAAATATGGCTTTTAGATTGCAAAATTTGATCTTAATTAATTCTTTAATTAGTTTCTATTGCAAAGTTTGCCTCAGTTATCTCGAATAATTCAATTTAAGTGTCACATTTGTATTTGGCATTAAACTTCCAAAATTATGCAAAAGTTATAATTGCAATCAGCCGCTTTTAATCAGCCATTCTTAGTTTGGATCACACACATTTGGATCAGCGTCCTTTAAACCCGGCCGAAAATTTCCATAATTTTCATTTTCTGGTAGCAATTTTCAATTTTGCAATTTATCAGCCATTTTCCAATACAGCATCATTCTAAACTCCTAAATACCATGTTTGAAGGAGTGATGTCAAAGAAGGTAGAGTAGTTTGGAGTAAAATACCACAAAAACATGACGTAGATACAGGATGTTTTTATGACTTTTAGTACGTTCTTCAGGGCACTAAATAGAATGAATGTATTTACCAATTTTGCAGATTTACTTTTTTTTTCAGTGTTAAAACCTAATATGCCTGGGCTATGTGCGGTATCGCTATGCATCAAGTTAAAGCGTATGAGAAACACAATTTTTCTGACTTACTCCCTAATATGTGAAATGGTACAATAGGAAGAAAATAACATTAAAGTTATAGAGAATATTTTAAATTTGCAAGTAATAATAGAAACACTTTAACTTTATGTACCTAGATTCAACAAATGCTTTCTGTCTTTATGTTGACCATTCTGACTCACATGTTTCAAATAAAGTATTTTTTCGTATCTTAAATTGTACGTCTTTTAATCAATACACAAAAAAAATCATGTTACAGAAAATGTGTTCGATTGTCTCAATCCATTACAATTCATTCTCGAAATCATGTCAAAATAAAAAATGAAGATTATATATGGAAATGTTTGCAAATCTATTGGGAGGGTGCGTGATGCAAGCGCCTCTCCCAGTGTAGGCGAGTACTATGTCCACGAGGCGTAAATGGAGCAGTTCGCAACTATATATTACAGTTATCTGTAGTGTTTTAGTGGTCCAATCAAACTTGTATTATTATATTGTTTTTGGAAAATAAGTGTTAATAGTGAACTTCATTAACTTAATTTCATTGAACTTAATTTAATTTACAACATACCTATTATAAAATATAATTATAAACAACTATTAGGTAAGGTTATGTTTCATGTACAATTAGTTCAGGTTAAGTTATTGTTTTTTGAGTAATAAACTAGCAAGGCTGTGCTGTAGGGTCCGAGATCTAGCTCATATTCGCACAGTCACTTTCAATTAGCCTGCAAAACACGTGCACAACACAAAATGAGGTTAGTTTATGTTTTGAGACTTTTAGGTTATATTGTAATTATGTAGAACACGTGCACAACACAAAATGAGTGTACTTTATGTTTTGGGACTTTTAGATTATATTGTAACTTTCTTATAAAACAAGCAATCGAACTAGACAAACCCTTTTATTCAAACTTAATAATAAGATTATATTGCTGAATTCTGAATGTAATTTGAAAATAAATTTCTTTTTTAGCTCAACATGAGTGTAATAATCTGGAAATCTATAAAATTTGCATTTCTTGTTCTTTCTCCTATTATTCGTACATTTGTCAATACAACACTTATAGTGTCCCCCCATTACGAAGTTATCGATGAACGATCTGTTGCTGTGAACCACAGAATTGTATACTTATGAGTTATGACAGCTAGGCATCAACATAATGCGCCGCAAACTACTGAACCTTGAAACTACTGCACATCTGTAGGCCGATATTTCTCCGTTTCTCCGCCACGGGCGCCTAAACCGATTTTCGTCTCCCTTCCACGGGGCATGCACGGTGCCAATAGTGAACCCAACTCCCAAGACACTGCAAAATGGTGCAAACGTAAAACGTACTCAATGTTTGGCAGTGTGCTTAGTATTATCACAATTTCCAGATATCTCTGATATTTTCTCTCAGTTTTCATTTGTTTTGTTGTCGGTTTTATCCGTGGCCAAAGTTTGTCAGAATGCTAGCACATCACCCTGTAGTTTAAGCGGCTCTCCTTCTACGCGATATATCGCTTCGTGCTTTACAATTATTATTCGAATATCTCGTACAACATTTCCCATAAACACGATATACAACATACAACCGCCCGCATTTAATACAAAACAGTGCAGCACAAAGGCCTACCTACACCAAAAGCGTAATAAAAGTAATACAGGTAAAATGATATGTCCGCGAGGGCCGTACATTATTTGCTAACAAAAGAGTTTCGCTCCCTCGCAATACACGGCCGTCCGACAAACAACAGCAAAAAGAATAATATATCCAGCGATGTAGTAGGTATAATCTTTCTTTTTGCCGGTTGTCCGGGATGGGTAGGCATTATTCCCGGGGAATACCACGGAATTCTAGTTCTCTCGTGCGCCGCAACCGGCGTTGTCATGCTTGGGAGCGATAACGCGTTCGAAAATAAGCCCGGCGGCCTTTAAATTATGTGCCCGAACTAATATTAAACGTGTATCAGCGGGCCGCAAGCCAGATGGCGCTGGCCGAAACTTTCCCAAATAATCTTGCGCGCGGGATAGATAAACGTAAAAATAAAAGTCTGAGGTGTTTTGCGCGCGCGTGTGTGTGTGAGTTCTGGTAGAAAGCGTGGACAAGACGGCAACAGTGCTATACGCGAGGAGTTGCACAGACTGGGGTTCTTTGTTGAGATCGTTCGTCCTTTGAACATCTAATTTAATATGTTCGTGGAAGATTCTAGGTGATTTATGAGACGTATAGTGAAGTTTAACATCCCGCCTGTTCTTGGATTTTGTGGGTTGTCGTGATTTATCTAAGGCGGAATTTTGGGGATTGTTTTCTGTAACCGGGTGTAACATTGCGGAATAAACTGGCAGACCCAGAGCAGCACTAGGCTTTAAAATTACCATGTATGAAAAAGAATAATATATCCATATCCACATCGGTCAAATCAGCAAATTACTAGGCAGTTTTTACTAAGTTTATTTGCTCTGCAGATTTGGGTATTCAAATAGCTAGATCTGCCAAGTAAATTTTACTCCGCGAGAACTGCCTAATTTTTTTGACAATGTCACTAAACTCGATTATGGTATATTATAATACAAGTTCCATAAGACAAAAAATGGCGCACGAGTTGTTTTCGCACGACGAGCGTTGCGAGGAGAGCCCAAATGGAACGAGTGCGCCAATACGTCGTATAAAACAAGTGTTATATACTATTTTTTCTACTTTGCGATAAGAATTTTACATTAATTTCGAAAATTACGGTTGTCATCTTACAATCAAGAGTAGTTTTATTTTCAACAGTTGATAGTTGTGGTAAAATTCACATATCTACGATTGACACGACTGAGATGTTAGCTTTATTTGACACTTGACGTCAATATCATCAATCTTGTACAACAAAAAGGTACTAAAAGTTTGTAATCTAGTGTTTTCATAACGACACCGAAAGCGGTGTCGTTATGAGTTTATAACCAACTCAATGTAGAAAAATCTGATGTGGCCAGGCACATAACTTTATCATACAATATATAAAATTAATAGTTTAGCTGCATGAGAATCTCTTCTATTGAGATAAATCGTAGGTATTGTCAAAGCAACAGCATTTGACACTACCTACACTACGTCATTAGAATAATAGTTATTTATGTCACAAATGCCGAAAGTACGGAATAGCGCGACGAGCGGTGATGCGGCGCGTCACCGAAGGCGGAGTGTCGCCGTCGCATGTGAGCGAGTCGCGCTATCTAGTTTTTGGCAGGAGCGACATCAACGTTTATTGTGTTGCTTTTTAAGAAATACGTTTTTTGAAAAAATAAATAAATGATTTCTGTATAGTAAATGCTAGGCTGGTACCACTTTGACGAAACGTCAAGTTTAAAGGTGCGTTCCGATTGGTAGGTAGTGGTAGCTAATGGCGGTAGTAGAATACGAAATTATAGTATTTCTTACATATCGTGATAATGACACATATTAGTTTGCATGTACATAAACATGAGTCACTAGCAATTTTCTATTGGAAATACTATAATGGCGTCGGCTACCACTGCCATTATCACTAATGAAACCGCACCTTAAAAAGGTAATTCAAATTCTGACACATTTATATTTGTTCATGACACATCCCTACCAACATACTAAAATAAAACTACACTCATCGCTACGCTTTATTTATAATTTTCGCAATTTATCGTTTTTAGAATTAGATATAAAGACGGGTTGATATTTCGCACTACAGCGGCAACGTTCCATAGTGGTCCTCCAACCTCTGATGAGATCAGCTGTTTTCGAATGTGACAACACAAAAAATTATTTGTCAAAATCCTGGCTACTATGTAATTTCATATCAATGCAGATGCAACCGATCTCGATCAAATAGAATTTGCTCTTGAAGCTAAACTATTAATTTTACCAAAAAATGTCATAGGCATAAATTATACAAAATTTCTTCTACTTTAATTTATTAATTAACTATTTTGTCGAAATTACAGAAATGGCGGCTCATTTGCAAAATCTTTCAAAAGGACTTAGAATAAACTACCAGTTCCTTTGGACCCCTTTCAACCAAAAGCTTTTCAGCTCTAAGTTTGGTACCAAAACTTCTAAATATGAACTTTCGTTCCGATACCTTTAGTAGTTTCTCCGGAATCGTCGTCACAAAAATCGTTTACACACAGACATACACACACACACACACACACAGACATTTTTTTGTACCTTGGTCAAAAATGTTCATGGGACCCAGAAAGACCTATTTCCGCTAAAATCTCAATTTTTTTTTTCGGCATGGGTACAATACTTTATCTTACTGCGTATGATAAAGTAAAAATGATATTTGGGACGACGCGACGCGACGTTGAATACGATTAATAAAACTGCTTTCCTTTAAATCGCTATATTTCGGTATGAAATTTATTCCTTCATCAGGCGTTAAACTACATCCCATACGAAGACAATGCATTATTCAGTTAAAGACAACCAAGTGTTACTACTTACGATTAAGTTTCGTTAGGCTAGCTAATCTGGTACACATTCTCTGATCCTCACATAACACTCGGCGACAAATCATACATAACTACACATCAAAAGAGACAAAAGACAACATTCTCACACGCAGAGTAGCCCGCGTGCAGATAAGTCGGCAATGAAAGTGAAAACTCGGCCGAGGAGGAAGTCCACGCATCGAACGCGTCTCAATACCGCACCAGAAACAACATACCACGCTCAACAAAAGTTCAGGTGCAGACCACACAATACAAAACCAACAAATCAAAACGTTAAAAATGACGTATTTGGGCAGTTGATATAAATAGAGTATAGCGGGGTATCAAGGAGAATTGCTATTTGTCTGTATTTACGAGCGAGACATCCGACACCTGTACGAGAAGGAACAATTATACACGCATGTAAAACTAGTGTGAATTTTATTTAACATCCACCCTGGCCTGGGCCATCCCAATCACGAGCTACGTAACAATATGGTACATCTCTAAGAGTCTTAATAGCCACGCTCCCGATCTAAATAATTCACATTTTCAAAGTCAAAAGTATGCTAATTGTCAATCGCGTGACATGCCAGGGCACAACCCGTTCTCCCCAGACCACAATCGCTTTTGTGTTTGGAGACTCTGTTCTTCAACCACTATGAGGTACACCAATGTACCATCTGAGTTTAAGTTATTAGGTCTAAAAATTGAAATTAATTTATCGGTTAACCAAGGAATGAGACTGATTTTTTAAATTTGAAAGTTTGAATGGGAATAATGTTATTGTCAAAAATATTGGGTGTAATGTTCCTGCAAGAAAAAAGAAGTTTGTTTACTAATTTTAATGGAAAGTTGTTCTCGAAGAAGGTAAATTTTTATTTATTTAGCACTTGTCTATGATATTTAGTATTATATATTCTGGTTACTCTATTTTTCATTACCCTGTGTGTATTAATTTTTTACTTTATCATACGCAGTAAGATAAAGTATTGTAATCATGCCGAAAAAAAAAATTGAGATTTTAGCGGAAATAGGTCTTTTTGGGTCCCCTGAACATTTTTGACCAAGGTACAAAAAAATGTCTGTATGTGTGTGTGTGTGTGTGTGTGTGTGTGTGTGTGTGTGTGTGTGTGTGTGCGTGTGTAAACGATTTTTGTGACGACGATTCCGGAGAAACTACTAAAGGTATCGGAACGAAAGTGCGTATTTAGTAGTTTTATGACCAAACTTAGAGCTGAAAAGCTTTTGGTTCAAAATGGTCCAAAGGAACTGGCTATTTACTCTTAGCAATTTTCAACGATTTTCGTCATTTCTGTAATTTCGTCAAAATAGATAAATAATAAATTACAGTAGCGGAAATTTTGAATAATTTATGCCTATGACATTTTTTGGTAAAATGAATAGTTTAGCTTCAAGAGCAAATTCTATTTGAACGAGATCGGTCGCATCTGCATTGATATGAAATTACATAGTAGCCAGGATTTTGACAAATATTTTTTTGTGTTGTCACATTCGAAAACAGCTGATCTCATCAGAGGTTGGAGAACCACTATGGAACGTTGCCGCTGTAGTGCGGCCAATTATAAAATACAAATTTCAAATAAAATACCAATTTGATTGTTTGTTGATAAGAAATATCAACCCGTCTTTATATCTAATTCTAAAAACGATACATTGAGAAAATTATAAATAAAGTATAGCGATGAGTGTAGTTTTATTTTAGTATGTTGGTAGGGATGTGTCATGAACAAATATAAATCTGTCAGAATTTGAATTACCTTTTTAAGGTGCGTTTTCATTAGTGATAATGGCAGTGGTAGCAGACGCCGTTATAGTATTTCCAATAGAAAATTGATAGTGACTCATGTTTATGTACATGCAAACTAATATGTGTCATTATCACGACATGTAAGAAATACTATAATTTCGTATTCTACCACCGCCATTAGCTACTATTACCTACCAATCGGAACGCACCTTTAAATTTGACGTTTCGTCAAAGTGGTACCAACCTAGCATTTACTATACAGAAATTTTTTATTTATTTTTTTTTTAAATACGTATTTCTTAAAACGCAACACAATAAACGTTGATGTCGCTCCTGCCAAAAACTAGATAGCGCTACTCGTTCACATGCGACGGCGACACTCCGCCTTCGGTGACGCGCCGCATCACCGCTCGTCGCGCTATTCCGTACTTTCGGCATTTGGGACATAAATAACTATTATTCTAATGACGTAGTGTAGGTAGTGTCAAATGCTGATGCTTTGACAATACCTACGATTTATCTCAATAGAATAGATTCTCATGCAGCTAAACTCTTAATTTTATATATTGTATGATAAAGTCATGTGACTGGCCACATCAGATTTTTGTTTGAAGGCATGGGTAGAATAAAAGTTTATGTATCTGCCCGAGTGCGTAGGTTTGGTGTACCAGTCAGCGATCAAAGAAGAGTCATCCCTAATGACTTTGCTGTCTAGAAAAGGCACAAAGTTATCCTTTTCTACCTCCACGGTAAATTGTATGTGTTGATTGAAATTATTAAAGGGGACTAAGGTATCCTCTATAACGCCCGAGGCAACTGTCACTAAAGACAGTACTATTTTATGCTTTTCCGCTGTTCTGCAATCTTCGGGGCATCATCCTACTTTATTTTCTCGTTTATCGTGTCGTATACCAACTTTAACTGTTTTACTATTATTATTATTAAATAATAATTTGCGGGGCAACTACATTTTTACTGTTGTTCTAGGTAGTAGTATACTCAGGATCTGGAAGTTTACGTTTCTAGTACCAACTCTAGAAAAATTGACCTAAATTTTTACTTTATCATACACAGTATGATGAAGTATTGTAATCGTGCCGAAAAAAAAAATTGAGATTTTAGCGGAAATAGGTCTTTATGGGTCCCCTGAACATTTTTGACCAAGGTACAAAAAAATTTCTGTGTGTGTGTACTGTGTATGTATGTCTGTGTGTAAACGATTTTTGTGGCGACGATTCCGGAGAAACTACTAAAGGTATCGGAAAGAAAGTTCATATTTAGAAGTTTTGTTACCAAACTTAGAGCTGAAAAGCTTTTGGTTAAAAAGGGTCCAAAGGAACTGGTAGTTTATTCTTAGCCTTTTTGAAGGATTTTGCAAATGAGCCGCCATTTCTGTAATTTCGACAAAATAGTTAATTAATAAATTAAAGTAGAGGAAATTTTGAATAATTTATGACTATGACATTTTTTGGTAAAATTAATAGTTTAGCTTCAAGAGCAAATTCTATTTGATCGAGATCGGTCGCATCTGCATTGATATGAAATTACATAGTAGCCAGGATTTTGACAAATATTTTTTTGTGTTGTCACATTCGAAAACAGCTGATCTCATCGGAGGTTGGAGAACCATTATGGAACGTTGCAGCTGTAGTGCGGCAAATTATAAAACACAAATTTCAAATAAAATAAGATCACCAATTTGATTGTTTGTTGATAAGAAATATCAACCCGTCTTTATATCTAATTCTAAAAACGATAAATGGAGAAAATTATAAATAAAGTATAGCGATGAGTGTAGTTTTATTTTAGTATGTTGGTAGGGATGTGTCATGAACAAATATAAATCTGTCAGAATTTGAATTACCTTTTTAAGGTGCGTTTTCATTAGTGATAATGGCAGTGGTAGCAGACGCCGTTATAGTATTTCCAATAGAAAATTGCTAGTGACTCATGTTTTTGACAATAAAATTTATTTATCTCAATAAAATAGATTCTCATGCAGCTAAACTATTAATTTTTGTATATTGTATGATAAAGTCATGTGCCTGGCCACATCAGATTTTTTCAATTACATTACTTGCCACTAGGACAACATTCGACAATTACGTTATATGTGGCATTAAATTTTCACAACTATGAAACAACTAAATTTTCAAATGAAAAGTGGTTAGGTATATTTAATAGATTGCTTAATTTAAATAAATATGGCAAAAGCAGTTAATTTATTGCAGCATAAAATGCTGAATATTCAATGAAGTAAATACTTTTCGTGTTATATTTTGATCGCATTCACATTCACAAAAACAAAACTCTGTGTACCAAGGCTAAATCAAAATCATATAGTCACTTATTTGTTTTTCCACTTTATCCTAGTGGCCACTGGCATGCTTTTAAAATGCTACAGGCGTATCTGTTGCAAACGGAATCAATCTCTGGATGATCCAAACGACACGGACAATAATAGCATTTGCTAGAACGCGATTGACTCTGACAAATTTAAATAGCATACCTATCAATAATATTAATAACGTCGACAAATAAATACACAATTCCGTAATATTGAATATCAACGTTTATTGCCTTGACGTTTATACAGCCGGGCAGCCCAGTACCTACTAAACCCCGTTCCAGCTAATTCTCGCTATTCTGCATAAATTTGCATGTTATTGAATCGATGGTGAACCCCCGCCGAAAATGATGCTAAACCACCCAATATCCCACACGTCATACATTAACCTGTGGGTTGAGAACTTCAACGTCGATCTTCAGCATATATTATTCACTTCAGGTGAACTCGCTAATGAAGCCAGACTGGGATGAGTACTTAAAACCGGTAGTGAGGGGGTTATGACGAGAAGCTCGAGGGATCCGAATTTGCATTATTGCAACGTGTATTACCTGACGCGAAAGGGTTAAATTATAACCTTAAGAGATCTGTATTAGTGGATGGAACGAAGGTCTTCGTTGGTTCGTGGTGGTTCCTTCGTTGAATCGTCCTCCCGAAGGATGTCGTCGGAGACGTCGGGGGTTAATTACGAGGGTGGAAAAGTGGCGCGACTCGGAGTTTAAGAAAATGCACCCTTTCGGTTTCCTTTGAGTTTATCGGTTGGGACGTCTGCGGGATTGAGTTAGGGTTTGAGATGCGTAATTAAGTGTCTAAAGTTTACCACCCCTT
This sequence comes from Melinopterus prodromus, assembly GCA_964023965.1. Taxonomy (NCBI): domain Eukaryota; kingdom Metazoa; phylum Arthropoda; class Insecta; order Coleoptera; family Scarabaeidae; genus Melinopterus; species Melinopterus prodromus. Next base: position 10,763,349 of record OZ030397.1, read on the forward strand.
GCCACGCTCAACCCTGCCGGGAGTCAATAAAGTTTCCAATTTAAAATGTCCGAATCCTTGGAAAGATTTTAAGGGGTCGCGTGGAAGATGTGAAATGTCAAGGCGGAAATGTTTAACACGTCTTCACGTTTACAGTTGAAGGGTTGGAAAAACTCGGTGTGTTGGTAGTGGGATGATTTTAGTAGAATTAAGTTTCGACTATATCCACAAGAGTTAAAGAGTTAAAAATATAAGCATTAAGACAATTTGAATGTCAAAATAACGTAGAAATTTACAAAAATGGGATTGATTATTATTTCATTGTATAACAAGATTTTCAAGAGGACTAAGATTGCCACACTGCATGTACCCCAAAGTAGGAAAGCGCCCAATAATCCCTAAACTTAGTCTTTTGGGCCACGTACTACAATACAAGTAAAAATTAGTAAACAAACATTTAAAACTAAACTGTAAAAAGATGTAACAAGTCATCATCCAGTTGGTGTGAATCAAAAAGGAAGAACACATAATTGCTTATTTTATATTATAAACTAGTGGATTATAAACTGTACAAATTTGCAGATACGACCTCTATGCTTAACACGGCACTAGAGTACATTAGTAAACTAAACCCTTGTTATAACAGTCCAGATAGTTTAGTAGAGTTTTTAAATCCACTATTATTCGGTGCATATTCCCTTTTACAGTTTAAAAATTTAGTGAAAATAATTTCAAAGCTGTTTAGTTACTGGTTGCTTGTTTTGTCTAAGATTGCTATTTATAATACAGAGTTTGGATTAAGTGTTTAAAGTAGCCATTTGTGTTTAAGAAGACATAAACAGAAGAGACGAAAAAACATAGCTATGGTCTGTTTACGTGAAGAATATAGCATTGGAAAAGATAGGCCTATAATTTGCGATTTGTGATTGGTTAAAACTAGATACAACTTCACACCAGCTAAAAGTAGGTAATCTAAATACATTGACCTTACGCTGGTAAAAATACCTATTCACTTAAGTTCACAAAATTTCGTATCATTTTTATTCCTGTCGGCGTCATTTGCAATCTAGTCATATTCTAGTCTTCGTTACCTTATAGTCTTCAAATAAACAGCCTAAGCGCTGTAGTTGTGCGTTTTGTTGCCATTTCAGGCGTTTTGAGCGCACATTTTCGCTTCCCCGCGGAGTAGACCCTTCCCCCAATCGGCCCATTTTTCTAAAATTGTCGAGGGGAGTGTGAGTCACGATTAGTAAATTAAGATAATACAGTTTGACAGTTCACAATGCATAACCATTGAATAAAAATTTTGTAACCAACTCGAATATTAAACGGCGAGTAATGATCTCGACAATTAATGCACTCGCTAATCGCTCGTGCGTTCAGCAGCCTCAATCTTTAATCGCTCTTTTTAATATACTTGTTGGTTAAATAACTATTAACGTCTTTAACGAAATTGACTTGAATTGTCTAAAAAATATAGAGGTTTGCTGATGACTGATGACGGATTACTTGCAGCAGAGACGAGGCACAGACTACTAACTTGCAGAATATATATGCGTAATTATATGCATTATTGACACAGTATCTCGATTCTGAAAACTTTTACCGCTCTTTAACACTCTCCTAAACCTACATTTTTCAAATTTTTCATTCTTTGTTTATTTCTAAAGTACCCACATTCATACATGTGTAAGTTATACTATGGAAATGAATATATAACATCTTTATCGTTTTTGTGTGTAGTGAACAAGTTTTATATAAGCAAATTTTAAGTCATTATTACTGCCAGGAAAGTTATTATCAAATTACCAAGGAATAGGTGATTTTAATTTCAAATCATATGTCATGACAGAAAGTTTAAATTTGGGGCTATTTGTTGTAAATCGGGTAAATCTGAACGTGAACAAAGTATAGCTATTTTAATCTATGGTGCATCGGTGCATCCGGTATAGACAATTTTTACTATTTAAATCATTTTTTTCTTTTTCTTTTTTGTGCCACTATATTAGTTAAAGAAGCGTTTCCCAACCGCCGGTCCGCAGAAATATTTTACCGGTCAGCAAAAAATTTCGCCCGTATCAAGGCGGCTCTGCGCCCGGCGCCGCCGGTGCTGGCTCTGTCATTAACGGCAAGAACATACATTTGTAGCTATTTCTTTACAAATATAGTAAGCGTCGCAAATTGTGTGTTGCATAACTGCTAACAGAAGATATGTATGTGGTTTCTATTGTATTTACATATATTATTCTATTATTTATCTATACTTCGTACTTCGTAATAGCTCGTATAGCTCTCTAGATGGCACTAATACCAGTCAATAAAAATGCATGTAAAACATGCACAAAATGTATATTCCAAATACATATCATCTTCTTTTATTTTGAACTACAATATTATACGATCATTAGTTTGGTGGTGGCAGCATTGCTTACCTCTACATACAACATAGTTTACGACGATTCGTGTATGCTCAACTCCGGTATTGTATCAAATCGCTTGTCTTTTTTTTTATCGCGGCCGAGCGTATTGTTTTTAAATACCTATTGAGGGATTTTCTTTTGTATAACTTGAAGCCGTACAAAATAGAAGTCAAAAATAACAAACAGCAAAGCCTTCTATCTTTTTTTGGTAGAAACAAGGACAATATTCAGGAGAAAAGTACGGATGGTATCGAAATTATATCAAGTACCGGTGCTTCAAGTGTAGAAAGACCACAGAAAAAGCAATGGGTCGATACTTCTGATTATACAATACAAACAAAAGAGAAAAAAAAGGTAACTTTATTAGGCAGTATAATAGGAGCATTTAAAGTTCGGTTTTGTTGTACCCCTGGCAACGAACTATCGCCACTGCTTTTGTGTGTAATCTATTCAGAACGTCTTTCAAACGAAGCAATGAAGCCTTCAAAAGTAGCTCCCCATTTGCATTTAAAGCATAAAGATTTTACTGATAAGCCACAGGACTTTTTTGAAAGATTACATGATCAGATGAAAATTCAGAAAAGTCAAATTAAAATTATGATGACTACTGCAGTAACAAGTCAGTGCTTCAAGAGTCTTATTTCGTAGCTTTTCGTATAGCTAAAACAAACAAAAAACATTCACTATTGGCGAGGAGTTGCTTCAAAATTAGAGGCTGTACCACTATCAGACACCACAACTCAGAGAAGATGACATGGCCACCGACATTGACATAGAAGTTATAGTGTGTGTGCATAAGTGTCCACTTTTTCAGGTCGAAAAAAGTTTAAGCATGTACAAGTGTAAAAATCAATTTTATTTAGAAATTACCGATATAATTTACACATTTCTCGTCAAAACTTGTTTTAAAATCATCAAATACGTTGAGTCGGGTATCTCAGCCAATTCATTGCCGATTGACTTGAACTTGAGACAATCTTCTCCGATACATATACCAGTCCAGTAAGTTTTTTTATGAAATTTTCAAAACTTCTTTTTGTTTACAGCTATTTGGTTACAAAATTGTCGAATACAGAGTGTTCAATTTGTGTTCAACAACATGCCAAACTGCAAAAAAGACTATTTGCTAAAATCCTCCGTACTGGACTGGGTTTTGATCCGAGAATACATTAAATCTGTCTATGTAGTAATTTTAAATCAATCTGTTGTGAATTGGTTGAGATATCCGACAGTTTCTGAAATGCAAATAATTATTAAGCAACAGATTTGTGCCAAACAGAAGTTCTACCAGAATATTTGATTTTTGAATGAAATTGAGTTTTACACTACTACTAGCCACATGCTTAAACTTAGGTATCATTGTTCTACCTCCAGGGGTGATATTACCCCTTAATCGTCAGCCGGTCCGCGAAATATTTCTCCTACTTTTGCCGGTCCGCGGGCGTAAAAAGGTTGAAGAACGCTGAGTTAAAGCATATAGAACATTAGTAAATTCATGTTGAATTTGATTTGCCATTTCTTTCCTGTCCTGGTGCCAGTGTTATTTGAAAAATAAAAACATTCCAAAGCAAAAACTGATGCAAAATACTTTCATTTGATATTAAATAATGATTGGCCTATTCATAATACAGGGTACACAAAAAGAGTGCAATATTTTCTAGGACTTATTGATTTTGATAATTTGTGTTATAAAGAAAATACTTGATCGTCTATCTTATCTAACATTTTTAAATTATTAATACTGAACAATGCTACTTTGACATGTCTTCAGGGTACTTATAGTTGACCTACTCCGTGATCAGCTGAGCCGTATGGAGCCCCGTGTGATCCCACTTGTTTGAATTTTGTTTGCGTTCCTGACTGAACCGGTTTTATAATCCACGTTTTATAAGACGTATTGGCGCACTCGCTTCATGTGGGCACTCATCGCTACGCTCGTCGTGTCCAAAGCAACTCGTGTGCCATTTTTTCTCATAAAACTTTAGTGTTTGTGTGATTGCAAGTAGTACCGGGTAATTTCACAAGTAGTGCGTAGGCATGATGCTCATTTACGGAGAATGTGGGCAGAATGCTGCCCACACACAGCTGTGATATTTGCAAATAGCAGGTTCCATACAGAAGCTAGTTTGGAGGCCAACGGTGCTCAGTTTAAGCAATTTGTTGATTTTCTATGACAAATACTAAGTTAAGTCAATGTTCTATTCAGATTATTGATCAGTATCATCCACTAATAAGCTGGCTTCTAAACTGTAAATTATTAAAGATTTTGTGCTTTGCACAAGTTATGTCTATTCTACATAGGCTCATTTGTGTTTCATTGAATACTATCAAATTAAAACACAGTAATCTTGTAACCCAATGGTAACACCATTAAGGGGCTAGGGATCCATCATACAACAGGCTCGTAACAATTTTGAAAGGTGGCCAAGTTTGTAAACCCTTAGAATCCTTTATGATGTAATATACGATGTGTGTATGATGGAAGCTTAGCATCATTCTACGGGGGTTTCCCCATCGATTCAATAACATGCAAATGTATGTAAAACAGCGGGAATTAGCTGGATCGCAGTACAGAACGTTTTGGTACTGCATCGCGCGCGCTGCTAGTTGGCTAATTGATTTATACGGGGGGTGCGAGGGGGCGGCTAGGTGGTATGGCGCGGGGCGCTTTCCGCGCTCCATATATTATGCAAATTGATCCGGACCCAGTGCTGGGGTCGCTCGGTGAACTTAATCGGATAGATATGCCGTCAGCTGGTAGGCGATAATCTCGACGATTGTAGTAATTTACTATTCGAAGACCAGCCCTTACCGCAATGAGCCGTTTTGGATCTCCTCGTAGGGTTGATTGGGGTGTGCTGGACGCCGACTAGCCCTTTAGTACCGTGTGAACGGATCTTATTAGGCGAATTATTCAGATGCATGTTACTGGAAGTTATCATCTTGTTTAATATGATGAAGATTGTGTATCAGTTTGGTATGGCAATCCCACTTCTGATGTTCTAACGAAGGCATAGAACATCAAATTTGAGGTCAGAAGCCTTCCATAAGGTATAATTTTTGGGAATGATTACGTGGTGATGGATTATGATAAAATATCAGTTTTTGAAGCCCAACTTACTTTACTCTATTGGCTATGATACCGTTAAAACCGAAATACCGGAAATTGAAAATTTTAAAAAGTTGGTAATAAACCCGCTAAACCAAAAATTTGTCAGTCATGTATCTAAATACGAGATAGACCTATCCCAAAGTACTAAACAGTTTTATCAAATGAATTAAGCCCGTGTCATATGCAATCTTATTGACCACTCTTATACAGGTGTCTCACGGAACTGTTCAATTAGAAGTTTTTGATGTTTCTATATTCATATATATTTGAAAGTTTAAAATCACGATCTAATCGATCAGAAGTTTTAAATTAAAATATTCTTAAGTTGACTGTCACTTCCGGTCTACAAGAAGTTGATGACTTTGTTATTTCTAATGGAATTATACAGGGTTATTATAAATGATTGTAGTCGAAGTAAGTGCTGAGATCGAATGTAAAAATTGTGTGTGCCGCTTTATTTGAATGAGTCTTACTATGATACTACTGTTCTATACGCAACTGTTAAATTGGTTGCATACCCTAATGTAAGTTTGATACTTGCTAGTGTAAAGCGGTAGAAATGTAGTAACATGGGCATGACCTACTTCGACTACAATCATTTATACTGACCCTTTATAGATTTTATTTAATTTCTTTTAATAGTTCAAAATACATAGATCTTTATCTGGTCTCTCTATACCAAAAACCCACGTTTTTAAAAATTATTTTGATTTTTTTTGTTGTTTTTTTGCGGTATTGTTTCAAATTAAATATTTTGGTAATTATGGAACATACTACCTTATCTGGTGCGAACATACCTATATATGCAGGGTGTTCAAAATTAGATACGTAATTGTAACATTTTAAACTTTTTAAACACTTTAAACAAGGTTTTTTAATTGAACAGCATGTATAGATATACACCACTCGAGAGAAAATTTTGCGCTCTATCATTCCGTACTGGGGTTGCTTTGTTTACATTCTTGCAGCTGGAAATATAGAATACATTTATTCATTATCTGTAGTTGATTTAGATTTAGTTAGTCCGTTTCCGTTGGTATAAGTATTTGAGAACCCCGTGAACATACATGGAGATATTAAGAACGCGACAATATACAGGGTGTTTTTTAAATAACGGCTAACCAAATAAACGCAGTTCATGGCGGTTATCACACGATCAGCCTTTTTGGACACCGTCGGTCACAGATGAGGCATTACGCGGAAAAGAAGAACCACCGAGTTTAAATCATATGTAAATTGTTTCCCAAAAAATATATTTTCTCGAATAGTGATGATTAAATAATGTTATTTTTTCAAGTTTTCGGAAAGTGCTAATATAAATATACTGTTTGAAGTGCTTTATTTCATTTTATGCGATTTGATTAAGCCCTAATTATGACGCCCCGCAGTGGGGTATTTGACCCAAAAACTTATTTTTTCACTTATAAGAGCTCTGGATGTGTTTTATTTATGTATAGCATTTTATTATTCATACTAAGTATTTGAAGGTTAATAAGTTAGCAAACACAATAAAACAGTAGAATATAGGAACAGACGCAAACTATTAAAAATTCTTCTTCATTGTAGTACACCTATCGCATATTCATTACTCCTACATTATTTGCCATCAATATTTTTTGTGATTTTATTTCCATCACGTGTTTAAATACGCAGCATAGACGGATTAAAAATGCAATAATACATGTAGGTAGTTTCTGAATTATATGAGATATATGTTATATGTTTGAGTCTGGTAATGAAAATCCTTATTTCTTTTTATTTTTTAGGACCAGTGGTAGAGAAAGAAAATGAAAGTTTACACCAGTCGATATATTTATTCTATTGAAACAGTACACACGCTAGTCTTGCTATTTTCCGTTCGATACGTTCCTTTTAAGACGTGATAGTACAGGCAATTAAGAACCTATTTAACCATATTTATGTCTATGTAAATTATTATTTTTAATATTATTTCAGAATTCTCACGAGGTAAACCTTCATTGTTGTACGTTTCCTTGAAAACTTGTGAAATTTTATTATTCAAGCTGAAACGGTATTTTTTAGTGGTATGACCCTAATTCGCATGTTTTGAACCCGTACTGGCATTTAGCGTGAACACATTTATCGAAAACGCTTAACCAGGTTCTATTCAGAAGCTTTAACTATTGTCTCTCCTCCACAATAATCAATTTTTAAGCAATGAACTGTGAATGTCAGTAGGCGTTTTCGATATTTTCTTTGCCCTGAATATGTATCCGATTTGCAGCAAAGAACAAATTTCCAAGAAATTCACATAAAAGTACAAAGTTAATTGTTTCTTCCAGATGATTTTGAAGAATCTAGGTCTTCGGGGTTGTTTGCTATACATGATCCAAAACGGAAAAATATACGTACAGAATGGCATTTACAACATACAAGATGCATTGAACATAAAATTGTCAATATCTCGATAACCGTAACCATTTGTATATAGATAAATACGTTGTAAATTACCTCTACTATCACGGTTTCAAGCGATTGTATCAAATTACATCATCTTTTGGATTTTCCTTTACAACGTGATAAAAATAAAATTACAAAAACCGCATCCGCAGCTATCCGCAACAGATTTTGCAAATATGGGTACTATAATTTGAACCACTTTCTAAAACAATTAAATTGTTCATAATTTTTTTATTTAATAAAATTTATTTTCTCGGTCCTGCAATGAACAAAATTGTGGGTACATCAATAAAAACAATGTCCAATGAATGTTGATTTTTCCTTTAAAACACATAATTGCAACCGTTTTCAAGAGTGTCAACTTAAGTGCATCGATGTTCAGCCATAGTAAAATACCACTTTTGGCTGACAAGGACACCTGGCGCAGGGCTCAGGTGAAAAATTATTGCCGCCTTTTAATACATCGGTCCTTTACCTATCCCAGAAACTGGTTTACCTTTTCGAATTTAATATTTTGGAAATTTGATTTATGGCCGGTTTTTTAGTCAAATGTGCGACCGTCACATAAAAATAGATCAATATCCGTTTTGTTATTAACTTAGTTGATGTGGTATCGCCAAATTTTTTATGGGGTGTGACAATTTACAGCGAAGTTAAACAGAAACATCAGTCTTGATGTATCATATCATCCTTGAACCAGAAATTTCGACTAAACAGTTTATAATGGAACCATAACTTCGCACATTGGTGAAACAAATTTGTACTATTCTCTAATGAGGCATTGTTGCAGTTTTGGTTTTAAAAAGTATATTAACTTACAAAAAATAATCTTCACATAATATAAAGAAAACCTGGACGACCCAAAAAAACAGTAGCCCACTTTATCAAATCGCTCCATTATCAAATTAGCCCACCAAAAAGCGAACAGCGCAAAGCATAAAGACGCACCGATAAAAGCCACGCGTTCGCCAGATTGTCTGCACGAATATTGGGACAATCGTCGAGAGAATCCCGTCGAAAGTTGGCAGCAGCACACAAGTGTAGCACACAAGCACACGTATACACACACATATATATGTGTGGAGAACGCACACTTGCTATTCATTACGCGCCTCCAGAGCCCTCTAACGGCGCGGCACTCCGCCGCCACCCCGGATTTGTATACAATTCGCCCTGCGGAGGAGCAGACTCTCGCCTCCACGTCTCGTCTCTTCGCTCTATCCACTTTTTGTCTCTTCTTTTTCGCCTTGTCCTATACCTTCCTTCCTCAATGTATGTGTACATGTGTACGGGGCGCGCTGCTCTTTGACTCGCGATGCGAGATTGAGAAATCTACGCTCGTTTCAATAAAGCGATGAGTGCCTCCAGCTACGAAACTGGGATATTCGCTATAACAGTGGATGTCTCTTCTGCGCGATTTTAATCATTTGCGTTTGTAGTCATAAATTGTGAAAGTTTTAGTTTTAGTATCGTTGAATGTGTTGTATGTTAATGTATTGTTTAATTTGAATTTTGAAGCTTGTTATTTGGGTCACTGCCATGGGTGTTTCCAGGGGAGGGGGGCAATCCGTATTTTGTTGTTCTGTTTACTATGTTCACGCTTTCCCATACATAAGGTGACATACCCTTCTTCCATACATAAGGAGACCAGCCATTTAGGTTTTAATAATTCACGTTAATAATTTAAAAAGTAATAATATCGTGGTTCTTTTTGCAATTTGCGCCACGTTTTTTTTCTTATCTCACAAAAACACAGCCGATTCCGTTTTCATTTCATTGCTTTGCTTTGATAGTGCTTATGAAATAGTAGCAGAGGTAAGTACATTTCTCAGTCTTGCTAGCATAATTTTTCTGCCAGTCTTATTGACATGTGAAGTTGAAGAAAATCTACGGTTGTAATATTACACCTATGAACAAACAATTTATTGACTTTTTTCTTGTGATCCTAGATCATAGATTAAAACCAAATTAAAATTGCAATTGTAGAATTTTATTAACTTTTATGTGGAATTTTTGTTTTTTCATCATGTTTTGTTTTCGTACTTCTCAACTTGGCATATATGGTTGTATTATTTAACGCCAGCGAATTAGAACATTTAAACACCATCTGTTTGGAACTTAAAATATTTATTAGTCTTTCGTCATACCTCCACCAAAAACTTAGCATTTAGTTGTCCCCTTAATAGATACTCTTACACTGGGGCGATATTTTGTATAATTAAAATAAATGAGTTACTGCATTAGAGGCAACAATATATTTATTTCTGGATAAAAATGTATTTACATATTTAGTAAATCTATTTAATAATAATAATAATAAATGACTTTATTATGCAAAAAATAAAAATACAATCCAAACAAAGTAACAATAAGAAATTAACATGCATGCTATGGCAAAATGAAAACTTATTAAATATACAAATAAGGTGTAGAATTTTGTTTTAAATCAAAATTCAAACAGTTAATGATAAATTATAAATTTGAGTTTTTTTAAGTAAAATGGATTCTCAAAATTTGTATATAATCTTCTCTTTAGGGACTTAAAATATCATAAAAATAGCCACACATTTACAAAAATAGGTCTACCGCAAGAGGCCTGACAGTAAATTATTTCAAAAAAATGCGTTCCAAACATTTATCTAATTGAAATAAATATAGAACGGGAAAATGTCTAGAATTTTTGGTATAAAATAATTAAATTTGTTTAGATCAGTATCACATATATAATAACAAAGAGATAATTTTTGTGCAGTAACTAATACTTTACCTTATTGAATTCTCGACACAATCAATAACAACAATACTATTTTCAATACCTACGAATCTAAAGACGTCTTACGGTCGATCAGCTGTCAAATAACAAGCCAATTTTGATGTTTTCCACAAACGTTTTCCAACGGTGAGTTTTGACAGGTCAGTTATATAATGTATTCCTTGTAACTAATTTTTTTTTCATACTTTCCCAGCGACCCAGCGACTATTTGCGTTCTTAACTTGGGTCCAGGATCAGCCCCCCTTACGCAAATTAACGTGTATAGAAAATCGCTAACTACTCGAGTAGACTGAGAGATATCGCAATGAAACTAACACTGTTCGAAGGAGCATCCTTCGGCCTAATGGAAAAGTCCGATCCGAAATATGTAAATTATTATCAGCAATTAATTGATAACTGATTAGCTACACGAAATATTTGCAAAAATCGGGATAATCAATAGGCTATAACTCGTTTACCCTTTGTCCAATCTTAATGAAACCAACATCATTCGATTCCCCTCTTCTTAGGCTATCGGACTGTGTAATCGAAGTCCGATCGCGATTATACGGCCTTGAAACAGCAGGCGTAGACGAAGGTGGGCGTGTTATGCGACAGTTTGCGTTCTTAATTTAGACGGTCACCTTCCACCCCCCTTATGGAAATTTACGTGTATGGAAAAACGATAACTACTCGAGTACCCTGAGAGATATCGCAATGAAACTAACACTGTTCAAACGGGCATACTTTTTGAGTCTCCATTTTGAGAGAATATTGTGGAAATAAATGTTGGTCTAAATTGTGGAAATAGACCGACCTAAAATACACCAATTAATCAGTGATAACGCTGTGAAATAGTATTTAAGTACTGGTATACTGTAATACTGTAAAATACTGTAAGTGTGATTTTAGAAGAAAACAATACTAAATCAAACAAATGCAAATGCAAAGTATTCAGATATAATAGAATTTTTATTCAATCTTTTTCCATCTTTGAGTAAGAGTTCGAAAACCAGTTATTGAATTTAATGCAAAAGTTTGTTAATATAATATAATGATAATGAAGTAAAACTCACAATAAAGATTTTCTGTTTGGTCGTTAGAAACAAAAAAAAGGTGACAAGAACAAACAACATGCATTAATATTTTTTTATTTGAAAATCAATAAACATAACAACAAAAAAGGGGCAAAGCAACCTCGTGTAGATACTTTTTTACAATGCGAGAATGATGTTAATGTAGGAAAACTATTTAATCATTTCTCGATAGGTAAAAGCTCTTAATTATTTTCCAATACGTGCATTTTAGTTTGATGGTCATGCACCTCCGTCATTATATGTCGATTTGAGCGCATTTCAATGATTTCGTTGAAACTACTTTACAAACAGCGGCTATACACCTCATGCCCCAGTACATGTACACTCGTGGAATAAAGTATGTTCTGATCCGTATTTCAGCAGTGTGTCGATGTTACATCCATGTACGAGTTTTTTGTTACTCTAGTCGGCCGGTCGGCCGCCAAGTGCAAAAAATTGTCCGGTTACGCTGCATACTCGTATATCGGAAATTTATTATTTGAGAATTGTTCGAATGCTTTGAATTGGTTTATATAGATTTATATATTTCTATAATTTATTAGCCTAATGTGTAATAAATTAATGTAATTCCTACATTGCAATGTAATTGTGTTTTAATTAAATATAATTTATTATATAACATAAAATGAAAATTTAATTTCAAGATATTGCATAAAACTCAACAAACTATACAAACGTATTGCATCTAATAGCTTTTTTCGTTAATAAATACTAAAATCAATTTCTTGTGGTGAATATTTTTACTGAAGGTTATTTCAGAACTTTTATGTATTAACATTTTATTCACAATATAGAAATAAATTAATAAAATTAAATTGCTTTAAATTTGTATTTATTGTAATTTGTTACTTGTGATTTACTGGTATTTTCGAGATATTTAGCTTCAACGATATTTTGCAGTTTAACTTAATAACCAGAAAGGATGTATTTTGTATAGCATGAATGTATCATTACAATCTTTTTATATTCTTATTTTGTATTTACTTTACAGCAATTATTTTTCAAATATCTGACAACTGAAAATAATGACAATTATGTATATCACTAATTTACAAAAATTGATAATTGCTTGTAGAAGCAAGCTCTAAATTTTCGACGAATTTTGATGGAATGTAAATGTGAAATAATTAGTATTAAAAAATAAATAAACCAAAATATACGACCATCTAAAAGAACATTTAGATGACATTACAGTTAAAATTAGTTCCCTCTATGTCCAAAACTACTACAGATTTGAGATTTGAAAAAAGATTTGACATTAATCATTATTGACATAATAACCTAATTTTCAGTATTCTTAAGTAATTAGTTAATTAATTATAAGTAAAATTTTAATAATTCGAATTATAAATGAACAAAAGATGAAACTAGAATGTTTTTTTTTTCTAGAAAGTAGAAAGTAATAAGTTTCATGTGGTTTTATTGGTTTTCTATGTTCCTTCAGAAGTTGGAGCCGATTAAAATAAGATATTGTTAATAATTCAAACGGCTGTAACTTTTTAATGAATTGAAAAATTAATTTGCTTACTGAAAAAATGTTTTGCAGAAGAAACGTGGGAGAGCCTGCATATATTATTGCTATAATTTTATATTATTTTGGTTGTCAAGCATGTATTAGATCTCATGAAAGATAATTGAAACATTAACTGCTATAAAGTAAATACAGATATATTTCTATTGCCCTTTCATACAAAATACATGCTCCGTCCTAAATATAAATTTAAATTAAATTTAGAGAATTTATTTACATTTAGTGAATATATTTTAATATTACAATTCTGAAATAGTCTATATTCAGTGATAATCCTTGGCAACAAGATGAATTGTGCATTTACTTACTTACTTACTTAAGCCCGTCATCCCACTGCTGGGCAAAGGCATTTACTTACGTAATTAATATGTGTATTAGATAAAATGAATTTAAATAATGTGTCGTGATATTACGCAATATCTTAATATCAGATTTTCATATATTATCAAATTTCATGTTTATTAATATTATTATAAAAGTAATTTTATATTTAATTAAATGCACTACTCGTAAACTTAAATGTTGTGGTCATATTACATTTATTACATTGAAATGAAGGTATCACATTAAGGAAAAGATCGGACACGCTCAAAATAAACTAAATTCCGTTACATTACATCCATCGAAAAACCACCTCGTGACGGACAACTTTTTGCGAAGCGGCCGGGCCTAGGGAATATATAACCGAATATATAACCGACATATTATTTTCAAATCGTGCGATAGCGATACGAACATACTTTTTTCCATGACTGTACATAGATTGCAAATGGCTTTCTGTTTTCTTAAGTAGTACGTGTGTATATGTATGTCAGTGTAGACCATTCCGATACATTTATCTTATTTGAAATATATTATGTACAGCATTAAGTTCTATTTTTATTTTAGGTTTAATCTACCACTTAGATTAATGTGAACAAATTATTGAAAAAATTTAATAAAATTAAAACTATGGCTTTTTTAGATTCGGTCCTGGGTATCTAGCATTATTGGTGTGTTATACTCCCATTTAACATACGTGAATCCAATTATATTTTATCTGACTAACTAGTCCGCAAATAACTGACACAACTTTTTAAAACTGAGGACGTGGTGTCGATACAAATCTGTTTTAATGCAAATGAAATAATGGTGCAGAGTAAAAATAATCAAAAGAATTAATAATTTAACAATTAACAATTTAATAAAAATAATAAATACATTAAATATAATAATAGATTTTGTATTATTTGTTAGTAAAGTTTAAAAAAACGACGCTGCGGACAGGATTCGAACCTGTGCGGGTAAAACCCAATGGATTTCAAGTCCATCTCCTTAACCACTCGGACACCGCAGCTGACGTCAAACAATAAGGGAGATGAGTATTTCCGCATAAATGTATATAAAGATAAAACACGCGTTCGGGATGTCCATACATATTATTCAGAATGATAATAAAATTGCAAATGTATTAATTTTTTACGGTTATTAGAGTTTACAATACAAAAAAGAGGATAACGTCAAAACTAAACTACTATCGGTTGCAAAAGTATTGATCCCTGTGTTTGGGAGGCTTGCAACTCTGCAGCGACTGAACAAAAAGAAATTTAAATAAAGTGTGTTCTGCTCATGGATTATTTCTAAGGTTATATATGAGCTGTTACTGGTTTGGCGTTAGTGATGCCGAATATTTCCCGCTCACGGCCGCGGTAATACCGACCGCTCACTTTAAGCTACAATAGCGCCATCTGTCGACGGTCCTAATAACTACTGGCCACGCATGCGCAATTTGATCCCGGGCGCCACATCGATAGACAAAATATATATCTCCGTCTCACATTGTTGGAACCGAGACTACACATTGGCGCTATAGGACAAGCTCCGTATAAATCCCTAATACGTATATGGATAATATTGACAGTAGGTATTGTCAATAAGACAGTCTTTGATACTACCTACTGTCAGAATGAAAATAATTGTGAAATCCTCGCTAACTAAGTTTTAATGCAGACACGATCTCGATCAAAAAGAAATTGCTCATACAGCTAAACTACTAATTTTACGAAAAAATGTCATAGACATAAATTATACAATATTTCCTCTACTTTAATTTATTATTTAACTATTTTGACGAAATTACAGATATGGCGGCTCATTTCCAAAATCCTTGAAAAATCCGTAGAGGAAAAAGCTAGTTCTTTTGGATTCTTTTGAACTAAAAGCTTTTCAGCTCTAAGTTTGGTCATGAAACTTCTAAATATGAACTTTCGTCCCGATACCTTTAGTAGTTTCCCCGAAATCGTCGTCGCAAAAATCTGGTACACACATACACACACACAACCAGAATATTTTTTGTGCTTTGGTCAAAAATGATCCGGGGACCTAAAAAGACCTATTTCCGCTAAAATCTCAATTTTTTTCTTACAATACTTTTTCATACTATGTATGATAAAGTAAAATACACTTATGCTAGTTTACAAATAAAACCGAACGAGAAAATAACGAAAATATTGGATACGGTCCTGAGAGTCGATCGTTGGAAATCGTCGTGCGAAGCCTCGCACCAGGCCTCAATACCTTTGCAACTGATAGTAGTCATTTAATTTCTCATTGAAGTTTGAATTAGATGGTACCATCTTAACAACGGTATAGGAAATATAGGTCGTGTGAGTTATCATAAGTCAGCTCGTTTAAAACCAAGATTTCTCCAAATCTTTTCTTGCTTTAAGTTCGCGATTATAATTATAATACTAATCTTTCACTTTAGTTGGCGGATTAGCCCTGCACACAGGGGCGTGCCCGGGCCCCCTTAATAATTAACTTGTTACACATGTTCAACTTCAAGAACAGTGCTTATTTTTCAGTGCTGTTTTGTACCGTTTATTCGTTCTGGTGGGATATATCAACAACCTTTTGTTGATCAAAAGACTTTGACAGTTATTATTTTATGTCCTACATGATCATAAAGTTACATTTTACAACTTAGATACCGGAGCAAAAACTGCTTGTAAGGGTTACCATGGTTATATGTCAAATATATCAAATATTTGTCATTCAAATTGTAAATTTTAAGACATCAATGTCAATTATTGGCGATTAAGGTTATAAGTTTGACAATTAATTGTCTGTACTGTCACTCGGCAATGTCAATTATTGGCGATTAAGGTTATAAGTTTGACAATTAATTGTCAGTATTCTCACTCCACTCCGAATTGTTTGTATTGATATTCAACTCCGTAGATACGAATGTCACTTGATAACGTCAAAATATTTATTAATATTATTCAAACGGAAGAACAAAACCATTGCAGGACATAAAATTTTGTATGCACCTCGGGCATTACTGGATGTTTATACCCTCGGGCGACATAAAAAGCTCTCGGGCCTATCGGCCCTCTAGCTTTTTAAACGGCCACCCTAGGGGCATAAACATCCGTGTAATGCCCTTGGTACATAAATAACTATTACTGTTATTTATTTTAATTATTGTTAATTTAAATCGCTGGTAATTAATGAAAATTAAATTAAATTTATGAAATAAAATTTAATTGCTACTATTAAATAATTCATTATTTAGTAATTTTTCGTGTTTGCATTTTTATTTATTTTCGAGTGAATCCATAAATTTAATTAAAGAAAAAAACAGTGCTCACCTATTACGCTACAACCCATGAAGAATAGCAAATGTGTCCAGGGGTGTCTAGGGGTGTTAGATTCTGGTATTTCAACACCGCCATTAGCTCCTAAATAAAAAGAAGAAACAATAATTAAAAATTTGGCAGTTTTTATTAAAAATTCGATAACATTGGTGCAATTTTCAGTAAAATATAAAATATGTGGTGTCATTGCAATCGGAAAAATGATGTAAAATAATCAGGGTGCATCCACAAGGTATATGAAAAAATGACTTATTGGCCAAAAACTAATGAAATCACCAGTGTACGGACACAAACTATATTTTCCAGTCTCGTGCATGGGACACGTGCTGGTGGGGTCACAAGCGGCTAGCCGGTCTGGCTTGGGCTCATGTGGTGTACATACCTGCTTTCGCGTTGATCGAATACGCTTGCCTTGTTTAAATTTCCACTTCGTCGGTAGATAATTTGAGCAGTTTCTTTCAAATGTGTTGTTCTTGAAATTTTGTGTGAATATCTGTTTTTAGTTTCCATTTCGAAATTGTTCTTCTGTTTTATACTTAGAGATGAAATATTTTTATATTTTATAGTTGTAGTTAGTTTGAAAATCCTGCAATTAATCGTTTGCTAGCTGAGTTTGACAATACTTTCACGTTCGTTAAGAAAGGGGAAGTGGTTTGCAATTTCTGCTCACGAAAGTTAATTATTCGTAATAAGCAATGCCTTCGGGCGAATATAAAAACAAGGAACGTCAAATAAAAACTTTTTTGATGATTTATGTGAAACATTTATTTCTGCTAATATACCTTTCACAAAAATTAATAATCCCGTTTTAAAACAAAAATTATCAAGAAGTATACTGGACGAGACTTATCCGATGAATCCACAAAGCTGAAGATATGCACAATAGTAAATGACCATAAAAAAGTAGAAATCACAGACGATACCAAAGTATTACTGTTTGTTTCTGACGCTGCTGCGATTATGTTAAAAGTTGGAAAATTACTCATACAACATTTTTCAAATATTCTTCATTTGACATGTTTTGCACACGCTATTCATAGAATTTGTGAGTTTATTAGGGAAGAATTTCCAGACGTGAATACATTTACGGATGAAGGAATTTCTAAAAAATATTTCATTTTGGTTTTGGTTTATTCTTTTGCGCCTGTGACTCGCTATGATGTAGAAAGATCATTTTCAAGGTGTAAAGACATTTTAATATCTAAGCGAAATAATTTTACTGAAGATAATTTTGAAAAATATGCGGTAATACAATCGTTCAATGCATATCAAAGAAATGAGTAAAATATTTCAGTGGGCACGTGTTGCATATTGTTACGACGAACATTTAATATTAAATTCACTCGGTTTACTACCGACCGGCAGCCGCTTCGCGCCTATGTATATCAATCCAATCGACCGCATGAAGTCGTCATTGACTCATGCGTGCTCGCTACGCACATTCATAGCTGGGCGACTGCTAGCACTGCGAGACATACATTTTTCTCCGGCCACTGGAAATCGCCCTAGAGGGCGCCAGTAATGCAATATCGGCCAAAATCGATTTAGGCAGTGTTTATTTGACAATTTCCAACTATTTTCAGCAATTCATAGCCATAGATTAATAAACAAAAGTTATTTTTTCGTTGCCTTAATGAACAAAATTGAGGGTCGATATGTTTTTGTGTTCAGAAGGTTATCCTGATTGTAAATAGTACACAAAGAATAAAGGGTGCATTTTCTTGTGTATTACAACTTCCCAACATTTATATTTCCTGCATAAAAAAAAACTGCAGTACCTATGGGGTGCGTCACCCGGTATAGTATACAAAATTGGTTGGAGCTCACCAAACATTACAAAATTGAAGGATGTAATGTGCTTAATAAATGTTGTTGAACATTTGGTGAAAATACGGTATATTCCATACTTAAACGCACGAAATCCCAATCCACCTAATTCACTCAGTTATCGTTACAGATAGAATTATTAACAAACATTCTTAAACACAAACATCTCAAACATAAACAACTCGTGTCTAATCCTTCTACCTTTTGTTTGCAGTGCCGCCGGACATCCTGGATTACCCGACAAGCACCGATATGATCGTCAGAGAAGGCTCGAGCGTCAACATGAGATGCGTCGCGAAAGGATCACCGGAGCCTTCCATTACCTGGAAGAGAGAGCACGGAGAATCGATAGAACTCCAGGACGGATCACTAGGTAAATACGTAAGCAGCTTGGCCAGATAGATAGATTTGCAGAGTTGTCTGAACGTTTGTAATATCTCCGACACGGCGCGTGTTCCGTTAGAGCAGTGTTTCTCAACAGGTTGTTCTTGCAGAACCCTTGAAGTTGGGTTAAAACCTGGGTGAACACTAGGGCATCCAATCCCGGGATTACGGTATCCCGACAAATAATGAGTTTCTTCGGGTTCCCGGGATAATACATCTAAATCCAGTGATCATAAAAAAGTGAGCTTTCAATTATTTTCTTATTTTTTGTTAATTAACGAAATGGGGACACTGACTTACAATAAATCAATTCAGCTGGTATTTTTTAAGTGTAAATGTAAGTCTATAACAGCACCCTTTCTGATTAAATTAAGTATCAAGCATAAAATGTTCGCTTACACCGACAGGAAGAACAGATTTTACAAGTAAAATACAGCGAAACAGGTACTTCCAGTTTAAGGATTTTTCCATAAACTAAAAATGTAATATTTTGGTACGAAGCATCTCGAGTTTGTGATGAGCTGTGACAGAGGTAATATGGTCACTTTTGACATTTCTTCATCGCACAATTGTCGCTTTTTTAGTGGAAAAGTTTTGCCAGAAAGGGCACTTACATAAAAACAATCTATAATGTATGGTTGGGCTATTTGAACTGTACTTGAGAAAACCGAAAAATGTACAAGTATCTAATATTAATTTTTTTCATGTCAAGAAATTTAATATTTAATATTCTAAGAAGTTGCACTGATTATTTCATCAATTTTGAACAATAAAGAACGTCTTTACATGTGTACATGTGTCTTTCCAAGACATATGAATTCTAAAGCTATCCAATTTTATCTTAAAGAAGAAAACAAAAATACGTCAAAATGTTTTATTAGCATCAATATGGAATATTGAAAATTTGGCTCGATCAAACAATTTCTTTTGCAGTGACTATTCTTGAAACATTTGACAAAAATGCAATATTTTTTAACAAATTTAAGATGTAAGGTTATCATCTAATAGAGTATACAAATAACATTTATTATTAAGAAATGTTAAACATTTATGTTTTACCATTTTTAATGAATCGCAGTATATAATAAGTCCTTAGTCTTATTCATCCCCGCTCCCCTTCATCTCTATTTAAATATTTCTCGCATCTGGAATGTTTGTTATTTTTCTTCGCGCAGCTTATTATTCTGTTCCCTTTTCGTTTCCTTTCTTATTTCTCTAGAATGAGTTTCTTTTGAGCTTTCTTCTTTTTTATTAACAAATATTCTCTCCAAACATGAAATAATAATGTTACCGAAGAACAGTTTCTTATTACTTTATTATTTTAGCATAACACTCAATTTACAAGATCAGTCATATATATTCTGACCGTTAGAACATTGGTAGAATAAGAAACGACTGTGGGTTGATAGGAGTAATGGCAAGTCAACAAACAGGATGTCCTAAAATAAAGTTGAATGTTGTCGATGTCTTATTTTATCCAACTAATCAGAAATATGCCGGAATGTAGGACAGTGTCTGAATTTGGGACGTTCACGTTAATTCCGAGAAAAAAATACAACGAGAAACTATGTAAAGCAATTTCGCTGTATCAAACCACCAGCAACGGGTCTGTAATGAACCGCACTTCAATGGTTGAAAATTACTTATACGGTAAAATTACAGCACATTCCCCGTGAAATTTCAGAAATATTCTGTAAAATTATATTGGAAATCCTGCATTTTCACAGGAATATGCAAATTCTCTAAAAAAGCAGCATTATATGGGGTATCTAATATCCAGCAATGTTAAACCTTTTTTACAGAATTTTGTTGTAGTTTAATTACATACATTTTATGAAACTTTGCTTTTATCCCTGTGTATAAACTTATTTCTTCCTTTCAATTCATTCAAAAGTTACAGCCCTTTCAAGTATTAACACGGAAAGAAGGAGGAAAATGGGAGGAGAAAGAAGGAAGAAGTAACAGTAAAATTAATACAAAAATTAAAAAAAACATTTATTCTCACCAAAAAGTTTCTTATGGACCTATTGATAAGAAGGTAATATTAGAAGTTAGCGCAATTTAGAATACATTTTTGGTAATATTTCAAGCGACTGTAATTTTTTTTAAGGCAATGAAATGAATAAATATGTCTACAACGAAACATTGTCCACAGAATGACATTTAAGTTCTGAAAATAAGGTTTCATTTTAAAAAACACTTAAGTAGAAGATATCTGTACTCCCTAATTACATCTATAACATATGACTTCTATAGATTAGAATAAGTATAATAGAACAGTATATTTGCTATCAAAATTACATTACATGACACCTCATTGTTTTATTTTCTATTAAAATTCGTTAAATAAGAAAAAGCTAGCTTATACATACACAATGTTGAAACTGTCACTAATACAAGACAATTGTAAACTGAGGCGAGAATTTAATGTTAAAACACCAAATTTGAAGTAAAAAATACGAAATAAGTTTTAATTTCTTGGCGTTGTCAAACTTTTATTAGTACTTAATTCGATTTAAGTTAATTATTTTTTTAATTAAACGCCGTCACGAAAGTTTGAATTTCACTTCACTTTCCAGTCCGCTTTCTCGGAAACAAAGCAATTTTTAATGTACGATCATACTGAACTCTACAACCCACAATTCTGAAATTCTCATAAAGTCAAGGTTCCCATTATGTGCACTAAATTCAAATTTTAGGTTATCTTTTAACACATTTGGATAGGGAAAAATTATGAAAACAAATAATGTTAGATTTTAATTTTAATCTTGACAGTTGAAGTCAATAAATATTGTGCTCATCAACCGACCTCCGCCACTACTATATTTCCGCGCAACCCCTGACAATATCTCCGAATCCCGGTTGAGAAACACTGTGTTAGAGGGTGAATAGGGGATCGAGCAAGACCTGAGGGATGAAACTCGAACTCTCATCTGTAGGGTGTTGAATTGTGCTTATTTGCCTGAGGGCAACACGGCCACGGCGCGTGTAATGTCGGGATCATAGTATGCCGTGGACGGTTGTTTTCGAACAGATGTATTGTGTGGTTCGAGAAGCTTTTTACTAATTTAAATGGTGTTCGGGTTTGGTTGCTATTGTGTCGATTCCGAAGGGTTGTGATCTCTGGCTGAGGATGTTTGATAATTGGGTATTAGTTTTGGGTAAAATATTCAAGTTAATTTGAAAAGGCAGATGTAACTTTCATTGTTAGTTATTGGTGCAAAGGAATTTTAAACTTGTTTGACCCTTGTTGAATAAGTTACAAATTAAACCGTTGAATGTTTGCCAAAGAAACTGGGTTACAATAACACTGGCTATAACAAATAAATCACGAAATTTAAAAACAAATAAATTCTATTAGTACGAAAGAGTACACTTATTATTTACCTCTCCGTATTTGATGCACGATGAACCTATGATCATGAGCTATCAGAGGAAGAAATATTGATATATTTATTATGTTATATTTTCAACAATTGAAGGGTGCCGGGAAAAAGAATTAATGTCCAAAAAGCGGCAATTTTGAGATAAAGGCGCAAATTTATAGCAAACTTTTGTTAGAATCTAGTAGACTATTCAAATCGCAGTGAAAAAGTAAGGTCGTAAAGTTACAAAGATTTTTTATTTTACCGTAGACCCGTAGAGGGTAAGAAGGCTGAATGACCACATATGCTCGCTCCGCGCGCGCTTGGTGAGATGGTACAGACACTGCGATTATTTGATTTGTGTAGCGATATTTTTATAGTGTATTTAATAACCAGTAGGAATAAATCCTAGAGCTAGGTTAACATTAATTGACACAAAGTAAATAAAAGATAAAGAATCTAGGGGGCGCGTTATGCTATCGCGGGGCCCTGGGCAATTTTGAATTTGGCGGCCCCCATGTACGATGTTGAATTAACAACTTTTTTAAGTATTTTTATTTACTTCTTTATATAAACATTTAGTAAGGTACCTACTGTAGGTATTGAATTTTAGCAATGTAGGTACATATGTACCTACCTACATATTTAACATATGAAGGGCTCGGAATGAAAACTGGCTAAAGACAATAGGAAACCATATGTTTTTATCCACTTTTCATTCTCATGCCTTCATATGTTTTAATAATTGTTACATTTAAAATAAATATTATTATACATTTACTTACATAATTAATTATACTTACTTACTTAATTAAACTTAACAAATAAAAAGCCAATTTAACAAATAAACTATATTTCTTTATAAATTAAAGGGTATTCATAACAAATAAAAATAAATAATTCTTCACAAATATAAATTAAAATAAATAAAACAAATAAAATAATTCTTCACAAATAAAAACGCCGACATTGAAAAGTTACACATCTACTTTTCGGGCTTTTTGAGCTGAAAAATGATCAATAAGTTCATCTTACTTCACCTTATTGGAAATGTCTTTCTGATGATGCATAAAATAGATAAATTACACAATTTATTCTCTCCAATTGAGTTTCTAATATAATTTTTTATACGAATACTGAACGATCGCTCTGCTGATGAGTTTGAAACTGGAATTGATAAATATATTTTTAATATTATATCCACATTAGGGAATGAAGACACCAGTCCCGCTTGGATAGCTTCATACATAGATAAAGGGAACCAGTCGCGGCGGCCCCTGGTACATTTTGAATTTTGATCGTTGAGCCACACAGCATCAAAAATATGCCTTTGTTTTTAAAGAAAGACAAAACTTTTTTTAAGGTTAGGTTTCAAACAGTTTTATTAAAGTTATACATATGTATTTAGATAGTAAGGATAAAATATTAACTGAAAATAAACTCAAAGTTATATTTTGCGAAATATGAAGTCCTTTCTACGTTCTTTTCTACTTGTAAATAACTCATTCACCCGCTGATTAAAAACACATTCTTTTTAAAGCCTTTCTTCCTTCATCGTGTTCCTTTTTAACCTAGAAAAATACCATTCAGCTTCACACGTTGACATACATAGTCTCTCCAAAGGTGTTACCCAATCGTCTTAATTAGTGATAAAATTGCTGCCAGCCTTTTTGAATATATATATTTTTTTCTCGTTGCCCAAGCTTTTCGCTGAGAATTTTTGGAATTTTTAAGACCTTGACTGTGAGTTTTGTATGCCGCCTGCAATTTTGTTTTTGTTGACTTTTGTTATTTTTACCGGTCGGTAACAATTATATCTACAATCTACCTTTCTGAACAGAGAAGAACTATCGTTTTATTTCTACGGAAACTGTTACCTGTTTTGCGTCTACATCCCTATAAAATTGAAACAGTTCCAGCAGAAACACCCAGCAATTCTTCTCGTTCGTAAAGTACTTGCAGTTCAGTTTCAATCTATTTTTTCCAAAGAATGATAGAAACGAACTATTCCACATAGAAAATTGTCAGGAAAATGCTTGCGATATTCACTAAAATTATCCACCGGGAATAAAATAGCAGCTACTAAATTTTCAGTGAAACTAAATCTCGCCACAGTCTGTTTATTCATAACAATAAAAGTGATATTCTTAATTCTAACGGTAATTTATTAATTAATTTATAGTTTACAATAGATTCATTTCGGGCCCCATCGCATGGAGCGCTAAATATAAAATACTATATTTTTTTGTTTGTCGCAACTAATCTTTAGAGAATAGAATTTCATAAAACAGGAAAAAGTTTGTACTGAAAATATTCGAAGAACCCGTAAAGTTTTTCTTTTCTAAGTTTGTCATGTTCTTTTGGGGCCCCACGGGCAACCACTGTAAAAGTGTATTATAAACTCTTACCATGTAATTATTACTTTATAGTTTATGATTGATTCGTTTCGGGGCCCTATCGCGTGGAACGCTAAATACAAATTTGATATTCTTGCTAGGATCATGAATTTGTTAAAGATTACTTTGGGGCCTCGCCGAGAAGAGCGTTAAATAAGAAATCTTCAACATTGAACTAAATTTTAGGACATCCGGTTTGTTGATTTGATATTACACTTATCAAACCACAATCGTTCTTAATTTTACCAATGTTCGAACGGTCAGAATATAACCTAAAAGTAGATCTTTTCCGCATAAAGTAACACCTTTGGAGATAACAGTTGAACTCATGCCATCTCCATCCAAAACATCATTATTCAGGCCTGAAACACCCAAATAAACTAAAAAGAAACTGTTCTCCTGTAACATATTATCTAATGCTTGGAGAGAATATTTGTTAATGAAAAAGAAGAAAACACAAAAGATAATCATTCTAGAGAAATAAGAAACGAAACGAAAAAGGAACAGAATAAAAATATGTAAAATAATAATAAATAAAAATGATATCCTTAGAGGGAAATATTTGTGTAAAACAAGTTGACTTAGTCATTACCACCACATAGATTAAAATTCTACAGTTACAAACGTAACAAAAATTCCATAACCTGCCAGAAAAATGCAGTAAAAAAATAATTTCCAAGTCTTCTCAAATGCCTCAGAGAAATATTTATCAATATGCAAATACGGATTGAACGTGGAATCCCTTTTCGACATAAGAAACAGCTTTAACCCAACGTCAAAGACAGACATTTAGCTTTTTTTCTCGACGCGTCAAGGACTCCAGGCCCATTTCTTCGGCACACCCGACGATCCTTTAGGATGTAACATATGCAGACTAGACGGTACGTAATCCTCGTAAATAATTCAGCGGGGGCGCGCAAAGTATACCCTCGGTCATGTCCTGTGTCGACGAAGAAATTTCATGTCACTCCGACACATGCCCGTGTTTCCTTAACTAATTTTTCTTTGCACACCTCTCTCCCCTTCCGATCTCCTCTCAAACCCGTCGGCCTTTTTGGCAGTAATAAGGCAGAGACGTTCATGGGCCGTGTAAAAAATTGATAAGGCCATTTTCGACGGGCGGCGTCGAGCGCGCGCCGCGCCTTTTTTCCAAAAAAGCGAACGAAACGCTGATGTAGGTAAAGTTTGGTTCGTTACTACTGCGGGGGGCGCTGTTAGCGACCGAGACGTTTGCGTGACGCCGAGTACTATAAATAATTCCGCGCCGATTTTTCTTCCAGTTTTTTTTTGCTGTGTTACTTTCAGGCGATGTTTATTTTTAGGGCTCCGGCGCTGAGATTAATAATTTGGCTTTAAAATTGCGACGTTGCTCGGAATTGCTTAACGGCGCGGAGGTTTGTCGCTGTGGATTGTGAGTTATCCTTATAAAGAATATGTGTGTGAATTGTCGAAAAATTGTCCGGCGCCTTCGCCAATTGTAGCTTCTGTATTGCGATGTACTATACAGACTTAGCTAAAACTACCGGAACACCTAAAGAATTCTCCAACAGTAAGAAATAAAAAAAATTGTTCAATAAAAGAGTTTTTATTAATTTATAAAATTTTGTTTCATGGTCGTAGGAAAAGTATAGTATTCGCAAGTAATGGCAATTTCTCACTCCGTCGCTGAGATTAATAATTTGGCTTTAAAATTGCGACGTTGCTCGGAATTGCTTAACGGCGCGGAGGTTTGTCGCTGTGGATTGTGAGTTATCCTTATAAAGAATATGTGTGTGAATTGTCGAAAAATTGTCCGGCGCCTTCGCCAATTGTAGCTTCTGTATTGCGATGTACTATACAGACTTAGCTAAAACTACCGGAAGACCTAAAGAATTCTCCAACAGTAAGAAATAAAAAAAATTGTTCAATAAAAGAGTTTTTATTAATTTATAAAATTTTGTTTCATGGTCGTAGGAAAAGTATAGTATTCGCAAGTAATGGCAATTTCTCACTCCGTCGCTGAGATTAATAATTTGGCTTTAAAATTGCGACGTTGCTCGGAATTGCTTAACGGCGCGGAGGTTTGTCGCTGTGGATTGTGAGTTATCCTTATAAAGAATATGTGTGTGAATTGTCGAAAAATTGTCCGGCGCCTTCGCCAATTGTAGCTTCTGTATTGCGATGTACTATACAGACTTAGCTAAAACTACCGGAACACCTAAAGAATTCTCCAACAGTAAGAAATAAAAAAAATTGTTCAATAAAAGAGTTTTTATTAATTTATAAAATTTTGTTTCATGGTCGTAGGAAAAGTATAGTATTCGCAAGTAATGGCAATTTCTCACTCCGTCGCTGAGATTAATAATTTGGCTTTAAAATTGCGACGTTGCTCGGAATTGCTTAACGGCGCGGAGGTTTGTCGCTGTGGATTGTGAGTTATCCTTATAAAGAATATGTGTGTGAATTGTCGAAAAATTGTCCGGCGCCTTCGCCAATTGTAGCTTCTGTATTGCGATGTACTATACAGACTTAGCTAAAACTACCGGAAGACCTAAAGAATTCTCCAACAGTAAGAAATAAAAAAAATTGTTCAATAAAAGAGTTTTTATTAATTTATAAAATTTTGTTTCATGGTCGTAGGAAAAGTATAGTATTCGCAAGTAATGGCAATTTCTCACTCCGTCGCTGAGATTAATAATTTGGCTTTAAAATTGCGACGTTGCTCGGAATTGCTTAACGGCGCGGAGGTTTGTCGCTGTGGATTGTGAGTTATCCTTATAAAGAATATGTGTGTGAATTGTCGAAAAATTGTCCGGCGCCTTCGCCAATTGTAGCTTCTGTATTGCGATGTACTATACAGACTTAGCTAAAACTACCGGAAGACCTAAAGAATTCTCCAACAGTAAGAAATAAAAAAAATTGTTCAATAAAAGAGTTTTTATTAATTTATAAAATTTTGTTTCATGGTCGTAGGAAAAGTATAGTATTCGCAAGTAATGGCAATTTCTCACTCCGTCGCTGAGATTAATAATTTGGCTTTAAAATTGCGACGTTGCTCGGAATTGCTTAACGGCGCGGAGGTTTGTCGCTGTGGATTGTGAGTTATCCTTATAAAGAATATGTGTGTGAATTGTCGAAAAATTGTCCGGCGCCTTCGCCAATTGTAGCTTCTGTATTGCGATGTACTATACAGACTTAGCTAAAACTACCGGAACACCTAAAGAATTCTCCAACAGTAAGAAATAAAAAAAATTGTTCAATAAAAGAGTTTTTATTAATTTATAAAATTTTGTTTCATGGTCGTAGGAAAAGTATAGTATTCGCAAGTAATGGCAATTTCTCACTCCGTCGCTGAGATTAATAATTTGGCTTTAAAATTGCGACGTTGCTCGGAATTGCTTAACGGCGCGGAGGTTTGTCGCTGTGGATTGTGAGTTATCCTTATAAAGAATATGTGTGTGAATTGTCGAAAAATTGTCCGGCGCCTTCGCCAATTGTAGCTTCTGTATTGCGATGTACTATACAGACTTAGCTAAAACTACCGGAACACCTAAAGAATTCTCCAACAGTAAGAAATAAAAAAAATTGTTCAATAAAAGAGTTTTTATTAATTTATAAAATTTTGTTTCATGGTCGTAGGAAAAGTATAGTATTCGCAAGTAATGGCAATTTCTCACTCCGTCGCTGAGATTAATAATTTGGCTTTAAAATTGCGACGTTGCTCGGAATTGCTTAACGGCGCGGAGGTTTGTCGCTGTGGATTGTGAGTTATCCTTATAAAGAATATGTGTGTGAATTGTCGAAAAATTGTCCGGCGCCTTCGCCAATTGTAGCTTCTGTATTGCGATGTACTATACAGACTTAGCTAAAACTACCGGAAGACCTAAAGAATTCTCCAACAGTAAGAAATAAAAAAAATTGTTCAATAAAAGAGTTTTTATTAATTTATAAAATTTTGTTTCATGGTCGTAGGAAAAGTATAGTATTCGCAAGTAATGGCAATTTCTCACTCCGTCGCTGAGATTAATAATTTGGCTTTAAAATTGCGACGTTGCTCGGAATTGCTTAACGGCGCGGAGGTTTGTCGCTGTGGATTGTGAGTTATCCTTATAAAGAATATGTGTGTGAATTGTCGAAAAATTGTCCGGCGCCTTCGCCAATTGTAGCTTCTGTATTGCGATGTACTATACAGACTTAGCTAAAACTACCGGAACACCTAAAGAATTCTCCAACAGTAAGAAATAAAAAAAATTGTTCAATAAAAGAGTTTTTATTAATTTATAAAATTTTGTTTCATGGTCGTAGGAAAAGTATAGTATTCGCAAGTAATGGCAATTTCTCACTCCGTCGCTGAGATTAATAATTTGGCTTTAAAATTGCGACGTTGCTCGGAATTGCTTAACGGCGCGGAGGTTTGTCGCTGTGGATTGTGAGTTATCCTTATAAAGAATATGTGTGTGAATTGTCGAAAAATTGTCCGGCGCCTTCGCCAATTGTAGCTTCTGTATTGCGATGTACTATACAGACTTAGCTAAAACTACCGGAACACCTAAAGAATTCTCCAACAGTAAGAAATAAAAAAAATTGTTCAATAAAAGAGTTTTTATTAATTTATAAAATTTTGTTTCATGGTCGTAGGAAAAGTATAGTATTCCATTCGCAAGTAATGGCAATTTCTCACTCGAACGCTTTGCAGAACTCGTCTACGGCTCGTGCTGCAAACTTCGTTCTCGTGAGAAATTGCTTACATTACTTGCTCATAGAATAATATACTATTACCTACGACCGTTTGTGTAAACGTCCCTTGCGTCACGGACTGCTTCGCTCGTATATCGCTTATAACAAACGTGCGCTTTTGGTTGTGCGCTTGTTTTTACGCACGACATAATGTCATAATGACAGATGTAGTTTTGATTAATTATTTGTCATTTTTGATACAATTTATATTTATTGTAATTTTCGGTCGTAGGTAAGTGCAATACTCGAGCGGTAACATATATTATATGCTCGTGAACATTTATGTTGAATTTGTGTTGGAGTTGTCTATCGCCACTTCAGACAAAGTACATACTGCGTATTGGCAACAGATGTCGCGCGAATACATTGCTTAACCGTCAAATATCCTTGCGTTTTTGCCATCTTATTTGTTATTTTTGATATAATTTCTTGAAATTGTCGGTCGTAGGTACAATTATGTACAAAACTCGAGCGGTAACGCATATAACGTGCTCGTGAAGAATAACAACACTCGCCGCTTCGTGGCTAGTATGTTAATTTTCCACTCGAACTTAATATGCTAGTTACAGCCAGTTACAGCTCTTGTAATGTAATATACTATTAATTTGAAGGCCAGGAGATTTGATTAATTGATTTTGATTAATTGCTCATAACTGAAAAATAACGCATTAAAAAAATATATTTCTACAAAAATTTCTTAGAATTAATCTTAGAATTGAAAAAATTAAAATATATTAGAAAATGGAAAGGGTTGCAAATGTCCATAATAAATTGAATACACTGTATATTCAAGCTATAATTAAACGAGAGGAGCACTTTTATTTGAAAAATATTTTGAAATTTTTTGGAGTTGAAGAATTGTTTAGGTGTTGTAATAGGTTATAATTAAAAAAGGAAAATACATATAAATGATAGCCTGTTTAAACCAAAAAACTTTTGCTTGACGAATTTTTAAAAATTTCTTACCGTTGGAGAATTATGTAGCTGTTCCGGTAGTTTTGGCTAACCTGTTTATGTGTGTTGACGAAATTACATTTTTATAACTTTTTTATAAATTGAGTTGTAAGTGTTCTTGGATAGAATAAGTAATGGCAAAGGTACTCCAACATTTGAAACCTATTACCATAAAGGGAAATGGAAAAAAATAATAATTAAGTTGTTGATGCAAAAAGTAAACTTTTGCGCTATGACGCTTCAAACTTTTACGAAGTTTAAAAGTTAATAACTTTGAGCATATTTGCAAGTTACGCCGACTCCAACATTTTTGTAAGAATTTCAATATTAGTTTTAAGATTTTTAGTAGAATTTATTATTTCGCTATTCCGTTTAGGTTTTATTGGTCTTTTAATCTGTAAGGCCGTGGGCCTGGGGGCTACAAAATAGTCTAACCTAGGTAACGACTGGACAAATTTTCAAAATTTTTGCAAAATTTGGAAAACTTCTCAATTCTTTTATTGATTCATACATTCACGTCACCGGAAATCTGTGGACGTTCAAAATTTCAACGCGATTGGACATATTTTCAAAAGTTTCAAAATTATTGCAAATTTTGAAAAAAAAATCAATTTTTTTACTTATTCATGGATTGTCACCCAAAATGCATATGCAAAATATCAACTCGATTGCACTCTGGCAAGTAGGTCAAGTATGGTAATGCGCAAGAGCGTAGCGATATATCGACACGTGGTCCTTTGATCTTTCGCAACAAAAACGCATTTTTTCTTGCGTTTCCAACCGCAGACGGGTTTCTGCCGAACACATCTGATAGAAAACACAATAAAGAGACTAATTAACGAATAAAACAAAAATGTGTATTTTGAACCAGTTTAACTTTATTTGCGATTATCTGCGTAACTAGAGACGGACAACTGGTCCCTTTTTACGTCAACGCACACATATGTTATAATGTGTAACTACGCTATAATGACAATAAAGAGAAAAGAAATTGTGACACGATCTGGGAATTAGTTTCTAGATTGTGAGGACTATTTGGCAAAAGAGAGAGCTTAAGTTGATAAAAATAGATTGAAAGTTTAATGTTTTCAAACCTTGAAACTTATCTTTGTCTGATTGCGCAGTTTTTCAGTGTTGTCCGAAAATGCGCGAATTTGTCCCTATTTAACCCTTAAAATCTTGAATCAGCAAAACATAATTCTCTGGGGAAGGTATCGGTCAGAATCGGTGTAATTGTAGTTATTTGCAATTTTGAATAGGCATTCAAAATTATTTTTAGCCACGAATTTTAATGAAATGAATGATAGGTTTTTGTAATCAGAATAGACTCGTGAAAATACCGAAAGCAAAAACGATGGGGGGGGGGGCTAATTAAAAATTTTCAAATGACGTTACCTCTAAAAACGAAGCAGAACTTCAAAATTATCTAAAAACATTCATTTTTTGAGTTATCCTGCGAAACCCCCATTGCTATCACCATTTTTGTAATTACTAATCCTATTGATTAGGTATTACGTTTTCAAAGCTGACAACAAAAACTCAATCACGCTCGAAATGTATCGGTAATAATCGGTACAAAAAGCAAAATAAAAGTGCTACTAAGAAATACATCAAACGATTTGGCCTTTCCACTATTCGAGGGACATGTCCTTGAGGGATATTACTTTGGCAGCTGGCTAGTTTGTAGTCATATGTACGGCATAAATGGTCAATTAGACAAATTGGTCAAATTACATGAATTATGAGGTTCCAGAAATAACAAATTGCAATAGATTCCATTGCAAGCAATTAAGTAATTTTTCATTGACATACACGAGATTAAATCCATTCCAAATAGCTTGCTGCTTATTTATTTATTATTGATAGCAGATTTTCGTCAATAAATATGATTTATTTGATTAATATTATAAAAATAAAAATTACCAGGTTAAAATTTGGAATGTATCGAAGAGATAATGTTTCTTTTCGGAAATTAAATAAGCAAAAACATATATCCCTTTTTGCAGAAGATATGATTATTTCAATCTGTTTTTACTTTATCATACGCAGTATGTAAAGTATTGTAATCGTGCCGAAAAAAATTTTTGAGATTTTAGCGGAAATAGGTCTTTATGGGTCCCCTGAACATTTTTGACCAAGGTACAAAAAAATGTCTGTGTGTGTGTGTGTGTATGTGTGTGTGTGTGTACCCAATTTTTGTTAATTCATTTCCGGAGAAACTACTAAAGGTATCGACACGGAACTTCATATTTAGAAGTTTCATGACCAAACCTAGAGTTGAAAAGCTTTTGGTTCAAAAGGGTCCAAAGGAACTGGGTGTTTACTCCAAGCCTTTTTCAAGGATTTTAGAAACCAGCCGCCGTTTCTGTAATTTCGTCAAAATAGTTAAATAATAAATTAAAGCAGAGTTTAGCTGCAAGAGCAAATTCTATTTGATCGAGATCGGTCGCATATGCATTGATATGAAATTACATTGTAGCCAGGATTTTGACAAATATTTGTTTGTGTTGTCACATTCGAAAACAGCTGATCTCATCAGAGGTTGGAGAACCACTATGGAACGTGCCGCTGTAGTGCGCAAAATTATAAAATACAAATTTCAAATAAAATAAGATCTCCAATTTGATTGTTTGTTGATAAGAAATATCAACCCGTCTTTATATCTAATTCTAAAAATGATTCATTGAGAAAATTATAAATAAAGTATAGCGATGAGTGTAGTTTTATTTTAGTATGTTGGTAGGGATGTGTCATGAACAAATATAAATCTGTCAGAATTTGAATTACCTTTTTAAGGTGCGTTTTCATTAGTGATAATGGCAGTGGTAGCAGACGCCGTTATAGTATTTCCAATTGCTAGTGACTCATGTTTATGTACATGCAAACTAATATGTGTCATTATCACGATATGTTTTTTTTAAATACGTATTTCTTAAAAAGCAACACAATAAACGTTTATGTCGCTCCTGCCAAAAACTAGATAGCGCGACTCGCTCATATGCGACGGCTACACTCCGCCTTCGGTGACGCGCCGTATCACCGCTCGTCGCGCTATTCCGTACTTTCGGCATTTGTGACATAAATAACTATTATTCTAATGACGTAGTGTAGGTAGTGTCAAATGCTGATGCTTTGACAATACCTACGATTTATGTCAATAGAATAGATTCTCATGCAGCTAAACTATTAATTTTATATATTGTATGATAAAGTCATGTGCCTGGCCACATCAGATTTTTTTTTATGGTGTACAATTATGATTTTTAAACTTATAGCGGGGAAAACGTAATGTCAACTCAGTGAATGAATCTGTGCGTATCGTGTTATTTGCCTATTTTTACCTGTTTTAAGGTAAACGCCCCAAATTCAGAGGTTAAGGAATTTTTGTCACAGTTTTAACTGTAGAATTTATATTTACGTGGGTGGTGCTAATGACTATGTCCACTTCCTTTGCAATAATATTTCCTTCTGAGGTATCTGACTATTGATTTCTAAAGAAATTTGATATTATTGGTATTATGGGATTTAACTATAGTTAAGAAGATTTAATATTAAGGAATGTTAACATTTATGTTTTACCATCTTTAATGAAACAAAATATAAAGTATGGCCTTAGTCCTTTTCAGTCTGTCCTAGCTAACCTGTATTAAATTTTTGTTCCATTTCGGATTTTTAGAATATTCTTTTTCTTGGCACCGCTTTTTATGCTGCTCTTTCATTTCTCTTCCTTTCTTAGTTTATAGTTTATAAGGGAGATTTTCTTGGTAGGTCTTCAGTACTCAATTAGCTTTGAAGAAACGAGCAACATGGTTCGCGAAACGTCAGCATTAACAAATCTTGACACACGGCGTAACCCGGAAGCACTTCGTTTTCTAAACAGAAATATGTTGAAATTTAGGACAGTGTCCGAATTTGGAACTTTTACCTTAAAAATCCATGGGACTATTCTATTTTGTGCATTTTCCTTACAGTATAACGCGGACAAAATAAAAATAAAAACATTAAACAATTTTAGCTTTCAAAATTGAGTCTGAACTCGACCACGTAACGTAACCTATTAAATCGAGTAACCATCGGGGTAAATAGATTTTCCACGAGTTCTCGAGTCGAGTAGGCATTTGGATTAGGGGCATGCACGTCATTGGGCCAAGCATAATCGATTGCATCTCTCACTTTGAGGATTAACTTCGAAATCGATGAGGCAACCGCTAACCGCTCTCGAAGTGACAACATGTGGTCAAATCGCGAACTAATCCAATAGGTAGTCGCTTCGCCGCCTTTCGCGCCCCTATACGTTAAAAGCTGCTTGTATCTAATTGGAATAATTTATTTCCAACCGCACGCTAAACTGTGCTCGAAGGACCCACAATGAGTTTAATTGTGGTAGTGCGTTGTGGTTTACTTCTGTGTTTAATTGTCCATTAATTATGAGTCGATATTAATTAACATAAATTATTAATTGAGATGAGCCTTCACCGAAAGTACAGAAAATTTGAAAGTAGAAAGTAGGTAGTACTTATCAGTAATTGTAAATACTGCCATTTTATATACAGATTTGCACCTTTCTGTGGATTTGTAAATGGATAACAAAAGCAGTTTATATGTACTTTAATTTAAGAAAACAAACAAATTATCTTATTCGAAAATTGTACGCATTTGAAAACATTTCAAATTGCATCCATGCATTTAATAATACTGGCGTTATGTAAATAATATATCTATCCTTTAAATGTCTTTCTTTGTTCGAATTTGGAGGAATTTAATATATAAAAACAGCGCCAGATATACTGAGAGGCATAGGCGTATCCAGCACAAATCGGAAGAAAACTGCCCCTGTTTTCTAAATTTAGCTTGCTCTAAGGGTAAGGTGACCAGAATTTGATTGAGGCAAAGCGACATAAGCGGTATACTTGCGTTATTATCAATATGATTTTGAGTTGGGTTGGATATACAGATATTATTTTACAGTTTTCGTGACGCTGATCAAAACATAATTATGTTACACCAAACACTGTAGACATTCTTTGTTTTACCATATTTATTTCAATTAAATAAACATTTGTGTTTTTTAATAACATTGTAAATTTTATGCATCTTGCGATAGCCCTTTTTTTTCGATTGTTTCAACTTTATATCTCATTTGATTTGAAAAAAGAAACAATATGATAACTCGTCAACTTTTTAAATTCTTTATTTTCCAAAAGAAATTGTTGATATACTGTAGTGTATTTTTATTTACTTTTCTGGACAAACAATTAAAAAAAAAATCTGATGTGGCCAGGCACATGACTTTATCATACAATATATAAAATTAATAGTTTAGCTGCATGAGAATCTATTCTATTGAGATAAATCGTAGGTATTGTCAAAGCATCAGCATTTGACACTACCTACACTACGTCATCAGAATAATAGTTATTTATGTCACAAATGCCGAAAGTACGGAATAGCGCGACGAGCGGTGATGCGGCGCGTCACCGAAGGCGGAGTGTCGCCGTCGCATATGCGCGAGTCGGCTATCTAGTTTTTGGCAGGAGCGACATCAACGTCTATAGTGTTGCTTTTTAAGAAATACGTATTTAAAAAAAATAAATGATGTCTGTATAGTAAATGCTAGGTTGGTACCACTTAGACGAAACGTCAAGTTTAAAGGTGCGTTCCGATTGGTAGGTAATGGTAGCTAATGGCGGTGGTAGAATACGAAATTATAGTATTTCTTACATATCGTGATAATGACACATATTAGTTTGCATGTACATAAACATGAGTCACTATCAATTTTCTATTGGAAATACTATAACGGCGTCGGCTACCACTGCCATCATCACTAATGAAAACGCACCTTAAAAAGGTAATTCAAATTGTGACAGATTTATATTTGTTCATGACACATCCCTACCAACATACTAAAATAAAACTACACTCATCGCTATACTTTATTTATAATTTTCTCAATGTATCGTTTTTAGAATTAGATATAAAGACGGGTTGATATTTCTTATTAACAAACGTCAAATTGGTGATCTTACTTTATTTGAAATTTGTATTTTATAATTTGCCGTACTACAGCGGCAACGTTCCATAGTGGTTTTCCAACCTCTGATGAGATCAGCTGTTTTCGAATGTGACAACACAAAAAAATATTTGTCAAAATCCTGGCTACTATGTAATTTCATATCAATGCAGATGCGACCGATCTCGATCAAATAGAATTTGCTCTTGAAGCTAAACTATTAATTTTACCAAAAAATTTCATAGGCATAAATTATTCAAAATTTCCTGTGCTTTAATTTATTAATTAACTAATTTGTCGAAATTACAGAAATGGCGGCTCATTTCCAAAATCCTTCAAATAGGCTTAGAATAAACTGAAAGGCTAAACTATTAATTTTACCAAAAAATGTGATAGGCATAAATTATTCAAAAATTACTCTACTTTAATTTATTTATTAACTATTTTGTCGAAATTACAGAAATGGCAGCTCATTTGCAAAATCCTTCAAAAAGGCTTAGAATAAACTACCAGTTCCTTTGGACCCTTTTCAACCAAAAGCTTTTCAGCTCTAAGTTAGGTCATGAAACTTCTAAATATGAACTTTCGTCCCGATACCTTTAGTAATTTCTCCGGAATCGTCGTCACAAAAATCGTTTACACACGCACACACACACACACACACACACACACACACACACACATACAGACATTTTTTGTACCTTGGTCAAAAATGTTCAGGGGACCCAAAAAGACCTATTTCCGCTAAAATCTCAATTTTTTTTTTCGGCATGATTACAATACTTTATCTTACTGCGTATGATAAAGTAAAAACGAAATATGCAGACAATGTCTAACGTAACTACAAAAATTTTAAAATATTCCTGGAAGGCCTTTTTTTAAACATCGAGGGACGCGGACCAAAATGGGAAAAAGCGGGACGTCTGGTCACCCTTGGTGGGGCAGCTGCCCCCACCTTGCGCCCCCCTCCCTGGATACGTCCATGCTGAGAGGCATATAATTTTGAACATATTTATCACAAATAAAGGCGAAAGTTTATTGGACTTGAATACAATTATTTAAATTTAGTTTTTACCTCTTTCTGGTACAATATTAATAGAAATAATATTTTAGAGAACAATGCTTCATCCATACATCAAATAGTAGGTAATTAATCGGGGTAGCCAATAGTTCATAATACTATAAAATTTTCGTTAATGGTATCTACACGATGATATACAGGGTAAGTCACTAGAGTCGCAGTGGTCTGCACTGTATTTATCTTAAAAGAGAAAAAAAAATAATTTATAGAAAACTTGTTTGGCCCGTCATTTTGTACAACGGTAATTTTTATTTGTACAGGACTTTAGTTATAAAAGAAATTATTTTAATGGAATGGCCTGTATATCTACCATATTATGAACACAAAATAAGTTGTCTTTCCAACTACATAAAAAATTAACAGGCCTTTATTAAAAACTACGTAATTACTTTATTTTTGCAGATATCCAGACCGATTCTGTCAACCACTTTAACCACTTTAACAACTTTAACCACTTTAACCACTTGGAAAAGTCATTAAATTTCTTAGCAACAATTATTGGCTACAATTGTTGCTAAGAATTGTAACCACGTTTCCAAGTGGTTAGTTAGCAACTTATTTTATAGAATCAGCCTGATTGTCCTTAATTTTGGTAGACAATATCTAAAGCCATAGCTAGAAGCTTATATCATAAAAAATTATGTGAGACCAACTTAAGAGCTTAGTATTTACATTACATTTTCCTTAAATTGCGAATATCACAAAGAAACAGTAGCATTAGATGGTGTATCATATACTAGATATAAATTGTACCGAAGTGAAGAGTTATTACAGCAAACAAACTCGTAGAATTTATTATACGGGAAGAATCAAAATCAATGATAAATGAAAATATTTAACGACATATTTTGTGAAATTATTATTATAGGTTACTAATATGGTGATATACAGGCGGGATATAAATTTTAAATAAATCAAAAATTACAGCCACAACCTGGATTTGAACCTGGAACTTTCGCGTTTCTAGAACAAATCCAGGTTGTGGCTGTAATTTTTGATTTATTTAATATTTACATCCCGCCTGTAATATCACCATATTATTAATCTACAAATTCAATAGTGGTCTAGGTTGGAGACACCCTATGAAATAAATTTAGCAACATTGTCAGGTTGTTCAGTAGCCTATCCAAAAAAATAGTTTTGTTTTT
The DNA here is from genome assembly GCA_964023965.1 of Melinopterus prodromus. Lineage (NCBI taxonomy): Eukaryota > Metazoa > Arthropoda > Insecta > Coleoptera > Scarabaeidae > Melinopterus > Melinopterus prodromus. Next base: position 10,802,183 of record OZ030397.1, read on the forward strand.
TCTATTCTATTTTCTACAATAGCCACTTTTTACTGCATTCTTCTTGCCGTGACATCTTACCGTGTCTCGTATACGTTTGTTTTTTATTGTAAATCTTTATTAGTAGATATATCGTGGTGTGTAATTTATATAATTTGTTTTCAGCTACCGTATTGGAAGGACCCACCTTAAATTTAACCAAAGTAACACGTCAAAGCATGGGCGCGTACCTTTGCATAGCATCAAATGGAGTACCACCATCAGTCAGTAAAAGGATAATGCTCTGGACGCATTGTAAGTTTTTTTTTAAACTTTTTTTAATCATTTTATATATCATTGTCCACTTTTTCTGATTTTCGACAGTTCCTCCTATGATATGGATCCTAAACCAAATGGTGGGGGCTTATTTGGACCAACACGTGGTCCTAGAGTGTCACTCTGAAGCTTATCCTAAACCCATCATCTACTGGACGACAGATAAGGGCGAAATTGTTCCTCTAAGTAAGTGTTCTTCTTTTTCCCTACTTTTGTCTGAGACGTTTAATTTTTTTTAAAACCAGCTTTAAAGTAAATACTAATCTAAAAAATCTGATGTGGCCACGCACATGACTTTATCATACAATATATAAAATTAATAGTTTAGCTGCATGAGAATCTATTCTATAGAGATAAATCGTAGGTATTGCCAAAGCATCAGCATTTGACACTACCTACACTACGTCATTAGAATAATAGTTATTTATGTCACAAATGCCGAAAGTACGGAATAACGCGATGAGCGGTGATACGGCGCGTCACCGAAGGCGGAGTGTCGCCGTCGCACATGAGCGAGTCGCGCTATCTAGTTTTTGGCAGGAGCGACATCAACGTTTATTGTGTTGCTTTTTAAGAAATACGTATTAAAAAAAAATATAAATGATTTCTGTATAGTAAATGCTAGGTTGGTACCACTTTGACGAAAAGTGCGTTCCGATTGGTAAGTAATGGTAGCTAATGGCGGTGGTAGAATACGAAATTATCGTATTTCTTACATATCGTGATAATGACACATATTAGTTTGCATGTACATAAACATGAGTCACTAGCAATTTTCTATTGGAAATACTATAACGGCGTCTGCTTCCACTGCCATTATCACTAATGAGAACGCACCTTAAAAAAGTAATTCAAATTCTGACAGATTTATATTTGTTCATGACACATCCCTACCAACATACTAAAATAAAACTACACTCATCGGTATACTTTATTTATAATTTTCTCAATGTATCATTTTTAGAATTAGATATAAAGACGGGTTGATATTTCTTATCAACAAACAATCAAATTGGTGATCTTATTTTATTTGAAATTTGTATTTTATAATTTTGCGCACTACAGCGGCACGTTCCATAGTGGTTCTCCAACCTCTGATGAGATCAGCTGTTTTCGAATGTGAACACAAAAAAATATTTGTCAAAATCCTGGCTACTATGTAATTTCATATCAATGCAGCTGCGACCGATCTCGATCAAATAGAATTTGCTCTTGAAGGTAAACTATTAATTTTACCAAAAAATGTTATAGGCATAAATTATTCAAAATTTCCTCTACTTTAATTTATTAATAGACTATTTTGTCGAAATTACAGAAATGGCGGCTCATTTCCAAAATCCTTGAAAAAGGCTTACAATAAACTAAAAAGCTAATCTATTAATTTTACCAAAAAATGTCATAGGCATAAATTATTCAAAATTTCCTCCGCTTTAATTAATTATTTAACTATTTTGACGAAATTACAGAAATGGCGGCTCATTTGCAAAATCCTTAAAAAAGGCTTAGAATAAACTACCAGTTCCTTTCGACCCTTTTGAACCAAAAGCTTTTCAGCTCTAAGTTTGGTGATAAAACTTCTAAATATAAACTTTCGTCCCGATACCTTTAGTAGTTTCTCCGGAATCGTCGTCACAAAAATCGTTTACACACGCACACACACACACACACACAGACATTTTTTTGTACCTTGGTCAAAAATGTTCAGGGGACCCAAAAAGACCTATTTCCGCTAAAATCTCAATTTTTTTTTTCGGCATGATTACAATACTTTATCTTACTGCGTATGATAAAGTAAAAAGAATTTCCTTTGTATTCCTATTTTCATTTAAAATGCTGCAATTCACAAACGTCCGAAGTTAACAAATAGTACCAACAATGACCAACCCTCTTACTTACCTGGGCAGCCCAACCCTCGACGCGATCAATTCTTCCGCGGGGGTCCTTAATTCAACTATAGGTACGATAACCTTTAAACAAACATTCGTTTTTCAATAAAAGCGACTTTTAGTGCGCGACCTTTTTCTTTGACAGTTCGGTGGATAATATAAAAACGGCACTTTATTGCGTAGTTCCGTAGTATAAAAGGGCAATTTCACATGGCACGGTGCATGGCGTACGGCCTGTATAAATTAATGCCCGATAACTCGCGACATATTACAAAAGAACAGTAAAACGGAGTTTAGTATGCAGAATACGGTGCCGGCATCACCGTTGCTTTGGTACTTCGGCTACCGGAGTAAATGGTTTACTGGATAGTAAATTGAGTTATTTTTTGTTCGTTTGTTGGCTAATTTTATGGGAGTTAATATGGTCGGCAGGTATTTTAGTTGGGAGCACGTCAAAGATGAATTATGCCGGGTATTATAAACGACGAATAAGCAATTTACTAGGCAGTTACCTTTTACTGGTCAAGTACTTCAATTTACTCTGCTGATGCCCTAAGTAAATTTTTATTCGGCGAGTACTTCTTGGAAATTTCGTATTCGAAACTTGCCTCTATAGAGCAGTAGTGCTGAAGACCTCGAAAATAGTAAAAAGTGAAAAAAAAAGGATAACAAAAATGAAAGGAAACATAATTTACGGGCGATCTGAGGTCTCGATCCCCGGCAAAAAAAGCAAATTATTTTGACTTAATATCGAAAAAGCACCCTAATTTTCAATCGAAAATTCTCACGTCAAAATATCTGGTTTTTTAAAATGTCGTTGGGCTTATTGTTTGTTGAAATCTCTACTTTCTGATGGTGTACAAAAGTATACATTACTATGGAAATGTTCTGAAAAAATGCAAAGAAACGAAAAAAACTCCAATCCGATTTTTTTAATCATTATGTACACTTTTGAGCTATTTGTGAAAATGTATACTTTAATTACTCGAAAAACGTAAGATTTCATGTTACATTGATAAACAAAAAATTGCAAGTCGAAATATACTACTATAATTAACAACCAAATAAGTTAATAAAGTTGATATTTAATCAGACATCTACAATATTTTGAGAAAGTTGTAGAATCTTCTTTCAATTATATGCGTAGATGCCTATTTTATTGCCGGAGATACTAATAAATCATTGTGGTGGGTCGACATTGATCTTTTGGTGATTGTGAATCAATTAAATTCAAATAATCATGACATTTATTTTCTCAAGCCAGGTTCTGGAAATGTAAAAGATCCATTTTTCACGTCTAATAGTTTCAAATATAAATCCTTTAAACACATCGTTGCATTTCTGCATTGTTCTTCTGGTTGCGATACAACATCTGGAATTGCCGGAAAAGGATAGAAAAGTATCGTAAATTCATTATTACACGATAAACATTTGTCAAATTTGGCGAATTTAAAAAAAAGATGCAACCAAAGGAGATATCGAAAAAAATTGATTACAATTAATTAAATCTATTTATAAATGTAAAAATGATAATATAACACTGAATCGATTAAGATTTCAAAAATATCAATTAATAAAAATGAACTCATCTTTCATATTGGCAAATCTCCCACCCACAGAACGTGCAAGAGAACAACATTGTTACAGGGCATATTATCAGCTTCAAACTTGGCTGGGTAACGAACTGACAACAACAGCTTGGGGCTGGAAGCAACATCAACATGGCATCATGCCAAAATTTACAGAAAAGGAATTAATTCCGGAAATATTGCTCAAAACTATTTGCTGCAGCTGTGAAACTGGATGTAACAGTTTAAAATGTGGCTGCCGAAAACATGGTTTCAAATGCACAAATTTATGCTCAAATTGTCATTGTTATGAAAAATGCTCCATTGTGGAAGAAAAAAGCTACGAAGTTAGTGATTCAGATGAAATTGTGGATGAAGAACCAGTGCAGACTGGAAATAATATCGAAGACAAAGACGGTGATGGTCTTGAAGATTTCAAAGATTTACTAAAATCGGGAATGTTTGTCGAATCTAACGATGAAAAAATGCCATCAAAGAGACAAAAAGTAATGGATAGTAACAAATGTAAATAGAATTTAATAAATCAACTTTTTTACTGAAAAATATAGCAGCAGTCACATTTTTTAGATGAAATACCCTTTAAATCCTACCTTTCATTATATTTAGAACAACTATTTTCGCATATTTTTTGCAATCTTCATGTTTTATGGATTTGATTTTTTTTGTTTTTCAATGTAACATGGAATCTTACGTTTTTCGAGTAATTAATGTATAAATTTTAATAAATAGGTCAAAATTGTACCCACTGATTTAAAAAAATCGTATTCGAGATTATTCTTTTCTTTGCATTTTTGTGAACAAGAAAGTAGAGAATTCAAGGAATAAAATGCCCACCGACTTCTTTTAAAAAGCAGATATTTTGATGTGAGAATTTTCGATTGAAAATTAAGGTGCTCTTTTCGATATTAAGTCAAAACTAGATGAAAAAAAAATTATATCAATAAAATTACAGTGTATTTGGGATTTGAGATAAAAATAAAAACCAAAAACTTGGTTATTTGAATTTTTCACATAAATTTTGAGGTTATGTAGATTGCCAACAACTTTGCCATTTATTTTTTTTCCATAGGACTTGTAGGTAGCTGGATAGCTGATAGCTGGAAAATAATTTCTAGCAGAATTCTACATTGGTATAATAGAAGAGATATATTTTAATAAACAATCTAATAAAGAAAATATAACTTAGCAAATTAGCATCTTCTGTATTTTATTTTTAAAACTTTTGCTGGTGAACTCGTGAAAATCGTGGCGAAATATCAATTTTAAATCTTATTACGTGTTTCAACTGCAAATTGTATGTAGTGCAAATTTTATTCTAACAAAAGCTACTAGTTACTCCGGTGATTGCGGCATAAACATTATATTGTTCATTCGAAACATGAGTATTTGCTCACAAATAACATATTTAGAAGTATTTGCCCACAGTGAGCTCTGCTCCAGACTTTTATTCTTATGACGTATATCGTATTTACTTAAAAATATTGAGCTGAAGATATGTACTCTTTTTCATTAATACCACCCATTGTCTCGGCCATGCAGAAAAGCACAGCTTTGACAAAAACATATTTAAAGTTTTGAACGGAAAATCGTACAATATTCAAGTAAACTTTAGCGAATTAATAATTTATTTGTGTGATGAACTTACGACTAATCTGCCATTCCTGGTTCGTACTGTTTGCCTTCCTCGTATTTTGCCCGAGGCAGTCCCTTTGTGCACCGCTGCATTTTTCGTTATAAATTGGATTTTTTAGATTTGTTTGTTTCGAATATTTAGAAAAGTAAAATGCTGGAGGTATTTAACGCTTTAATTATCTACCATGTTGACACAGCTTTTATTCCTGGTTGCTATATGTTACTTTATGATTGTTTTATAACAATTATGAACTTATTTGGTTTTGTTGCTATAACAACGAACTTATGGATCATTCAATTATTATTGAAGACAACAAACCAAAATTATTCTTCCAGAATCTAAAACACCTAAACAAAACTCTTCAGAGCTTTTAATGGTCCGTTTAATAGATTTAATTACGCTGAATACGAATTCGAACTAAAGGTTTCCTAACACATCAAGTAAAGTTAAGTGTTTTTACGTCTGCCTACATCGTATAATATGTTCCGTGAGATACCATGTATTTATTTGATGACAGAAAAATTATGTCATTAATCAAAATAAATAGTGTTGTTACACAATATTATTTACCTATTGTTACAGTAATGGCAAAAACATTGACAACAATGACCACTGGGATGCCAGAAGCAGTAAGACTTTCAAGTAATTACAAAATACCAACCAACCAATTAATTAATTTATTCTAGAACATTAGATATAAAAGACGCTAACCAGATTTCGTTATAAAAGAGACGGCATCCTCAATACCGTTAACCCGAAAAACGAGACAAAACAAAATCGTAGCGAATTCAAATTCGGGTTCGAGGAGGCTTTAGTCGCCATGCTCTTAATTGCTTAATTTAATTAAGTGTTGTTCAGAGTCGTTAACAGCAAATACGCGCCCTGTAATTACAAACAGGTTCAGCTCAATCTATTTACTTTTTATATGCGTATGTCAGCAGACTTGTTTTTCTATATAGACCTTTCATTTGTTTATGTAATGGCAATGTGTAAGTAGTGAAAAACTCAAAGTACGCAATTGCGTACCTTACTAATTAGTTTACATTACAATATTTGTTATTTTGATGTAGGAGTTAATATTTTTGTGCGTTCGATTCTTTGTTATCATGAGTGCTTATTAATCCTAACCCAATCCAACAGCCTGAAAATTTATATACCCAAAAAATCTGATTTTTTTTGGCCAACTTGACTACTGACTAAAAACGAGTTGGTAGGTATTGTTAATTATTTTATTGTATTAGTATTAGTATATTTTGTTTTGGGGCTCAGATAGATATTAGAGTATAATAAATATACTGCAAATAATTTATCTCTTTTCATTAAAGCATCAAATTATTATTGATTTAAAATAAAAAATAATAATAAATACACCGGAAGGGAACACTTACAGTTACACTTTAATATGATACACCTAAATAACTTCTTTATTTAAAAATCAATCAATACGAAATTTGGCATTTTACATAGATCACAAATGTGTCATGGTGTGGAAACTATGGAAAATAAGAAATTCAATTAAAGTCAGATAAGGCAAATAGACATAATAAACAAGTAATTGTTCGAACTGCAAATCGGGAAGGACACCCGAATACCCAAGATTTGCTAAACTATATATTTTTTAACATTCAACAATATCTAACATAATGAAAATAACTTAAGAATATTTTAATAAGAAGTGTGTGATTTAAGAAGAATAGATTTGAAAATGAAATAAAAAAAATATGGTACTCTTGTTATAAAAATCTCAAATTGCTTACTTATCATTATTAATTTGTTGTAAAATGTTAAAAAAAGAAATTGGTATTTACGTTTTTATTAGGATTTTTAAAAACGTTTGTAAATACATTCTTATTTTTCTACTTTCCTGCTTTCTTTCCCATATATGAGTTTATAGAAACTTCTTAAATACATAATAAATTTTAAAAATATTATACTGAAACAAAAAGGTGCATCATAATGGTATACATAAGTGATTCAAATTGATTGCTTTTTAAATAAAAGTGGTATTTAGGTATGTATTTTAACTTCAAGTGCACAAACTCATTGCAAATTGGATCGTACTAACTATATTGTATATTTAACAAAATACATCATTAATCAAACATTTCGCAACATTTTGTATATTTTTTCGTATAAAACAGTACATCAAATAACCGCAAAAAATGTAGGGGTTGAACAAAAAACCATTACATTTTGTTTGTAATAATCTCAAAAGCTATCTGATATCATATAACAAAATATGATTTTATTAGGTTGTAAAAATTTGTCAAAATAAAACGAAAGAACGACGCCTTAAATCTTTGTAACGACTAATTGTAGGAAAAAACCCAGTACCTTCGATTTCAAACTTTACGGGTTATAATAATCAATATAATTTTATTATTTACATTATTCTTTGCATAGAATACTTCTTAAATTTTTCAAGTTAGGTAATTCTTTTTCTTTAATAACTTTGTATAAATAATACAAAAACCTTTTTGGATCTAACAGTGTCATCAGATTATGCTTTACATTGAATCCTTAAACTTTTAAACCGATAGCACCCCTTTCCCGAGAAGTTTTAATTCTTACGGTACCTCCGAATCTAAAGCAATTTCGATCAACCGTCATTCACCCTTAAGCGTGTCATCAATCAAAATCCAAAACCCACCCTCTTAATTTTCAATAAAACACCACCCCAATCTCTCTTCCACAAATACCTTAATCCTTCGAAACCCCACCAAAATCCTTTAATCGCAATCCTTTGACGTTTTCTTCCAAAGCCTTCCATTGTTCTTAAACCATCTTCTAAAATTATATCTGAATAATACCCAGTTTCGGTCGAGCTACAAATTAATGCTGTATAGATAGATAGAACTGTAGCGCTACACTCTAGCGTGCACATCGAGAATTGCGAACACCACTGCGGGATTATATCATATCCGCGGGTGGTATTTATTCATGGGATTTTTCATGTATGAAAATCATTTGCGGACGAAAATTCGGGTTTAGATTAACCTGTTAAAATATACAGAGACCGTGTCGGGTATGGCGGCCAGGCCGAGGAGACAGGACGGAATTAATCCGTCGAAAAATGGCGCTGACAGTGACCGATGCGAAATTGTCTCTGTGCTCGCTGTCGCTTGAAATTATGGAAACATTTGACGGCGAATAATATGCGACGATTTGCTGGAATTCATATTTTTGTATTCCTTTTTGAATTGTACATATACCCTTCTGTTATTTATTTTTTTGTGGAAGCATATAGCGGATATTGGGGACGAAAATAAAATTTAATTTAAGCAATCTGAAAATAAACAAATAATTTTACTTTCGGTCAGTTTCATTCTATTTGTTTTGTAGATTCTATAAAAACAAATGCAGTGTATCATATAAAGTGAAAAATAAATATAAATAGCAACCATTGATTGGTGTTAGAATAATCTTTTCTGATATAAGGAAAACAATGCTCTATGAAGTTATTTGATGTTGAGTACAAATATTCAGTAAATTAATGAAAAGAAGCGACTAAATTAATGAATATCCACAATAATATGATTACTAAATGAATTAAAGTCAGAAACTGTTCATAATTAAAACTTTATCTCTCTTTTTTACTTTATCATACGCAGTATGTAAAGTATTGTAATCGTGCCGAAAAAATTTTTTGAGATTTTAGCGGAAATAGGTCTTTATGGGTCCCCTGAACATTTTTGACCAAGGTACAAAAAAATGTCTGTGTGTGTGTGTGTGTGTATGTGTGTGTGTGTGTGTGTGTGTGTGTGTGTGTGTGTGTGTGTGTGTGTGTGTACCCAATTTTTGTTAATTCATTTCCGGAGAAACTACTAAAGGTATCGGCACGGAACTTCATATTTAGAAGTTTCACGACCAAACTTAGAGTTGAAAAGCTTTTGGTTCAAAAGGGTCCAAAGGAACTGGGTGTTTACTCCAAGCCTTTTTCAAGGATTTTAGAAATCAGCCGCCATTTCTGTAATTTCGTCAAAATAGTTAAATAATAAATTAAAGCAGAGGAAATTTTGAATAATTTATGCCTATGACATTTTTTGGTAAAATTAATAGTTTAGCTTTTTAGTTTATCCTAAGCCTTTTTCAGGGATTTTGGAAATGAGCCACCATTTCTGTAATTTCGACAAAATAGTTAATTAATAAATTAAAGTAGAGGAAATTTTGAATATTTTATGCCTATAACTGTTTTTGGTAAAATTAATAGTTTACCTTCAAGAGCAAATTCTATTTGATCGAGATCGGTCGCATCTGCATTGATATGAAATTACATAGTAGCCAGGATTTTGACAAATATTTTTTTGTGTTGTCACATTCGAAAACAGCTGATCTCATCAGAGGTTGGAGAACCACTATGGAACGTGCCGCTGTAGTGCGCAAAATTATAAAATACAAATTTTAAATAAAATAAGATCACCAATTTGATTGTTTGTTGATAAGAAATATCAACCAGTCTTTATATCTAATTCTAAAAATGATACATTGAGAAAATTGTAAATAAAGTATAGCGATGAGTGTAGTTTTATTTTAGTATGTTGGTAGGGATGTGTCATGAACAAATATAAATATGTCGGAATTTGAATTACCTTTTTAAGGTGCGTTTTCATTAGTGATAATGGCAGTGGTAGCAGACGCCGTTGTAGTAAATCCAATAGAAAATTGCTAGTGACTCATGTTTATGTACATGCAAACTAATATGTGTCATTATCACGATATGTAAGAAATACTATAATTTCGTTTTCTACCACCGCCATTAGCTACCATTACCTACCAATCGGAACGCACCTTTCGTCAAAGTGGTACCAACCTAGCATTTACTATACAGAAATCATTTATTTTTACTTTATCATACGCAGTATGTAAAGTATTGTAATCGGAAATAGGTCTTTATGGGTCCCCTGAACATTTTTGACCAAGGTCCAAAAAAATGTCTGTGTGTGTATCTGTGTGTGTGTGTGTGTGTGTGTGTGTGTGTGTGTGTGTGTGTGTGTGTGTGTGTGTGTGTGTGTGTGTGTGTGTGTGTGTGTGTGTGTGTGTGTGTGTGTGTGTGTGTGTGTGTGTGTGTGTGTGTGTGTGTGTGTGTGTGTGTGTGTGTGTGTATGTGTGTGTGTGTGTGTGTGTGTGTGTGTGTATGTATGTCTGTGTGTGTGTAAACGATTTTTGTGGCGACGATTCCGGAGAAACTACTAAAGGTATCGGGACGAAAGTTCATATTTAGAAGTTTTATGAGCTAACTTAGAGCTGAAAAGCTTTTGGTTCAAAAGGGTCCACAGGAACCGGCTATTTATTCTTAGCATTTTTCAACGATTTTGCAAATGAGCCGTCATTTCTGTAATTTCATCAAAATAGATAAATAATAAATTAAAGTAGAGGAAATTTTGTATAATTTATGTCTATAACATTTAATGGTAAAATTGATAGTTTAGCTGCAGGAGCAAATTCTATTTGATCGAAATCGTGTCTGCATTAATACTAGGTACCCAGGATATTTTGAAGTTTTTGACAGTATTTTGAACGTCAGCGTTTGCGAAACGTCAATTCAACACGCAAATGCATGGAGAATTGCCATGAGGAGCTAGGTGAAACAATATTGAAAAACAATATTTCGAGTGCGGATAGCAATGTTATGTTTTCGCGAATAAATACAAGAAATATTGTAAGACGGTATGTTAACCTTAAAACTTATTTGGAATATTGAGCATAATTCTTTATGAATTTTTGTAGTTAGCACTGAAGACGGCGTAAAGCTCGAAAATATAGTATGCTAGAAGCCAATATAATATATTAATCATCAGAACCAGAACCTTTTTACTTTATCATCCGTAGTATGACAACACTCCATATTTAGAAGCTTTCTGTTGAACCAAGGGTCCAAAGGAACTGGAGTTTTAGTCTTAGCATTTTTGAAAGATATTGCAAATAAGCCGCTATATCTGGAATTTCGTCGAAATAGTTAGATAATAAATTAAAGTAGAGGAAATCGGAATAATTTATGACTATGACATTTTTTGGTAAAATTAATAGTTTAGCTACATGAGCAAATTCTATTTCATCGAGATCGCTCGTACTGCATATAAACTAGTTAGCCAGGATTTGTCAGATTTTGTGATTCTAATGACAGTAGGTAGTGTCAAATGCTGATGTTTTGACATTATCTACTGTAAATATAATCAAAGTGTCTCTAGTCTAGTTCTAGTAGTTTTATTTTAATGTAGACATGGCCGCTCTCGATCAAATAGAATCTCATGCAGCTTCACTATTAATTTTATGTATGGTATGATAAAGTCATGTGCCTGGCCACATCAGATTTTTTTAATTTTAGAGGTTGCCCATTAGTCTCTGATTTTAATCATTCTTTAGAAAACATCCAGTTGTTCGATGAATACTCCCGATTATCAATTGTTGGTTAGTATATTTAAAGTATTATTAAATCAGTAGTTTTTTTATTGGGTTATAAGGATTCCAAATCAAAAATTCGTCGATGGTTTGACGTTTTTATTAGTCCAAAATTTCGCCTAAAGGCGGGTTTTCCTAGGGGCAGGTTTTTTACGCAGCGTACAACGCATTTCAAGTTGAGAGCTTAATACGCCGCGTTGTTTGTATTTTCCAAACGTGGAGCATCAGCTATTCAGGTGGTCTACTTATAGTTTGGTCAAGGGATCTTTGCGAGTTGTCAAAAGTGACAGTCATCTGAGAAGACGAACGTTACGTTGTACGCTGCGTAAAAAACCTGCTCCTAGGAAAATCCCCCTTTAACTAAAATAATACATAATAATAACATTTTGCAAAGCAAATACAAATCAAACAATACACATATATTGTGAATGAGTTCCCCTCACAATATGTTTTGGAGCCCTTCTAACCCAATAAAAAACTACCATTTTAATATTACATCCAACGGGCAAACAAAATCCAGATTAATTTAAAATAATATTTATTGTTAACTTCAAGCTTCATGAATTAAGCTACAGGAAAACAGAAACATGAATACAATGATAGGTGATATACTCATTAGCTTGTGGACATTATACTAGTCAAGAATATCTTCATTTTACACCAATGTTAAGTCAATAAATAAAGGGTCGTGGTAGTTGATGAATCTATTTATTTTGGTTTCTTGCCATAGTCGACTTTCGAGATTACAAGCTCGTCATCAGTTGCAAACGTCGTGCAGTAATAATACTCATTAACGAAAACTGTCGGCATGGTACATAAGAGAGTCGGTGAAACTCATCAGAAATCAAATACAAACGAAGAACGAACGGTAAAAAACAATTTTTTTTACTTTTATTTACTATTAAAGCGGTACGATCAGAACAATTTAATTGTGGAATTTTGAATAGTAGTGCGAGTTAAATATAGATAATGATATCAGATGTACAAATAATAATATACCCGCATCTCGTTCGACTGCCTCGCACCAAAACCCACAAGCAAGGGAAACCAAACTGCGCACAATATTTATTGTTCATTATTTCGGTCTAAAAAAATTACCAAATAGCCGGAATGCTATTCAATTCAAGGGATGTGTATCGCAGTAAATAAGCATTAATTGCATGCTAACTTTGTTGTCCTGTAAATATTCGTTACTGAGATATCGGCTTCTATCGAAATCGCGTTCGCAACCTTTATTACATAAAAACTGAAGAAAACAAAAACGCCAATCTATAGAACAGACTCTAAACGCAACCTGAACAAAAACTGAAACTTTTTTAATAAGTGGATTAAAAGAGAAAAAATCGTGAAAGACGCGCATTCATTTAAAACTGCAAAAATCGCGTACCTATATATCGTTCACTTCTCTCGCGCCCATTTTTACACCGAGAGGCAAACAATTTTGACAGTCATACAACTTATGTAGTACAAATGATTCAGGCGTATGACATACTCTTGAATCTTCTTTTTTCTCGACAATAATAACCGCTCAGCCGCTGCTGGGTTAGTTCTTTGAGTGACAGTCCACCATGACTACAGTCAAAGCAGTCTAGAATTGTCTTTATAGTCAATCATATGTAAATTAGATGCTGAGCCATTAAAACACTACTGAATTTATTGGATATCCTTTCTTTATTATTTGTGGATTCCTTTAGAGTTTAGTCCGCTCATCTTATCTCAAGCTTCCGGTAAACGGTGTTTTCGAGTCCCATCCAACTAAGCTTATGTTTTATACTTGGTACTCAGCAATTGTATTGAATTATTTTACTTTTCGAGGCAGCAAGAAACAATTTGCAAATCAAATATGGGAAAAACATATTAGACTTATTGAAATAATAAAAAATCTGATGTGGCCAGGCACATGACTTTATCATACAAAATATAAAATTAGCAGTTTAGCTGCACGAGAATCTATTTGACTGAGATAAATCGTATCTGCATTAAAATTAAACTAGTTAGCCAGGATTTGATAGATATTTTGATAGTCAATAGTATCAATAGAAGGTATTGTCAAAGCATCAGCATTTGACACTACCTACTGTCATCGGAATAATAGTTGTTTATCTCACAAGTGCCGAAAGTACGGAATAGCGAGACGAGCGGTGATGCGGTGCGACACCGATGACGGAGCGTCGCCGTCGCATGTGAGCGGGTCCAGCTATGTAGTTTTCGGCAGGCGTGACATCAACGTTTTTTGTGTCGCTTTTTGAGAAATAGGTATTTAAAAAAAAAATCAAAAATGGTTGTTTTTCTGAATAGGAAATGTTAGGTTTATACCACTTTTACGAAACGTCAAGTTTAAAAAGTTAATTCAAATTCTGACAGATTTCTATTAATTCATGACACTGTAGATGTCACATCCGTACCAACATACTAAAATATAACTACACTCATCGGTATACATTATTTACTTTCTCAATTTATCGTTTTTACAATTAGATATAACAACGGGTTGATATATCTTATCCACAAACAATCAAAATGGTGATCTTATTTTATTTGAATTTTGTATTTTGTGCTTAGCCGCACTAGAGAGGCAACGTTTTATAGCGGTTTTCCAACCTCTGATGAAATCAGCTGTTTTCGAGTGTCACAGCCATAGACATTTCTGTGGTGACAGCACAAAAGAATATTTGTCAAAATTCTGGCTACTATGTATTTTCATATCAGTGCAGATGCGACCGATCTTGATCGAATAGAATTTGCTCTTGCAGCTAAACTATTAAATTTACCAAAAAATGTCATAAGCATAAATTATTCAAAATTTCCTCTACTTTAATTTATTATTTAACTATTATGACGAAATTACAGAAATGACGGCTCATTTGCAAGATCCTTGAAAAATGCTTAGAATAAACTACCAGTTCCTTTGGACCCTTTTGAACCAAAAGCTTTTCAGCTCTAAGTTAGGTCATGAAACTTCTAAATATGAACTTTCATCCCAATACCTTTAGTAGTTTCTCCGGAATCGTCGCCACAAAAATCGTTTACACACACACACAGTCATTTTTTTGTACCTTGGTCAAAAATGTTCAGGGGACCCAAAAAGACCTATTTCCGCTAAAAACTCATTTTTTGCATGATTAAAATACTTTATTATACTGCGTATGATAAAGTAATATTATACTGCGTATGATAAAGTAAAAAAATGTTAATTTTACTTTTGCCTTTGTCCGCTGCTCACCAAGTTCAAAGATTTACCCAATGTTTATTAAAAGTCTAATTTAATTCATAACAATATGAAATTAATTCCAGACTTTATTTATACACATCATGATATATACCTTCTTATGTTTATATGCTTAAAAGAGCCGCATAGAAAAGTATATTAAGGTATTTATACAGATTAGATTGACTCAGACCGCGGAAGTCTACAATCTACAAATATTGATTAGTACATTGGGAATTGTTAAAGGTTGATTCATATGTATTACATGCACATTTCACAAGTCATGCAAGCATTGGAATCTAGTCATGTTGGTAGACTGAATTGGTTAAATTGGTTAAAATACACACAATTTTACATTGTTCTTCAATTTTACAGTTGCATGCATGAAAAGTAGTTTGATGAAAGTTTTTTACATTTGACTCTTTAAAAAACTGCAGTTCCACTAGTGATTTGCTTGGACAATATCCAGTAAAGATACTATGAAGTGCTAATCTCTCTTTTCTTTCCTTTTTTTAGTTCCTACTGAAGATGGGCAACATAGTTGCTGAAATACGTATTTAGGTTTCTAAAATACTTGTTGTGGTTAGGGGTTTATAATTTTATTATTAAGTTCGCCACAGTCTCCAAAATATTGTCATTGACGCTTTAACTTACGACGTTGTTACAACATGATAACGATGTATTCGTACAACAACATGTTAAGACAATGTTTTACACGTCTTTGCTAGTGCATTTTGTTCTGTTCCTTATTCATAAACAGAAGATAATGCTGTTTTGGCTATAAATTGCACTGTGCTTTAAACATCTACAGATTGTCACATGAACGGATGATGAGAGCGAAATATAATTATATGATTAAACGAACTAACCTTAGTGAAGTTCTATCATAATTATATTCGAGCTCCCATCCGGAATGTGACATAACCCACCCTTCCTTTGTTTAGACTTTCCCCAACCCTGAACAATTTAGAGACCCTGTGCTTTCAAGAGAATGTCATACATATACCAAAGGCGGCTTACCCATACCTGTTATACTGGTCATACTGGTCATACTCGACATTTCTTCGATACCTTGGCTTTGAAGACACCTGCCTTATTGTGGAAATAAAGTGACTTTTTCAATTTTTTCTGTTCAGTAGTTTTAGAGTTATGGGCCTTCAAACACGTGAGAATCCTATCGAATTGCTTCAGTCACATCATAATTTGACATGGCTCTAGACTATACGAATAGGTTATGGAATTACGCTTTAGTTATAATAAAGGATAATAGCAATGACAATACATTAACAATACGATAAAACTTTCACCTTTCATAGCTGAGGAGAGAGTTCAATTTTAGAAATCTTTTTCCAATGGCATTTTTTATTTAGTGAATAAACACGGGTAGTTTCCTGCAAGGCAAACTTCACTATTTCTCCCTTACAAAATCTCTTGACACAGTTTTATAAGTAGAAAAGGGCCTATTTAATCTTGCTGTCGGAAATCTCATTTATACTACTATTTTGTACGCTACCCTTTGAGTACAGGACGAAATCTAAGTTTAAACCTTACACCTTGCAACCGCATAAACAAGAGCTACTTACTTTAACCAAGACAAATTCGTCTGTGCAATAATTTAGAATGTTGGCTATAAAAAATTGTTTGGGTTTAATCTGTAAAACTTATTTTAAAATGAAGCAGAAAACTTAAAATACAAAACTATCTCATATTTGGAAAACAAAAGATAAATAACAAGTATCCCATTGATGCCACCTTAAACTTTTTTTTGGAAAACAGCACAGGAACTATAGTGTCACAACACTTATGATCAATATAGTGACGCATAATGAATTGACTATATCTAACAATGAATAAATGGAATGGAATTAACATGTTCCAAAGATTGGAACACCGCGAACATGTTTAACCCATTCTAGATTAATACAATTCACACGAGACCAAAATCCTTACAGCGGCCTTGAGCCGAGCGTAGTCGTAAACCTCAATCTGTACTTCCATTCGCAATTAGTCTAATTTTACGCACCGTGGAAC
This sequence comes from Melinopterus prodromus, assembly GCA_964023965.1. Classification (NCBI taxonomy): domain Eukaryota; kingdom Metazoa; phylum Arthropoda; class Insecta; order Coleoptera; family Scarabaeidae; genus Melinopterus; species Melinopterus prodromus. Next base: position 10,819,223 of record OZ030397.1, read on the forward strand.
AGTTCCTTGTATACGAAGGTCCTTCGAGGGCACGTACTGATTACTCTCGACCCAACAGCCCGCAAAAAATCCCAAACGAAAGGGTTCTTTTTTTGTGTTGCGTCGGTTAATAAGTTACACATTTGGAGGCAAACCCGCCTTTGTTGTTGCCCAGTTGGAAATGGAACCCGTGTAATTTTCAACTTTCTCATGTTTGCCGGCAACCTCCGGCTTTCAAATTGCGAAGTGTGCGCCGCTTGTGAATTTTGCCCGACGCCATTGTTTGAAAGAACAATTATGGCCCGTTTGTAAGATTATTGACGTTCTTTCTTGGTAATTATATCTTGATGTAAACGTTTGTTTTAGGATTGTATTTCATTTCTGTTGTCTGTGGGCTATCCCAAGCTTACATACAGCAGTCCAGAAATAAAAACTGCTGTGTAAATATTCTTAGAACGTGAACAACATACTTAAAGTCCTAAAAAATCTTGTGTCGGTCATGCTTTTTTGGGGTATTCTACCCTAAACTACCCTCATTTTTCTGAAATCGCTCATAACTCCTTTAAACTTCGCATTTAGGTATTTTGAATGACGCTTAATCTGAATAATGCATTAAATTTCAAAATGAAAATGTCAGAGCCAAAATGGCGGACTTTGAAAATAAAAGAAATCTTCGGCCAAATCTTGTTTAGAACTTTTATTCATTTTTAAAGACGCTGAATCAAAATATGGCACAGACATGGCAACATTCTATATGACAGATCCAAATGGCGGACCAGAAAAAAAAATTAACAGGGACCGCCGTTTTTTTATTCAAAAATTACGGCATTCTTTCGATTTATTTAGTTATGGCGAATAATTGATTCCAAATTTGGCACACATATTTACTAACATTTCCGGAATTTAGCATTATTTCACTTAAAACTAGGTCCACAAGTCTCCCTTGACCATTACGCTACGTGGAAATCCGCGGTCTCTGGTTGACATGATTTCTCCACTCAAGGTGGTCTGAAATCAAAATATCAAATGCCATTTAGTCCAATCAAATCGTTTCCTAGGGTGCCTGTTCTAGGAAAAAATTATGGTAGTTTCTTTTTCTCTCATTCTATGTATATGTTTTTTGGGGTGTTGAACCCGCATTTTAACTTTGCTACTTCCCACGGACAACAAAAAAAAATAAAAAAATCAAACAAAAATTAATACATTAAGTACTAATTAAAAAAAGCAAATAAACGGAACGGTTCATTAGAAGTTTCTCATGTTCTACTATTTCTGGAAACTTGAAATATTTGAATTAGAATTTACTCGATCTGTGCACTTCAGCTAAAATATTCTCAAGTTAACTGTCACGTCCGGTCACCGGAGGTCGGTATCAACATTGTTATTTTAAGCGGAATGATATAAATTTTTGTTTATTTTTAGTTTCTACGTATCAAAATACATAATTTTTAATAAGGTTTCCGTATACATAAATATCCCCATTACAGGTTTTAGAAGAACCTACTTTTTATTATTGAAATTAGGAGGAATAGGAATATTTCCTATCGAATGGCGTACCGGTATACAGCGCGTTCCATTTAAAAAAATCTGATGTGGCCAGGCACATGACTTTATCATACCATATATTAATAGTTTAGCTGCATGAGATTCTAATCGATCGAGGTCGGCCATGTCTGCAAAAAAATAAAAGTACTAGAATTAGACAGATATTTTGACTAGATTTACAGTATGCAATGTCAAAACATCTAAATTTGACACTACCTACTGTCATTTGAATCACAATATCTGACAAATCCTGGCTAACTAGTTTTAATACTATAGTGTTTTAATGCAGTACGAGCGATCTTGATGAAATAGAATTTGCTAATGCGGCTAAACTATTTATTTGTCATAGTCATAAATTATTCGGAATTTCCTCTACATTAATTTATTATTTAACTATTTCGACGAAATTCCAGAAATACCGGCCCAAAATTGTTTAGGCGACCCAATAGGACATACCTACCGGAAAATCTATTAGTATACTTTGTCATACTAAGTATGATAAAGTAAAAAGGTTGTTGATTCTGATGATTACTATATTATATTGGCTTCTAGCATACTATATCTTCGGGTATTACCACGTCTTCAGTGCTAACTACAAAAGATCATAAAGAATTATGCTCAATATTTCAAATAAGTTTTAAGGTTAACATACCGTCTTACAATCTTGCTTGCATTTATTCGCGAAAACATAACAACATTGCTATCCGCACTTGAAATACACATTGACTTTTGAACACCAAGATATCACCAATATTGTTTCACATAGCGTACGTGTGCGCGTGTTTGATCGCATTCTCCATACATTTGCGTGTTGAATTGACGTTTCGCAACCGCTGACGTTCTGAATACTGTCAAAAGTTCAAAATGTCCTAGCTACCTACTATTAATGCAGACACGATTTCGATCAAATAGAATTTGCTCCTGCAGCTAAACTATTAATTTTACCGAAAAATGTTATAGACATAAATAATCCAAAATTTCGTCTACTTTAATTTATTATTTATCTATTTTGACGAATTTACAGAAATGGCGGCTCATTTGCAAAATCTTTTCAAAATGCTAAGAGTAAATACCTAGTTCCTTTGGACCCTTTTGAACCAAAAGCTTTTCAGCTCTAAGTTTAGTCATGAAACTTCTAAATATGAACTTTCGGCCCGATACCTTTAGTAGTTTCTCCGGAATCGTCTCCACAAAAAAACGGGTACACACACATACACACACACATACACACACACACAGACATTTTTTTGTACCTTGGTCAAAAATGTTCAGGGGACCCAAAAAGACCTATTTCCGGTAAAATCTCAATTTTTTTTTTCGGCACGATTACAATACTTTATAATACTGCGTATGATAAAGTAAAAATGAGCTTTTACGTTTGAAAATTCAATTATTGTGTTGTAAATTTTGAACACCCTGTTTGAGATATCATGATGACCTAAACGTCGTCTTATTTGGTTATGTTTCTAGTTTTGGACCACCAGTCATGAAACTCCTAATATCAATAATAAAAAGTAGGTTCTTCTAAAACCTGTAATGGGGATATTTATGTATACGGAAACCTTATTAAAAATTATGTATTTTGATACGTAGAAACCAAAAATTATATTAATATTATGTCATTCCATTTAAAATAACAAAGTTGGTACCGACTTCCGGTGACCGGACGTGACAGTTAACTTGAGAATATTTTGGCTGAAGTGCACAGATCGAGTAAATTCTAATTCCAATATTTAGAGTTTCCAGAAATAGTAGAACATGTTAAACTTCTAATGTACCAGTTCCGTGACACACCTCTGTATAGTTTATAATAAATAAACAGTAATACTATAGTTCTCTACAAAATTTTTGGTAAAGGGCGGTGTCGCGTAGTGTGACATAAAATTTCAAAAAGTTTTGAGTTTTTTGCGATTTTCGTTGTGAAACCATATCCGTGGGAAGTAGCAAAGCGGAAATTAGGATTCAGCATTCCAGAAAACACATAGAGTGAAAAATAATTCATACATTTTTTTTCCTTGCCAAAACACTATTTGACTGGACTAATTGTATTCTATACATAAATAGTTATCACTCGTTAACACGAAATAAAAAGTTTTTGAGTTATATTTGCCTCAAGTAGATATACGACGATATATGACGATCTCCTAAGTAGCTAAAAAAACAAGAAAAATTAAGACTAAATTTTGCAAAAAAAACTCAGTTTTCATTTTCTTGTTTGGATCCGCCATTTGGAATGTTTATGCCAGATTTGTATCCAGTTGCCTGAAAAAGACGCCAATAAACTAGATTTATCGATTTGTTTCGATATGTCAAAATTACCCTTAATTTTCTAGTTCGCCATTTTTGTCTGGTTTAGAATCAGATTCAGCGTCAAAACACCAAAATGCCAAGGTTGAAGGACTTACGACCGATATCAGACAAGGTATAGTGTAGTTTGAGGTAAAATAACACACAAAAAACATGGTCTTTTAAAACTGTTTTTTAGGTTGTTCAGGGCACTAAATAGAAAGTATAGTATAAAAAGTATATATCAATTGGCAGATTTCCTTATTTTCTTTTTCAGCGTTTTGGTTGAATTTAGTCTAATACACTGGGCTATGAGTCCAAAATAACAAAAATATTTGTTTGTGAATAATAGAAACAAAGAAACGCACAGATTATTGAGTGAAAACGAAAACTTCTTTTGTTCCTCGAAACATACATGTATGCATGACGCATGTCTAATATACTCAAGTTCAATTAATTCCAATTCCGTCTTTAAACCAACAACATACACACACATTCCGTAAGCAGCGCTGTAGTGTAATGGAATTATTGATTGCATAGTTTGCTGGCGGCTACTGACGTCACTCATTGTGAAATGATTGCGCTACACGCTAATCTGCCCGCCGTAGAGACCGTTTTGGAATGTCCTGAATATCAGGAGAACAAAGATGAGATTAACCGGAGCATGCAGACCCGCTCGGCATCTTAACGCAAAATGAGAGCAATCAGTAAGATGAGACATTAACACAAGCAGTGAGATGGCAAAGGACATACACACACATTAAGAACAGTAGCTCCCATTGGAGGCGATGTTTATCTATGGTCTAAACCACACAGATAGGATTCAGAGAAGTAGTTACGAGTGGGTATATTATATATTCATTATTTATACTCTATAATTGAATTAAATGAATAGCTGCATTATCGTGATTGTTAATTCTCACGTCTCCCATCTACATCACAGCACTTTTGTGTCAACGTCAAGGTTCTCAAAAGCCTGTGTTGTCCAAATTATAAAATATTCTCCTTCCTAAAGTACATCATTCAAAACGCAAAACTATCATTCAAACTGAATCATCACTAAACTGGTAATAGAACACTTTAGTGGTATAAAAAGTATAACAAATATTTGGCGCTGTGGACCACAAGAAACGACCATACCCAGCCACGTCGCACCTTAAACAAAGTCTTGCTATTGTCACAAAAGCCACAAACATGTTTTTAACTTTATGGTCCTATAAGGTGGAAAAAAAATAAAGCTTTTTTGTAAATGAAACAAACAGTCGTTAGATAAGAAAATAATATTGAAACTGAAAAATAAGTTCGGTACCAGTGGGTTGTTTCTTGAGGAGAGTTTAGAAAGAAAATGAGTTTGATGGACTTAGAAGCCTCTTAAATTTGTGTAACAATACTGTAAAATCGTTATATACCAATGGCCACGTTTTTGATGAGGGTAGGTATATTATATTACAGCTGGAAATATACAATTCATCATACCAGGTTGATTTCTTCGTTATCTGATGAAGACTTACAACGAAACAGTCATTATTGAATAAGTTTTTTTTTTTAAAGGAAACCATATTTGTTCTTTTCCATATTTTTCAAATAATATTGTTTACAAAATAAACTATATGATCCCGGGCTATGGGAAAAACTTTTTGAAATAGTTTTCTGTCTAAAACTGGGTTCAAGAACTAATAACTCATCCGAAAACCGTATGATTTCAAAACTTTTTTTGAACTAGCTATAGCTATGTATAGTCACCTTTATCTATTATTATCCTTGCTGTCATATCAAAACTCATTGAAAATTTGTACTAAATAGATTGGAGCCAATAAGTGAAAGCAAATGCGTGTTCCAAACTATCAGTTCAGGATTTTGAAACAAGCACTCGACTGTAGACCCGCGTTAGTCGTTAAATAAAAGTTTGTTCTGAAATCTCTCTAGATGTGGCGCGGTCTTTTGACATCGACCAGCGACTAGCGATCTCACAGGATAAGACAATAGTACTGTGGCAACCTCTGCCAGGCTATCATGGCTGTAAATAATAGTAATGAAGAAAAAACTCCACTCATTTTCGGGTCTGAACAAAGACAAAAACCAGAATATCAGGACTTACTAAGATACATCAATAGTCGTCTGTTAATTAAGTTGTAGTGGTAAAATAGGTTAGAATTAAGTTACTTTTTGGTCAATGATGATTAGATTGTAACGACATAAGTTGTGGTTAGGGTTGTAACGGAAGTGACCTTTGCGGATGCGGATGCGGATGCGGAACCTAAATGGCCGACTTCCGCGGAAGCGGAACTGAAAGCTGAAGCGGAAGTAAAAAGAACATTTATTATAGTAAAACAAAAACAATATCAAATTACAACAAAACGTACAACACAAACTTGAGAAATTCAAGAACCTAGAAAATTAGGTTACTCATTTTCGTGTGGTGTACAATGACTTATGGAACTGTATGTTATTTAAACAAACAACAAAATATTATTGCCATTGCCCGACCCAACTTAAAAACGGTACAAACATAGCTAAAAATAAAAATTCCGTTGTAAACAACAAAAGGTTAACGGCATCCAGTTATCTATCAAAGGTAATCGCTAACGATTGAACGCTCGGCATTCCTAACTTCCGCAATAGATGCTGGTACAAAAGTGCGTATGCGGATGCGGAAGCGGAAGTGAAAGGGGAAGCGGAAGTGAAAAAATATGCGAAAGTTCCGCAGTTGCGGAAGCGGATGCGGAATTCTGTTACAACCCTAGTTTTCGTATGAAACTCCAAATCCAAATGCAGTAATTACTACTTGCAATGTATTCCGTATTCGTTATTGTAACAAAATTGTATTATAATAAAAAATAAGGTAAAGTCCCAAATGCAGACACTGTCCTAAATACCGACATGTTTCTGTTTAGTTAGATAAAATAAGAAATCGACAAAATTTAACTTTATTTTAGGACATCCGGTTTGTTTATTTGACATTACACTTATCAACCCACAATCATTTCTCATTCTACCAATGTCCTAACGGTCAGAATATAACCTAAAATTTTGCAAATCCCTTTGCTTTTTTTTGTCGGTAAGAATTGCAACCACCAAACATTTGACGAAAAGCTGCAGCAAGTCCCCATGTAAACGTCTAAAACTCAGCTTTTTTTGGACTACTGATTGTTCTACTCACTATCATAACCATGACAATATCGAAAGAAGAGTTTTGAAGTTTTGATGTTTGGTAATTCATTTACTCTCCAATAACCTGAATTTAGAAACCTCCTACAAATCAACGTCAATATAAAAAGCCACGGCTGAAGAAAACGTAGAAAAGCCCGAAAACACCAGATATGTACGATTTCATCTAATAAGATACATATCTGAGTGGGACACAGCCCCGCACTTCGAGACGTTTTGTCAATCAGAAAGAATCCTGACCGTGCATCTTTCAGGACTATTCGTGGAGCACCAATTCAATTAAGAGTTACTTTTTATCTCCCCCTTCCATATTTACAGATCAAAGGGGTTCTTTGTTCGAGTCGTCTTGCAGCATAAAAGCATATGCAACCTCCAACCTAATTACATTAATTTAAACACGTCTAGATGCACTAGACTAGAGCGAATGAACTTGTTAACTTGTTGCGATTGAATTTTGCGTTTGCTGTATTTATCTTTCTGGTATTTACCAGTGCTCGAAACGTAAACACAAATGAGCTAATTAACTCTGCTGCATATACGTATGCGAGTGTGTGTATATTTCTTACAGTTCTGATTTGGTGCGATTACATCAAATGCATATGGTATAATTGAAAGTTGATTGGATTTAACTCGACGATTTGAGCGATTAAGAGCAACTGGATTAGCACAGCAGTTAAATTGGAATCTATGTGAAATATGTGCAAGTCAGATGTGTCATTCATGATAATTATGTCATACATAGTTGATGTATTTTGAATATGTGGCATAATAGTAACTTATTTGACGAGCACATAATTAAGGATATAAATCGCGAGCATGAAGTTTACACGCGAGCCGTAGGCGAGCGTGTAATCATGCGAACGATTTATATCCGTTATGTGCGAGTCAAATACGACGTTTTATCTACGACTCATAAATTCCATTTTATGTAAAATTGTTTAAATGTATTTGTCAATGATGGCGAGGCGAACTGTCAAATAACTGTCATCCACGTAGGTTTTGACAGACTTTGACACTAGCGTCATACAATGATGACAGTTCGTTCAAATAATGAGGTCATTATTAGAACGAACTGTCATTATTATACAACGTTATTGTCATTATAATCATTGGCGCTATATAATGATGGGGATTATATACTCAGAGATACGTATGCAATGAATATTATGTATATGTGAGTCGTAGATAATAGTATATTATTTGACGAGCACATAATTATGGATATAAATCGTGAGCATGAAGTTTACACGCGAGCCGTAGGCGAGCGTGTAATCATGCGAGCGATTTACATCCGTTATGTGCGAGTTAAATACGACGTTTTATCTACGACTCATAAATTCCATTTTCTATCAAATATTTTAAATGTATTTGTCAATGATGGCGAGGCGAACTGTCACATAACTGTCATCCACGTTGGTTTTGACAGACTTTGACACTAGCGTTATTTAATGATGACAGTACGTTCAAATAATGAGGTCATTATTTGAACGAACTGTCATTATTATTTAACGCTAGTGTCATTATAATCATTGGCGCGTATAATGATGGGAATTATATAGTCATAGATACGTATGCAATGAACTTATTATATGTGAGTTGTAGATAAAAATATTTTTGTTTCACTTTTATTCAGGACAAGCAACTTTGATATATGGAACTCTATTTTAGCAATTAACCTTTTGGCGTTCTTGAAGTTCGCATTAGAAAAATGTGGTCTCTAACCACCCTAGTGACCTTTTCCCCCTTCTCTTTTGAGTCAATGCAGCAAAAACACTACATTCCTTGCAATAGGAAGCATTACGAATGTGGGACTTGATTTGTTAGTATTAAAGTGATTTATACAGGATGCTATAAATCAAGTGTATAACATTTGGGTAGCATGTTAAGGAGATAAAAACAGACGGATAAATGTTCCGAAAATAAATTATATTCACCTAACCTATCTTGTTTCTTACAGCGTCAAATGTAGGAAATTAACCAAAGGTGCGTGTTATTTGCAAGATTGTATATTTTAATGTAATATGTAAGTCAGGTATTTTACTGTTAGAAAGGTTTCAAGATTCTTTTAACGTATATAATTGAAGCACAACGACAAAGAGTTGGTCAAACTAAGATACGTTTTTAATATCTGTTTGCAATTCACTTAAAATTAATTGTTTTATATCGGTCTGGCTAACTGTTATTCTCAAGGGATACCATGTAAATTTTGGGGCGATTACCATTTCCAAATATAATTATTTGTTTTCAATACCATTTATTCGAAAAAGTCATCATATTTTATTAATCACATTTCTCTTTCCATGTCTTATTCTGATTTCGTACTACTGTGTGTCGCAAGATAATGTTGATTTGTTACTCTCTGAAAACTGTTCCCTGTACTCTAAATTGATGAAATATTGAAAACGAATATTATTTTATTATTCAAACACTAGATCATCCCAAAATATAAATGATGTCACTTCAGAATAACAATTTGCCAGACCGATCTACAAAAAATTAATTTTAGGCGAATTGCAAAAAGAAATGTTTCAAGAAATGGCATTTGTTTAAACATATGGCGTTTAAACAGATGCAGATAATATAGACTAGATACCTCGAATATGAACGTTAATTTCACAAATAAACTGACTGTAGGCTAAAATCTCTTCAGTACTCCTATTATTGATTCAAAATCTCAACTAGAGAACCTGATCTCTCCACGTCCACACAACTCAAAGAAGGATGCTCAAAGTATCGTCAAAAATCATTTCCCACGGGACAAAATTCTTACAAGTTGTGTGCATCAGAATTTGTTCCTCAAATACAAATTTTTATTTTCAAAGTATCTTATTGCTAATGGTAAGTAGTGGCAATGATTTTCAATATAAATAAGTTATTTATTATTTTATATACTAAATAGAGCACTACGATATCGTTTCAAGAAAACGATTTGAAATTATATTTTGATGATACAAGCTCATATTAAGACGTTGTACGAATTAAGACAAAACCGTTTCATGAATCTGTAGGCTTAATCTCTTCAGTACTCTTGTTATTGATTCAAAATCTCAACTAGAGAAACTGATCTCTCCACGTCCACACAAGTTAAAGAAGGATTGTCAAAATATCGTCAAATATCATTTTCCACGGGACTGCTTCCATTGCATCAGAATGTGTTCCTCAAATACAAATTGGTATTTTCAAAGTATCTTATTTAACTTAAGTTAGTTCCACAAATAATAACAAGTTACTACAGAAAGTCACAAACAAACAAAAGAAAAAAGTATATGCAGCCCACATACATGTAGACACATACAAATATACACACACATACATCCGCACATACAAATTCACAAAATCCAAAAAAAGACAGCAAACAACGGAGCCGTTCAATGTTCCCTGCTGTACAGTACAAACTCATCAACTGAGTTTTTCAGTTCGCGTTTAAATTTACCAATCGGCAAGTCGCGCAGCGATGGATTCAGAGCATTATAAAACTTTATTCCTTGATAAACCGATGACTGTTGTGAAACTTTTAATTTATGTAAACGAATCTGCAAATCTAACACATTTCTGGTCATGTAGCTGTGCACATGACTGGTATTGGCCAAGTTTGATTTAATGTACATCAAAGTTGCAAATTGCTAATGGTAATTAGTAGAAATGATTTTCAATATAAATTAGTTATTTATTATTTTATATACTAATATCAAATTATTTTTGAGTCAAATTGTTTTCCTCGCTTTATCTTTTTTAAATCAACAATCAATCAAAATAAATGATAAAAGAAATGAATACTTAGTCCGTCTGACAACATGATATGAAAAACATGTGAAAAAGGCTGCTTCAGAACCTGTTTGAGTGATTTTCTATTGACTCCACTATGATCAGCAGGGCCGGCCCTAGGCGGTAGGCAAGGTAGGCAACTGCCTACGACGGCAAAGTTTAGGGGCGGCAAAACCAACTGAACTACAATAAAAAGGGCTCTAAAATATTGCCTGAATCTAGAAAATAAAGGAATAGTAAAATACAATCGAATACAATCGGAATTGACAGGCTTCAGGCCATTCCTATATTTTAAGATGCTTAGCAGCCAATAATAGACATACTTAAGTAAAATAGCTCATTAGCTTTTATAAAGAATTAGGATCAATTAGGAAAAATAATATGAAAGTGTACTGTAGTATAGTGATCTTATACAAAAATCAAAAGAGAAATATAAAATAGACCTAACGATCCTTTTGAGTTTTTATGCGATATCCACAAACTTAAAGAAATTGTTATAAGTAAAAATAATTTACTGGCTCATTCCAAAGATATAGAAGCCGCTTTAAAAGATGGCGAATCCTCAATCTTAACGGTTTAGCTTTTGCTGCCGAAATGGTAAGCTAGTTTTTTTTTATTTGGGTAGACACCTAATTTGCCCGCCTATAAGATGTTGAAATGCCCGGTATACTCTATACGATCGCAAACTTTCTGATTACTCTGAATTGCTTTTAAACAATAAATATTAAAATGTGCTGAGTCTTTGATGATATTATTATTGAAATTATTTAAAAACTATCAGTGATTAAAAAATTCCCCATGAAATGCTTGCATCAATATCTCCGAAAGTATTACTCTTAGCCGAACAAATTATACATCATATTAAAGATAAAATTTTGATTAAGATTTGGGTACTAGATAAACAAAGAATTACATTAAAATATTGAAAGATTTAGATTTGGGAAAATGTAAAGAACGGAGATATTATGTCAATATCTATTCTGTCAAAAACGACAGAAGTTTGCTGATGACAGATGACTTAACGGTGTAGATATTGACATAATATTTTGGTTCTGAAAACCCGTTTTTTAACCTTCTCCCAAATCTAAATCTTTCAATATTTTTAAGTAATTCTTTTCATCTTTAATATGGTGTACATTTTGTTCTGCTAAGCTTAATACTTTCCGAAATATTTGATGCAAGTAGTTCACGACAAATTTCACTGATAATCACTGATAATTTATAATAAATTTCAATAATAATGTCTTCATTCAGTACACATTTTGATGGTATTATTGGTACTATTTTCATAGTCGGGCGAATTAATAATAATGATGTTAAATGATTTTTCGACCTTGTTTCCAGAAGGTCCAGTTGACGTTTTTAAAAATTCATTACCTCCCTTCACATTGGGCCTAATTTAAACATTGCTTAGCAGTTTTTTTTTCTAACCCTGCCTATAACTGTTGCTACCTGAGCGGGCGATAGACAGTTTGCTAAACTAATATTAATAAAAAAAGTACTTAAGAACCATGTCTACTTAAAATTGTCTTAATGGGTTAGCAATGAAGGCCACTGAATATGAATTCAGTAATACATTAGATTTGAAAGAAGATACTTGGGATTTTGCAGCAAAAAGGTTCGAAAGAGCTAATTTTAATTTAGAATTAAACATTGTATATTGTAATAGTATTCTTTACTTTTTGTTGTTTAAAAAGTATTGTTTTTACTAGTATAATCTCCAAAGGTTGTATTTTTTTATTACAAATGAATTTCGTAAATATTGTCTGAGTGCTGACTGTATTTTTCTGGATCATGATTTTTGTATACATCTGTTTTGGCGGCAAAAACGCTACGGCCGGCCCTGCACCCAGTATTATTTCAATGATTTGCAGTTGGTTTGTTATAAAAGTAGTTAATCAATTGAGCTACTATTTTGTAAGTATGTAATTATTAAGTACATATGTATATGTGGGCCAAATTCGATGTTACTATTGGAGATATCGGTAACTATAAGAGATATCGAAAAATGTGTAAGATCGTCTTTTTTTGAGATAAACTCAATGGTGAAAACCAAAATTAGCTAACGTCTTTTGTTTTCGAGTATTATTATCCTATTAATCTAAGGCAAATTGCACTGCGAGATATGCACTGTCAAATATTTCTACCGAAAATGTGAACATTTAATGCCGATTCGAAACATCTGGACATCTGGACTTGCAAACACGTTGCAAGGTTTCGAACGCATCGGCTGGCTCGACAAAAACTTGTAGTTCTGTGGCCGTAAAAACACCTACTACGCCGATATTGGGCAGACTATTTGCCAAAGCATATATTGCAAAAAGATATTAGATATTGCAAAAAGCAATATCTATAGGCCGCTATTTTGTTGTAACATAAAAGATATAGTGTATGTTGCTCAGTGTTGTTAACCGCTGTTGGGGCCTTAATTTTTTTAGCGATATTAAAAAATCTAATTTATTGCGTTTCTTAATTTATTATTTAATAAAAAGACCGAGAATAATTTATATACGTTATTTAGTGATGTAACTCAAACAATATTTCTTCAAACCGATCCTTCAAAGTTTGTCTTCATACTCCAATATGTTTTTCCATTGCTACATTTGTGACGAGCTTGCTGAAACATCCCATATTATTTTAGCAGAAATATAACCGAAGTTGTAAACGGTACATTATTTGTTTCATTCATATTTAGTCTGAACGTATATTTCAGTATACGTACATACTTCCAGAACGACCCATATCAGCGACCTCACTTATCCAAACAAGCTCTCCCAGCACACACTGTCCAAACATAAACTACATTTCCCCATCTCATTGTTTCAGATGGAAAATACGAGATAGCGGTGATCGAGAGCAACTACAAGTTCCAGATGAAGCTCTCAATCAAGTCCGTCTCACCATCGGACTACGGCGCCTACAAATGCGTAGCAAAGAACGCTCTCGGAGATACCGATGGCACAATCCAATTATACGGTAAGTTCCTGCCTTCCTTAAAATAATAATGACGGCTTTACTCGAGATAAACTCTTCCCTCCGTCTCTCTCTCTCCCTGCAACCATCTCGCAGGAAACTGCCACGTTAGCAGTTTCCTTTAGCCCAGGCAACTTTCCAGTTTTATGTAAACTGGAATAAGAGCAACTCGCGCAGTCTGCGCGGCCTTCCCGCTCTCTTAAAGTGAATACAGAGAGCCATCCGGCAACTTTGACTAGGCGAGTGATAAATTGAGTTACGCGGGTCAAAGGTTCGCTAAGCTATCAAAACGACAAGTGTTCCGTATCTCTGTATATATCTCTCTCTCTCTCTCTGTACATTAAAATGTGCCGGATTATATGGAACGCTTGAGATGAAAACGTTTGAGGTATGAAGACTGGGTTAAGATTAGAAGCACGTTGTCTGTGGATGCGATAGTGTATCTTTACCTCCATCCTATTCGTGAATTTGATAGTTTTCTCTTGTGAAATGAGGTTTCATAAATAGTTCGTTTAAACCAATTGGCTTATTGAAGCATAATTCTGTAATAGATGGAGAAGTAGCAAATGATGAAATTATCCATGCTTGATAATCGTTGATAATCGTGAGGGCGGTTAGAATTCTCTAAGTGGGGTGATATAAAGGCTTTAACTTTAAAGTTATGAAACGGTTTTTGACGTCCTAAATTACGTTGTATTTCTAATTTGACTAGCATTTTATGATGATGAGTGCTGACTGTGAGTACTACTGAGCCTAGCTCCCTCATCAATTGCCCAATTAATTGCTAATTAGTTGCAGTTATGTTCCAATTAGTCTTAACTTAGGCATACAATCATAGTTGAAAGGATGATACTACTCACATAGTCAGCGATAATTTATTTAATTAGCCATGCTACAACTCTCCAATTGCTCCATTTGCGTCAAGCAAATATTTGGCATTGTGTCACTATGATGATTTTAGACCGAACAAGGCTGTAATACAATAGTTCAAACTACACTGTGGGCCAAAAAACGGTATAAATTTTCAATTACTCATATTTTCAAAGATATTAAGCAAATTTTAACATTTCTTTGAAAAATAATCTTTTCTTATTATAAAGATTGAAAACATATCATATCCGCAATAATTGAACGTTGCAATCCAATGTTATGTTGCTTTATGTATATGGCTATGCAACATTTCTGATGATATCGGGTCAATTTAATGCAAAATGGAAGGTGTATAAAATTAGTACCTAATCATATTTACTACGTTCTTATTTCTTATGGTCAAAAGGACCAGTAGAGATTTTATAGCATCATATGCAGGGTGATTTTTTTAGTATACAGTGTGAAATTATGAAACATCGTTTTTTTGCTGTTTAACTTAAAAATCCAGTGGGTGGAATTGGACGATAAGAACACTACAATAACATTGCATAGGCACGAAAAGTCCACTTGCGTACTTGAGTTATTTTTAAAGATGGTGGAGAAACTATGGCCAACGCTTAGTTTTCTTATGGGCGCCATGTTTGATTTTACAATTTCTTAAACAGTTTTCTGTTTTACATATTGTAGGTACTACCGATTGGGCAGTATTTTTTTGCAAATTTTTATGTTTTTGTTTTTTGGAGTGTTTTGGAACCAAAACTAATAAGAAAACATCACCCTGTATACGATTCTATAAAATCTCTACTGTCCTTTTTGACCGAAAATTCATTACACATTAAATTAACCCGATATTATCAGAAATGTAGCACAGCCATACATAAAGCAACATAACTTTGGATTGAAATGTTCTGTTAGTGCGAATTTGGTGTGGTTTCAATCTTCACACTACAAGCAATTCGTTTTTTAAAGGAATATATGAATTGACTGTTACTAGAACCACAAGTGATTAAAAAATTGTACCGTTTTTTTTGCGCATAATGTATTATGTATACCTTATTTGTTAGCATATTATTAGATCAGTTGCTCCAAAAATCTGTTCTGATAATAGGTAACATATTAAAAATATTTTCTAAAAAGACGGGTAGTTAAGATAACTGTCCTATACAATGCAGCGTTTAGGCCTAAACATGTGTCAGCCGTATGGAAATCTGAGGAAGTAGTAATGATTCCCAAACTAGGAAGGCCACCAAATAAAGCATCCTTCTATAGGCCAGTTTATCTGGCGACCACTTTTACAAAATCCAAGATGAAAGCAACAATAACCCGGTTATCAGTTTGTATTAAGGGACAAAAATTCGACAATCTATTATATCCACAGAATAACAACAAATAATAGAAAAAACCTTAGAAGAAAAACGGTATCATTCGACAAAGTTTGGAAAGGATTAAAATCATCTCTTCATGACAGTTACTTCCGTGCAAAACAAGATTTTTAGTACTCAACTTTCGAAATCATGAAAGCTAACGTACGACATTTTGATTTACTTCATCCAATCCTGTACCTTCCTTACACATTTGCGATCTTCAGCATCCAGATGGTGGTGTCGTTTCCAAATTTTCTAATGACACTGCTATAATCGGTGCATATACAAATGTTGAAGGAGCAACACTAAAACTCCAGAATTCTGTAAACGTTATCAGTGATTGGATGCAACGATGGCTTATTTCATTGAACAAAAAGAAATACGTTCACAGGAGATTTTCTAATAGGTGAATACAATATGTCCCAATACAAATAAATGTGTGCTTGATATGAAAAGGGGCCAGTTGACAGTGGTCCAACATTTTAAGCCGATTTCCATAAAGGGAAATTGAAAAAAATTTATATTTAAGTTGCTGATGCAAAAAAAATGACGCTTCCAACTTTTGCAAAGTTTAAAACTTAATAACTGCGCGCATACTTGAAAGTTCCGCTGACTCCAACATTTTTGGAAGAATTTCGACATTGGTTTCAAGATTTTTTGTAGAATTTATTATTTCATTATTCCGTTAAGGTTTTATAGGTTTTTTAATCTATAGCGCCATTGGCCTGGAGCTACAAAATAGTGTAAATTAGGTATCTGCATCTCTCGAGTTTTAAGAAAACTATATACTAATATAATAGCTATAATATACTATAATAGCATTCTCGTGAGGGGTTTTTGGGGTCTCCGATTCCAAATCTGATTTTGGGTTTTTAGAATTCAAAATGGCGAATCTAATATGGCGACCAAACATGTAATTATGTCGGATTCATATAAAAATTAAAAGATGAGATATATGAAGGTTTCGGATTCCAAATCTGTAGTCAGATGTATAAAATACAAAATGGCGGATCCAATATGGCGACTAAACATGTAATTAATTGTCGGATTCGATTATCTGCGTAACTAGAAACGGACAACTGGTCCCTTTTCACTTCCACGCACACAAATAATACCACTGTAACTTAGTAGAACACGATAGAAGCAACATCAAAAAGGAACAAGAAGAATTTCGCAAAAGATACAAAACATCGACAAAAATCTATTGGTGGCAAGTCGGCTAGTGGAACATGTGTGGACCAATGGTATCCAACAAATGAAACGTTGGTTGTTTTTACGGCCATATTCAGTAATGTTCAGAAATATTCAGTAAAATTAAAAGGGGGGGGGGGGAGGGTTCAACTGGAACACACTGTATGATGAATATTTATTTATTACAAGCGATCTCTTGCCGAGTATTTACCGTTGAGTTTACACGAGGTAATTATTCTTGGAAGCATAGAAAATTTTTCTGAATTATTTATCAACCCTAATCTTAGTGTTTCATCAGGGTTTATGGATTACTTACGTAGGTACAAATTTGCCCGATCAACAAAAAATCGGTATCTAAGTAACAGCATTTTACAGGTAAATGCGTGTTTCTTTACCATAAACCGATAAACATATTACAATCATTCCCACACTAATAGCCATATTTTCTTTTATTTCAGCCATTCCAAAGCCATCAAGGCGGTCGAACGGCACATCCAAAAAAGGTTAGTAATCAACATTTTTTATACTCATTCCCACCATTCTATTATACACAACCTACCCCCAACTAACACACGAACCAAAACCCCCGACAATTCCACCAGAACTCTGACATCGCCCAAATGAAACCAATAACCGAAAACGAAGCCCATCCACATCTAGTCACGGAGTTAAGTCAGAGAAAACAGGCAGAAACCCTAATTTTAAAATCGATCCTCGCACAACTACACGCACCACGGCAGAATTTCGGGCATTATCCTTCATCCTTCGGAACAGGAAGACACCGCGGTAGTAATAGGTGCCACGCAGGGGGTAACACAGCCCCCCCTCCGGCGTTCGGTGTTGAATTCTAAGTGAAATAAATTGTTGATTTGCGTGCCGCGAAAGCATTCACAACTAAATACTGCCTAAGTGAGGATTTTTTGTGGGCTAATCGTGGCGCTGCTATCACACCGAGTCGAAGAGCGACCCCTATTGCGACGCCCGTGTACTGAACTGCGGGGGTGCTGTTGGGTACCGGAAATCGTGCTTGGAGGTGATTTTTTGCGCTCCACGAAGTCTGAAAGCAAAGGTGTTAACTCGTTCATTACGAGGGTGTACTTTTTTATCTCATCATCGTTAATATCCTGTCTATTATTCTTGGCGTTTCTATCTGTTGGTGCGTGCATTGTTTTGCTGATTACTGAATCAAACTGTAAAATGGTTTATTATAGTTATTTAACCAACAAGTGTATTAAAAAGGGCGATTAATGATCGAGACTTTTTAACGCACGAGCGATTAGCGAGTGAGTTAATTGTCGAGATCATTAACCGCCGTTTAATATTTGAGTTGGTTAGAATATTTTTTCGTCGATCGTATTCTTCTACACTGATTTTATTCGTCAATGTCGTTTGATGTTATATGACCATTTATGTAATTTGACACTGACAGTTCAAATTTACGCTGGTTTAAGTGGATTTTTATTTTCAATATTGTCTCTTCGCACAATGAACGCAAATAAAAATAATTTCATTACGAGTTATAAAAGTATATATAAAAGTAAAGGCCGATTTTTAGGGTGATGTACTACAAATTCAAAAGTGGAGCCTCAATTTCTCTGAAATAAATAAAGCTATAGTGTAAAATTTAACCTAAATAATGTTTGATCCAAATTTTCAGGGACCAAAGATCTACAGTCCAAAGGAAAATAGTTAAAAAGTACGGTACTCTGTTTTTGTTGATGAAATTTTATCAAAATCTGAAAAAAAGCATTGTTCATCTCTATTTCCAAAACTTCTATCTAGAACTAAAGTAGTGGTATATGAAGTATGCGTACTTAATCTTCACAGGAAACATTGTTTTCGTTAGCCATACATACTTTTTAATAAATTAAGATTTAATATTCAATACAAAATGAATGCTCTTTTAAAAAGGGATAACAAAATATCAAATAATTCTATAAATTACTAAGAAATCTTTGTTTTAAAACATATTAAACTACGCAATGGCAGCAAAATGTTTAAGCAAATAGTACAATTTGATTTTGACCTTGGAGTGCTAGTCTTTGAGTTATTAGAAACTGAAATTTGGATTTTTATTTTGTAGTAAAGCTTATCAAATATTGCGGAATTCTTAGTGACCTATTTTTTGCTAGGTTATTCGGAAAGAAAGCATAATGTGAATAAATTGTGTACTTTTAAATAACTGACATTATCCTACCTACATATTTACAGGAGCTGTTTCGATACAATACTTGTACAATATTTGTCTAGAGACTATTTTCAGTAGCTATTAATAATTAATGATTATGTAATATTTATACCACAGCAGTGGCTGAAATTAATATAATACAATACAATAAACTTTATTGCCCAACAGGAAACCCCACTTACAGGACAATATATAAGAAGATAATGTAACATATAAAAATTAACAAACTCTAATATCTAAGTAGCAGCGGCTAGCCGCTGTAAAAAGATTACTTTAAAATTATGATGCTTAGTATATTTTTGTACGGTTTTCCACAAGAATTCGAATAAATCAATATGTGGAAAATAGGTCACAAATATGTGACAAAAAAATCCAAAAATATATACTATAATAACAAGAAACTACAGTGATAAACTCAACTAACTATTCAACTACTTTTTATATCAGACAACGGTTCTTCAAGTGTGAAATAGATTATACAACATTCAGCTTAAGTGATTAAGATAAAAGCCTTTGAAGAGATTGATATCAATCTCACCAGGTTATAGATTCTCTTTTATACTGTTCAGTATCCTCAGTGACTAAAACCAAGAAAAAGAAGATTTCAGTTTGTTCTGGTAAAGGTATTGTTGAGTACAAGAATGTTATTTTGGTTGCATATAGGTTTTATTTACTTGTTACGGTGCTTTTTCTGTCAGTGGTCAGTGGGCAATACTGGGTCTAGAGATTGTGTGTCTAATGGCCGTCAACTACCGACTCTACCGAGTGCCTGTAAGTGTTGTAGTGACATAAACAATTTAAAGTACAGTCGACTACTTTTATTCGTCGTACTACGCAACACAATTTGGTCCGTCGAGCCGGATCAAATTGTGTGTGTAGTGGCCGTCAACTACCAACTCTATCGAGTGCCTGTATGTGTTGTAGTGAAATAAACAAGTTAAAATACAGTCCACTACTTTTATTCGTCGTACTACGCAACAGGTATCTTAGGACACCTACGATGATTTGAACTTTCTATCATCTTCCGGCTTTCTTTACCTGTCCGAAGCTTCAAAACGCTACGCATCCGGATTTAAGTTCCTTAAAAAACTGGGGCACTATGATCTCCCTACATACCCTTTAAATGTCCCCTGATTTTTAACACCCTGTATGCATAACACTGTGCTACAGTGAGAATATACTTTTCACGAGACATAGTGTAAGTTGTTGAGCTGGTAGAACTGAACATAATGGCATACACGAAATTTTCCAAGCAGCCGCAAAATCTCGATTTAAAAAAAAACTGCTTTTGGGTACTTGCATGTGAATAAAAATGCAGAACTCCGTCATTTTCCATTCAATTTCCAAAATAATTCAATTGAAAGAGACCATTATAAGGACGTACTGTTCGGTCAGATCCAATAAAAAGTCTAAAAGTTATGGACGGTCAAATTCAGAAGTTTCCCATTATTTTCAAATATTCTGAATTTTAACAACAGTTTGATGACCTGTTTCAATCCATAATATTTTATTTTTATTTTGTTATTGAAAGCCCATTTAAAATAGCTTTTAATCAGGGACTAAGAACGGAACGAAAACGAGAACGAAAGAACTAAATTAACCGAAAAATTTATAAAAACGAAAACGGAAACGAAAACGAAATTTTTATTTTTCGTTCATGATTGAAAACGAAATAAATAATTTCGGTTACCGGTTTTAACCGGTTTAATGCCACAATATTTTTGTAACCTACTCCTAGTAGACATCTCAGGGATGCAAGGGTCTTCTATTCACGTTGATTTACTTTAGAATATATCTTTTAACTAAAATTTTTATTTATTTTGGAATGCTGAATTATTTATATATATTTTTGCTATAAAATAAATAGGTTACATTTTTTTTCTCTTATTTTTGATCATAATAATAACTTTATTTACAAATAACCAAAAATTAACCATGACACAAAATTTTTAAATAAGTAAATGTTAATTGAAATAAAGCAAGATCAGAGAGAAAAGAAACAAATATTATTATTTAAAATATGAAGCAAAAAATCAAAAAAAATCTGTCACAGGCATACCACTAAACTGCATAGCAGTTTGTGTGTGGTTTTCAAGTAACTAAATTTAATGAGAATAAATGAAAGAAACTAAAACAGATTCGTGCCTCTCCAATACAGAAACGGTCCCAAACAATTCATTCTAAATTTTATTTTTAATATTTATAAAAAGCAAAAATGCCATCACCACTTAAAATGCAGTTAATTGAAATTTTTAACATTTAAGTTTTTAAAAGCATAAATTTTATGTTAGTAATTTTTGCCACCTATGAGTTATGACATGTGAGTTATTTGTCAAATATTAAAAAAATTAAAAAGCATGTTGGCATACTTTTATTAGAAAAATAGTAAAAAACCGGTTTTAACCGTTATTTCGTTTCGGTTCACGAAACGAAAACGATATTTTTTAAGTGTGAACGAAAAGAACGAAAACGAAATTTTTCGTTTTCGTTCTGATCGGAAACGAACAAAATACTTTTCGTTTTTAGTCCCTGCTTTTAATACAGCATAACGTTTGTTTATTAGAATCGGTTAAAATTTGAATGAGTTATCGAAGTTTAATCACCGTCATGTCATTCACACTATGCAGAAGGAATATACCTACGGCCCAATCGTAATAAATCCGCACTCTTGATTCACATTAACTAGACATTATTTTGTTTCCTTATTATGTTGTTTTATTATATTTTAGTCTCTCTAATAGTTTTATTTCAATGTGCGGTAACTTTCTTGGAAATGATGCCGACTACGCAAATGTTGTAGGAGTTTTGAGTGCCTACGGTGAAATGGACTGCAACATGTCTATCAAAATTCACTTTTTGCATTCTCATTTTAATGTATTTCCGGACAGTCCTCGCCAACTCAGTGACGAACAAGGTGAACGATTTCATCAGGAAATGGAAGTTTTTGGAAAACGTTTTCAAGGAAATAACAATATCAACATGATCGCAGACTACAGCTGGTCACAGCGCGAAACAGATGATGCATAGTAACCACGGAGATCGAGTAAAAATTTTTAAATTTTCATGTATTACGTGTTTTTTCTTTTGTTTTTTCATAAATCACTATAGTAACTCAGTACTGTTCCAATAAACGACTTAAAATTTTACTGTTGGTGCAGTTTATTTTGAACGCAAATATACCTGGAAATGTAATGAACGTAAACTCTAATGTACTTAGTAACATATTGTGATGTAGTAACAACATATTGTAGTCTGGGAAGTAGCAATAAAAGGAAAAAGAAGAAAAAACGAGTGTTAGACGCAAATTGAAATGGGCTTACAATTACAAAAAAAATGCAAGAAAAGATTACGGATTCATTAAATTGTTGTTAAAGTTGAAAAAATCTAAAAATAATTGAAACTTCTGAACTTGAACGATCATAACTTTTCGATTTGTTATTGGATCTGACCGAACAGTACATCTATTATGGTCTATTATGGTCCTCTTTCATTTGCATTTTTTATTTTCGAAAACGAATCGAAAATGGCGGAGTTATGAAATTTTATTCACTTGCAAGTACCCTAAAAAGTTTTTTTTATATAAACCGAGATTTTGGGGGTGTTTGAAAAATTTCAGCTATGACATTATATTCAGCTCTTCCAACTCAACGACTTCCGGTATGTCTCGTGAAAAGTATATTTTGTTTTTCTTTTTTGTAACACAGTGTAGTAGTATCACTGTGACATTAACACTGACACCCAAGCAATTAAGATGGATCAGGTATAAGATTCAATGTATCGTACAATCCTAACAACTGAAAAGTGACCTAACCCTCTTCAATACAATCACACCCTGGTGGATTGTATGTATCGCATCGCTTAGCAAAACAAAATCTAAACTCCCACTCGCTCACACACACACACTCATACACACACATACACATATACAATCGTCCAGAATATTTCACCCGTACAGGCGATAATTTTCATTTCACCGTCTAATTTACAATTCCCCTGTGATGGTTATTCATTTGCTAGGTTATGTGGCGACGCGATACCAACCAACGCTGACTAGATTATTTATGGGCACTACGTTCGTTCACACTACCACTACTACACTACCTACGTGCCTCAGTCTTCTCTGCATTCAGCCACAATTTCTCGTTACTAACGTTAGACTCGTGTTATTTTGTTGTTGCAGGGAAATACCGGAAGAACTTCAATGACGTCACGGCGGATTTGTCGAGGACCGGAAGTGAGTACCTACCTACGTACCTAGCTTACCTACTTCGATATCCATTATGTATTTACGTAAAGTAGATTTGGAGATACATGGTCTGCCCAAACCCGTCTCTCTCTCTCTGTGCCTCTTGGGAGTTTGGTCGTTGTTGTTCCACGGCTGCAGATTTGCATAATCAAATTTGGCTCTGTGACATACCTACTTCCTCATCTAACTATTCTATTAGGGTAATTATGTACGTGGTTCTAAGATGCGGTTGAGTGGGATGATTTAAATCTGTGATTTTGGAGGGACGTAATCGGAAATTGAACCCAAGAATCTTTTTCTTTGGATGTGTTATTCATTGCTTTAATAATTTATTATTGAATTAATATTGCAATTCTGAACTAACCTACATACTTAATTACTTTAAATATTTTTTTACAGTATATATCAGTAAAAAGCAACCAATATCACATTTCTTTGCTTTTAGCACAAATTTTAAACTTAAAATTTTAAATAAAAAAAAAGCATTTTTTTTCTCATTTTATGTATCGATTTTATGTAGTACCTGTATTGTATAAACAACTTTTCCAAACAACTAACATTCAAATTCTAGTTGAATTACTCGCTAAACTCGCTAACCTAATTATAATATGCGTTTTTGTTAATGATGTTTATCCACAACTGGAAATGTTTATGCACTTTTTGAAAGAAATAGATTTGAGCTCTCCGAAACGATTACGTGAATTAAATAGCTTTCTGTAAGTTTTTATTTATAAATATAATAAAAAGTAAATACAAAATATATAAACAACAGACGGAATATATTTGCATTTTATCAAAATAAAAACACCTGAAATAATTGAATTGGCAACTTATAAAAAGTAAACTGCAATTTTTAACTTCGAATGAAATTAATTTGTTAATAGGACAGTATACATTTTACGTAAAGTTTCGAGAAAATGCATTTGAAAATGGTAACATATTTTGATTTTGGCAACATTTGTGAATTTATAGCAGCTGAGCCCAATACGAGAAATACTCCAAAATGTTGGCAAAGTTCTTATGCCATAGATTAACAAAACATGACAAAATTGTAATTTTGACATTTTGTTTTCCATTTACTTTAATTTTATTTTATTTATAATGTTTTTAAGTTATAAATAAAAAGTTTTTGTAATTTTAAACAAAATAAACATGATATGTTTGCAACTAAAATATACCATCCGATAAAAGCAGCCTTTAAGATTAGAATACTTTAAAGCATGTTTAAAATACGTTGGGTATAATGTTTAAAACATGTTGAAATATGCCTGTTAATATCCCCAGTTAATACTACACAATAAGTCATTACATTTATGTTTTGGTTCACATCAAGAGCACAATTAACAGCGATGTTGTGGCATCCAGAATGAATCAATCCTGTCCATAATCTTCTGCAAAAATATTTTAGCTCGCCGCCCAAAATGTAAATAGTTGTATTGGTCCGCGAAATGTTTTGGGTTGAGAATTACGGGCTTAAACCATTCGCTTTTTTCGTAGTTTGCTAATATTTAAGCTAAATTTAATTGACGGTAATTTTAAGTATTTAGTATAAGAATTACCATTTTAGTATAAGAATTGCCATTTTAGTAAGAATTGTATTTAGTTTAATTTTAAATTGTTAATTATTAGTTAAAAAGATAATATGTTTAACAGCTGTAACAAATTTAACAAATCTTTAATGGCCTCGAATACTAGAAAATTGTGATGTTTTCATACTACTGGCACTTTTCTATTACCATTTATTTTTCTTAATTGTGATTAATATAGTTTTCTCTTAGTCACAAACAATTCTTCTATGGACCTGCATCATGGAAACATTGTCAATGATTTTTGTTTATGAAACCGGGCTCAAAGTTTACAAGATGTTTCTTAATACCATGCTAATATTTAAGCAGGTTACTCTTGGGTCTACTTAGAAGAAAAAAATGCATATGTCCTAATATATATGTCGTATATGTCTTAACTTTTGAACTACAGGGTGCTAAAGTTTTAAGTATTGTTAATTGTTATGACTTAAATACGTGACTAGACTAGGTACACAACTGTCAAAAATTAGTTTCGTTTACAAAACGAAATCGGCTTCTTACATACAAGATTCGTTTCTAATTCTTGACAACAACAAATTTCAAAACAACGTGCCAATGAATGAATTTTATTTCTTATGCGAAAGCCGTACGTTTAACAAAAAAGAAATCAAGAGACCAGATTTGGTATAAAAGGAATGAAGATTTCAAAAATAATTTTACTTAGAGAAAAAGCAGTAGCGTATCTCTTTTCTCTTTTGGCGCACGAACGCCACTGGCAAGAATAAAAAAAAATATGTTGTACAGCAGAAAATACCTTTTGATGCATAGAAGACGCGTACTATGTTTCACAAAGATCACAAGAGTCGTACCAAACTTATCATAAAAAAATAAGTTTTTCTTAAATGTTTAGCACCCTGTATTTCAAAACTTAAGACCTTTAGGGCATATGTTCAGATGAATTTTCTTCCTCAAAATGGACCAAGAATTAACTCCTTAAATATTAGCATGTTATCAAGGAACACACCTGTATATGAGAATATTATAAACCGGAATGGCAGTTTTTAAGACTTACAATTCCTACCAAACCAGCTATTTATGTCAGCATTAAAATTACATAAATGATATTTCCTATAATATATCCAGTGTTGGTTAATCACAAACAGGTTTCCTCAATAAACGTCAAACCGTTTTATCTCAAATTTGACATAATTTCCCTTCACTGACATTTGTTAGATATGTTGATTAATGAAATAGACAAAAATTATTTGTTTTTATAAGTACTATCCTATACCTCCTTTGCCCATTATGTTACTGAAGTTGGCACCAAAAATAACCAAAAACACATAATATTACACCAAATGTTTTCAGCTGTATTTCGAGCATAAGCAACGGATCACGGGATATTCACTTGTCAGCAGAATCTCATCCCCCGTTCGAAAATCGCTTTGTAGTAATTTATTTCGGCGCGTCACAAACAATTCCCCGCAAAAATCCAATTATTTGATTTGCACCCCGCGGGGGGTTGGCGTACGTCCCGCCCGAACCCCGCACGCGCCCTGTAACGCCGAATTTAATACATCTAAACCGGGGGCATAATTTCCCGTAGGGGTGGTCACCCCACATTACGCCGCCGCGGCGGCGGATGGCGTGGAAATGAAATGAAAATTACCTACTTATGTGGAAAAATCCGATTTATCCGTGCAGCCAGGGCCTCCAACGGAACAAAAAAAAACACGGCATTCCTGGCAACCCCAGAAGACGTCATTCACTCGCCTCACGCTCGAACGCGAAAATTCCCTACTTTACCGGCGGACTGAACGCTATCGTCCGTTGTTTTCCAGCCATTTAAGACGTCCAGATATATTTCTGGATCAGAAAGCAATTGTCTCCCAGAAGCGGCAGCGCGGCTCGATCTCCTCTTTCATTCGATTCTGATATTTCCGGATGGAATAATAAGCTTTTGTTTCTCTCGCTGCTCGCGCTGTAACTGATATTGCGAAACTTGGAAAGTTTAAACAATTGCTCTACGGTGTATCGACATCACGTGCTCGCAACTGTCTTTATATTTGCATACTAATTATTATCGCGTTCATTTGGGTCCATTCCTAGAAAGGAGGGTGCAGTCAGGATTGATTTTGTAGTATTTGTTACGTTTGTCTAGAGTTTGTTTCAGATTTGTCACAGATTCAATGCTGGCGAGGTTTTAAAAAAATTACCTGAATACAACTGAATACAATTAATACAAAAAACTGCTGAGAAACGACAGCCAAAATCAGAGCCCTACATGACAAGAACAGATTAAACAATAACAAACAACGATTGAAAGGAAAGACTAATATAAAAAAGTACCATCGAAGAGCCCAAATATTTTGTGTACAATAAATATTTCAATTATATTAATTATCAGGAAGAAGGTATAGGATATGCTTATTGAGGAGCATGATAAAGGCAGCTCACTGGCACCAAAAAATACCAAGGATGAAGTCAACTAATGAAGTCGTTGCTAGGATGGCTGTAAAGTAGTTTCGAAGACGTCTTGCTAAATCAGACATATCTTTACAAACCTCTAACGGTTTTACTGGTCAACTGGAGACTGAAAACCTGTCACATGAAATGCATTGTTTCTCACAGAATTAAAATAAATGAGGTATTAGGACTCAAAACTCTTGGGCCAGTGCCACTGGCCTTTGGTACAGTTTGGCATAAGTAGTGAAATCACAAATCAACAAGTATCCTACTAAAAACCGCACACAATGATATCGTAATCCTACCTTACTGATAAATACAGAAGCAACCACTACCGCAGGATAGAATTTTAATGATTGCTATGGTCCTCTCTATGTCCTCCGAGAAGTAGAGACCAATAATGTGTGAACCGACAAAGAAACTCCAAACACCCCTTGGTAATTTTCAGGTTGAACACAGCCAAGCTAAAAGATTCCAAGCTCCGCTTATAAGTTCAGATCAGAAAGAATAAGGGGTGAATGTATGAATTTGACATAAACATGCATCGGCTGCTTGGATGTAACTCCAGCCTGTCAATAGATGATGATATTTCTATTTTACTAGCCGGATACCGTAGCATACTTATCGAGATCAATGTTGATGGCATACAAAAAAAAAGTATAAAAATATATAGAACTTGTAGAGAACTTCAAAAGTAGTGCAATTGGAAATAGTAAACTGGAGAACAGTATTTCTGTGAAAAGAGGTTTAATAGCCGTTTTATATTTAAGCTCGTGTTCGTGATTTCAAATATAATATCCAAATTTCGATGATTTGAGAGTCTCTGTTTATGAGATAACGTTTAAAAATTGTTAACAATCATTGCAATTTAACCTGCTTGTAATAAAATTTGCTGTGACATGACTTTTTATTTAAACTATTGTGGTAAAATTCATATTTTTGTTTCATGTTCAATTCCGGGCCTGTAATTGTGTTTAAATTATTTAATTTGTGAAATTTTGCTAAAACAACCACATATTCTACAAACGGACTCTGCTTCAATTGACTTAAAACGGCGGCAGATAATTTTATGGCCTTTCCAACAAAAAAAAAATCGAGAAAAAGACAATTGAAAATAATTAAAAAAAAAACACATAACTCTGGGGGAACATGCATTTCAAGAATGCATTCTAATTTTTGATTAATTTTTCCGTGTTCAAACGTCTTCGATCACGTAAAGTTGTTGAAGTCCTAATGAAAAAAAAATATTTCTTTGAGTTTATTGCTGACGACTACCCAAGAAACTTCATAAGGTTCTCAAATTAAACCATAAAGTTTTCTTAAACACATAACATAAAAACACATAACTCTGGGGGAACATGCATTTCAAGAATGGTTCTAATTTTTGATTAATTTTTCCGTGTTCAAACGTCTTCGATCACGTAAAGTTGTTGAAGTCCTAATGAAAAAAAAAATATTTCTTTGAGTTTATTGCTGACGACTACCCAAGAAACTTCATAAGGTTCTCAAATTAAACCATAAAGTTTTCTTAAAATACTAACAGCGTTTCTATTAAATGTGTGCGTGTGCACGAAAAATGAAAATTATGTAACGAAAATGGAAAAACCCAAACACATAACTCTGGGGGAACATGCATTTCAAGAATGGTTCTAATTTTTGATTAATTTTTCCGCGTTCAAACGTCTTCGATCACATAAAGTTGTTGAAGTCCTAATGAAATAAGGCAATATTTCTTTGAGTTTATTACTGATGACTACCCAAGAAACTTCATAAGGTTCTCAAATTAAACCATAAAGTTTTCTTAAAATACTAACAACGTTTCTATTAAATGTGTGCGTGTGCCCGAAAAATGAAAATTATGTAACGAAAATGGAAAAACCCAAACACATAACTCTGGGGGAACATGCATTTCAAGAATGGTTCTACTTTTTGATTAATTTTTCCGCGTTCAAACGTCTTCGATCATGTAAAGTTGTTGAAGTCCTAATGAAAAAAAGCAATATTTCTTTGAGTTTATTGCTGATAACTACCCAAGAAACTTCATAAGGTTCTCAAATTAAACCATAAAGTTTTCCTAAAACACTAACAGCGTTTCTATTATATGTGTGCGTGTGGACGAAAAATGAAAATTAAACGGAAAAACGAAAATGGAAAAACCCAAAAACCATATACTATAGGAAACTATCGAATTGGGATTAGTAATCAGCGCAAAGAATTCTGTCGAAAATGCCTATCCACTTTTAATTTATAAACCTCGTACAGAGAGTGTACGGAGAATTATCTAATAAAACGTACCCTGCTTGGTTTTAAAATTTCTTTAAATCAGAACCGCCGACATTAAAACCATGCCATCTGTGGCCTAGTTATACATGTAGGTACTAAGGGCATTAACGGAGGCATTAACGCTCCAGGGCCTACCGGTCCTCGAGCTTTTTAAACGGACACCCTCGAGGTTTGATAAGCCCTAAAGCTTTTCAAGTCGCCCGAGGGCATAAATATCAAGTAATGCCCGTGGTACATACAAAATTTTATATCCTACAATGGTTTTGATCCTCCGTTTGAATAATATTAATAAGTATTTGACGTAATCAACCGACCGACATGCGTATCTACGGAGTTGAATAACTATAAAAACAATTCGGAGTGACACTACAGACAATTAATTGTTATACAGAGTAACTTTAATCGCCAATAATGACGATTTAAAATTTACAATTTGAATGACAAATATTTGACATATAAACCATGGCAACGCTTAATGCCCGTGCAGGCAATAAGAATCCCTTATTGCGCTCGTGATCATGATCATAAAGTGACATCTTACATATTAAATACCAGGCGAAAACAGCTACTTTATGCCCGCGAGGGCATTAGGGATTCTTAACGCCCGCGCGGGCATTAAACATTGCCATGGCTTATATGTCAGATACATCAAATGTTTGCATTTCAAATTGTAAATTTTAAATCGTCAATGTCCATTTTTAGCGACTATTAAGGTTATTCTGTTTGACAATTAATTGTCTGCATTGTCACTCAACTCCGAATTAGTGTATATTCAACTGCGTAGATATGCATGTCACTTGAATACGTCAAAATATTTATTAATATTATTCAAACGGAGGAACAAAACCATTGTAGGACATACAATTTTGTATGTACCACGGGCATTACTTGATGTTTATACCGTCGAGCGACTTAAACGGTCACCCTCGGGGCATAAACATCCGTTTAATAACCTTGGTACCTAAATTACTATTATGATAACCTTAAAAGGTTTTAAGCTATTTTGGTGTAACCTGATTTTCTGTCAATTTCTTGATTTTCAGCCCAAAATCATGTAAAACCGATACGATTTTCTTGGAGTATTGTAAAATAGAAAATTATACTCCAAATACTATAACTTTGACTTTGGGTTATCTAGTCCATGTTTCATCGTACTACTAGCAAAAATTACATACCATACTAAAATAAAACAGCTATTATCAACAAGGGAGTATCTTTTCTCCCACATATTCCATGCCTCATTGTTAATAATAAACCGAAAATTCTCTGAAACTTCACGCCGAAATCCCGAACCGCATTGTTCCACATACACCAACGTCTTGATGCATGCTATTCCCTAACCGCGTACATGATGAGTTAAGTAAACATTACACGTTAGCCGGCGATACAAGCAAGCTAGTTGGGCGACGACTGTATTGCTAGCGGAATGTTCGTCGGTGATAAATAAGAGGCACCGCTCCTGTGCACGTTTTACGGATGTGACCCAGTTTGGGAACTTTGCATAGTTTCGTATATGGATATAGCCAGTATATCTGCTGACGGCCCCACTTCACGACGGTAATTCCCGCCAGTCTTTCTTGCCGCGGTGCGCTCGAGGCGCCCCCTAACAACGTTTAACGAACGTGTTAACTTTTAATACAAACGTCACGATTCCATGTGAGAGGACTTAATTAGTCAAGCTTTTCAAAATGTCTGCGTAATTAGCCAATTTTCGTATGATGCAAGCGTTATTTGATCGGTTGTGGGGATAAATAACACTGCAGTGCGTTTATATTTAAGCGTAATTTGTATATCATTATTAGTCCAGTCGTATAAGCATTATCCTGCTGGCTAATTAGCAGCAAGCTGGATATTTGTACACGCGTTCATTTAGTCGGAAAGGAAGTGTCAAAAGTCGTCATCTATAGCATGTGAGTTATAGATATAATTGGAGGCACAAGGTGACGATATCGGTTTTTATTTTTGTTTTGCTTTCCAGCCTAGGTCTTGTATTTATCAAAAACATAAAAGTGACAAAAAAATTACCACACATTCCAGTACATATAAATATATGCACTGTGGGCAAAAGAGAAACGGTACAAATTTTCAATTACACATATTTACAAACATATTAAGTAAAGTCAAGCATTTCTTTGAAAAACTAATTGCTTATGTGGTGAAGAATGAAAACACGTTTCAATCCGATGTATTGTTGCTTTATGTATAGCTATGCAACATTTCTGGTAATTTTGGGCCAGTTTAATGTGAAATGAAAGGTGTAATAGAATTAGTAGGTAATGCCAATTGTTTGCTTTTGATCAATCGGAACAATAGAGATTTTATAGCTTTGTAATTTACATTTTAAAGGTTTTAAGGGTCATTTTAAAGGTCATTTTTTGCTGTTTTTGCTCAAAAGGGCAGCAGAATTGGACGTTTGCAACGGTAACATTGCATATGCGCAAAAATCCAATTGCGAACTTGAGTTACCTATAAAGATGGTGGCGAAACTATGGCAAACATTTAATTTTCTTATGGGCGCCATGTTTAATTTAGAAATTTTTTGATTTTTCTTACCTGTTTTACATATTGTACTACACCTATTGAGCTGTACATTTTTTGCAAAGTTTTGTTTTCGCTGTGTTTTAGAACTAAACCGACATCGTTTTTTATTGCACTAAAATTATGGGAGTTTTCTTTCACTTGTCTGACCATCAGGTCTTTGCTGTACGTTTTTCGCGTAAAAAATTCAAATGAAAACTACCGAAAAAGGGACAACACAATGTATTCGGGGTTCAGGCAGATGTTGGAAGTGCTCTTTATTTAAACATTACATAAAAATAGAAAAAAGAAGATTTGGTTTGTGTGATGTGACATACTGAAAAAACGTTGATTCCAGCTCCGATTCAATCGTTGCAAAAACAAACAAAAAACAAGTAACATTCGTCTAAAATTTGTGATATATCATAATTTAAACTGACGAAAAGCCCACCAAAAATGATAAAATCAAACATGCTGCTCATAACAAGACCAACGGTTTCTCCACGGTCTTTAAAGATAACTCAAGTACACAATTATTTGGATTTCTCGTGCCGTTACAATGTCTTTTTTACAAAAGTCCAATCCCGCTGGTTTTTAGTAAAAGCAATACAAAACTTTTTTTAAAAATTTCATCTTGTACACGTTGCTATAAAATCTCTACTGTCCTTTTTGACCAAAACAAGACAAAAGAAATGACAAAAAGAAATGTTGTTACCTATTGATTTTAATACACCTTTCATTTCACATTAAATAGACCCGATATTATCAGAAATGTTGCATACTTAAACATAAAGCACCATAACTTTGGATTGAAACGATCTGATATTACGAATATGGCATAGTTTCAATCTTCACACTACAAGCAACAGGCTTTTTAAAGAAATATTTGAATTTGCTAAATATTATTGGAAATCCGAGTGATTAAAAATTAGTTCCGTATTTTTGCAACTTATCTTTTTTTTCCAACTGAATCACTTTTGGGTCTTGTCGAGAATCGCAATGTTAATTCTTTCAAGTTTAGAAAACAATATTTATCGTTCGGTCAAGAGCGAATTAAAACACATTGCAAACTGTGTAATCTTGTCACTTGACAAAGTAAAAATCAAGACAATAACTTAGTTCCTACCGTTGACGATAAAAATGGAATTCAAATCCTTAAGCAACAGCACAAATGATTTTATGAGAGATCGAAAATGCGAGTTAGTCTCATACCACTACCTCTGCAATCGTGTCAATTCATTGAGTTGCAACGCCAATGACAAAATAAAAGCAAAGAGATAAATGAGGAGGTTGAAGAAATGGTTTAGAACGTTTTCAAATAGAAGTCAATTTTTGGGAGTACTAAAAAATTCATACTCTACTGGCACAACTGCGATCGATTTTTTTAATAGTGGAAAATTTTATTACGTACATAGTTATATCTTCCTGACGTTAATCTGACATCCTTCACCAAAACCCTAAACCAGCGGTCCCAAAAGGAGGCGGTAGCGCTCACTGGGAGGAGATTAGCCAGTCTAAGGAGCGATAGAACGCACATAGATAAATGGTAGAGGAAACGAGAAATTGTATAAGGGGGCTGTGACTATATTTGACAGTTTTATTATTTTATTATAGAAATATCATATGCATAAACCTGCATTAATAAGAAAATTGCAAGTAATAGCAGTCCAACGGTGAATGAGATTGATAGGGCCATAACGTATTTACTTTATACCGTTTATAAAAAAGTCAGTACCAAATTTAGTAGCTCTCCATTATGTGTTGCGTTGCAACATTTAGTGGTCTAAATAGTAATTAAACTAATTCGATCTATGTATTTTTCTAACAGATTGTTTGGATAACTTTGCACCGACAGTTTGAACGTTCGCTACTCCATACTAAAAGTTGTTTGATTCTATAACTGTGCAATAAAGTTGTAGACATACATAGTCTACAAGACTATGTCCAAGCAGAATAGCTCAAGGCGGACATAGCCTAAGCTATAAGGACCCTTCGGAGGTTAGCAAAAGTGGCCTACTGAGGCCTAGATGATGTGGAAATTATCCCACCCTCCAAGATATCCATATTCCATTTCCTAAAATATTATTTTGTCTTCTTCAACTTGATTTTTTAAATGGAATGATAAAAATTAGCAAAAACGGAAAATCTTTCTAAAGAACGCGTAGAATAGTGTACAGTATGTTCTTCTCAAATTTAGATTTTTTTTTAACATAACAGCACATTTACACAGATAGTAATTTCTGATTTGAGTCGAAACAATATTACTTTACACCAAACAAATAGCATTTGACTCAAATAAACATTCTTTGTAGCAAATAAATATATTTTCTCTATTCAAACACGCAATTATTTGAATTAAACAAAAATTTCTATATGTGTAGTCTTAAAACACGCAACAGGTCTTATAAATGTCATGTCATGCATTTATTTACGTTGGTGCATTCATTATAAGCGTAGTTTACTTACTAGCGTTTTTTATTGACACGAATATACTTTTGGGTGTCCAGGCATTTTGATCCCCAGGTATTTTGACTTTTTTCACTCCACCCTAATACGTGATCGTCATGGTATTTAGTTGAAGGGATTAACCGTGGTTACAAATTGTTAAAAAGCGAGTTCATCGTAAATAAAATACCATTCAAAAACGGGAGGTAGACCAAATAAGTTTGGGAACCACTGCACTGTTTTAAACTCTAGTGCCAACGCGTAGTTAGAATCATTAAAATCAATAACCAATAGAAGAACGATTTTTTAAAAACTGAAAATGTTGAACGTCCCAAGTTCAGACACTGTCCTAAATTTCGACACTTTTCTGCTTAGTTGGATAAAGTAAGACATCTACAACCTTGAACTTTATTTTAGGACATCAGGTTTGTTGATTTGACATTACACTTATCAACCCACAATCGTTTCCTGTTTTACTAATATAGTTCTAACGGTCAGAATATAACCTTAAAGTTTGACTGAATTTGATAATTGAGTGTTATGCTAAAATGTTGTCCTTATAAGGTAACTGCTATTCGACCACTTTTTACATCGCTACAGGATTACAGTAATTAAGCATTCTAATAATATCTATTTAGGCTGACGGAAAATGCTTTATATTTTTATAATAAAGCGGTGTACTACTCTTTTAACCACTATTATTTATAAATTTAGGGGTGTCGGAATTAGGTACATGTAAATATAGCACGTCCCTTAATCAGACATGTGTGTCGGAATTGTGTACATGGCCAGAAGTAATACATATCTATTGCTGTCTTTACACAAAAAAATAACATATTTTACATCGTTTGCTATATTATAATTAATTGTACGCATTTTGTCCAAATGTAACAAACATTCTTCAACCTGTCTGAATTTGAGGCGTTTATGAATATTATTCGAAATTCCACAAGAGACTTTTGTACTTTGCAAACAATCAATGTTAAGCATCTACCGCAGAATATCATAATTAAAATCCACCATCATTATAATCCAAAATAATACCATTGTGCCTCCTTTTCTTTGCAGATGGCGAGGACCAGGCAGACTCCTTGTACCAGGAAGACGAGTATTTCAATTCAGCAGCCGCACAAATAAATCGGGGGAAGTCCCTTCTACTCATTCATCTCTCGTTCCTAGCCTGCGTCGCTCTGCCTTACGTCCTTCAACAACAATAAATCTGCCCGTACAGGACCGACGTTTTTATATATATGTATACAGATAGATAGATCTCCGCGCTACCTACAAGTGGCAACCCACCCCTTTCTTACATCCAGCCTCCCCTACGAGAGGGATTCCTTATTCCCGTGTACCGCAGGGTTGTAAGTGATACCGTCGACACAGGAACTCGGGCAGAGATGAACGTCGACTTCTCCCCTACTCTCATTCCTCTTCTTTCGCAAGACGGTTTTCGGGTCTCGTTCCTTGCGCATCGGTTGGCATTGTGCGGCGTTTTCCTATTGTAAATGCGCCTTTGTGTATCCGTTCCGGCGGGAGCTCATACCGGAAAATTGATGATTCTTTAAACTGTACAAACCCACTTGATGGTTTTTTATTGCTTCGGACGATTTAGACGTGCTTTCTGTGATTTGTTGTCGTTTTTGTGATCTTTTTAAATGTGGATTGTACCTATGCTTTTCTTGTAT
Source organism: Melinopterus prodromus (assembly GCA_964023965.1). Taxonomy (NCBI): domain Eukaryota; kingdom Metazoa; phylum Arthropoda; class Insecta; order Coleoptera; family Scarabaeidae; genus Melinopterus; species Melinopterus prodromus. The sequence goes on from OZ030397.1 coordinate 10,855,720, forward strand.
TGAAATGGGATATACTTATGAGGATATGTTCTGCTTTCTTGGGAAGCTGATTAATGTGGACTAAGATTTTTAGCATGTTTAAAAATGTATATTAATACTATCACCAAGCTGATTGAGTGTTAAATGAATTTACTATAATAGACTACACCATGGGCGTATCTAGCTTAAATCGGAAGAGGGGGCAGTTTTCTAAATTTATCCTGCTATATGGGGGAAAAGTGTCCATTAGGGTGGTTTATAAAACATTACAAAACTTTTTGTTAAGATAAAAAGCAACGACCCCCCCCCAAATCGTTTCCAAATCCAAAAAGAGTGGTATGTTTTTAATTTTCTTTTTAATAGTGCCTGTGCATGGAGACATTTTTTTGTATTTTTCAAATAATTGTTCGGGGTTTGGGAAAACTTAAGATTACTAGAGGACTTTCCAAGGAAGAATTTGGCCTATTATACATATGGACTTGACGCCCGCAACCCACCGTGACAGCACCTTGAAAACTGCCCTCAAATGAAAAAATTTACATTCTTCAGAAAATTTAACCTTCTAATCATTTCAGTCTCCTTTTTCACATAGAAATCATTACTATAAGTCTAGTGGAATGTTTACAAACATATGGCAGTTAATTTCCAGTTGTTTAAATAATACGTTTTCTCAAAAATACGTCTGTATTGTGTTATCTGAGTTCGAAATGGCAAATTATTATCTTAGACTTTAAAGTGACATAATCCATTAAACAAATTCCTTCCTATTGTTTAGACAATCAATTATTATTCATATATATATTCGAAAAAATTGAATTGATCTAAAATCCTTTTTGTTAACTTGCGGAGTTACATTCCTTTTAAACATATTAAATTGCCAAAAGTCGGCCAATTTCATTAATCACATTTTGTTTCTCCATTTCTTATTCTGACTTCCTGCCACTGTGTGTCGCATAATGTTGATTTGTTGCTGTCTGAAAACTGTCCCCTATACTCTAATTTGATGAATTATCGAAAACAAATAAAATTTTATTATCTAAACAATGGAAATCACTCCAAAATATCAATAATATCACTTGAGAATAACAGTTGGTCAGACCGATCTGAAAAAATAATTTTAGTTGAATTGCAATTTTTTTTTAAACAAATGACGTTTGTTTAAACAAATGTTGGTTTATTAGATAATATAGGCAGGATATCTCGAGCATGAAATTTATAAGTCAATTTTACAAACAGCTGACTTTTACCATAATTATAAAGAATGTTGAAAATGAATTATAATTAATTGTTTAAACAATATGAATAAACTTTATAATGAATAATGTCACTCTAAGATAATAAACAGTCATTTCGAGAAAAGCGAATTAATAAAACAAATTGAATTTATTTAATCAAATGGAAATTAACTCACAAATGTTTATATATATTCCACTGAACTTATAGCAATGGTTTGGTGGAATATTTATTTATTTTGTTTGGTGGAATCTTGGATTTAGGTCAACTCCAACTCCAAAACATGTCAGTTTAACTAGCGTCAAATACTATGCTTGTGGATCTATTTATGTTAATCGTAGTCCGTTTAAGATTTTTTGTGTTACTAAACACATCTAGTGGAAAGGCAAGCTGTCTTAATAACCTTAACAAAGAATCGATGAATGTATCTCGCTAGAGGGAACAGTGTTGGAAAGAAATAAACTACACTACAAGTCTACTGGTGGACAGCACTTTCTGCAACTATTATTTCTGCGCTCTGGTTACCTGTGAGTAGCAATACGACCAATTTATTAAGGATATTAAGAAAAAAATCTAACGATATCAACTGTTATCATGGGACTGTATGTAAAAGAAATAAGATATTATCATAGATCAAAATGAGTTTGTTCAGGAAAAAGAATAAGTCAAGGAAATAGCGTACATATCACCTACAAAGTAAGTGAAAGAGCAATTGCAACTTCCATACAATCAACATTTAAAATAACATCGAATATGATAACCTTCTTTACATAATATTTATGATGAAGTAATCGAGTCTTCAAACAGAATTAAGCACGTCTAATTCATTATTATTTATATATAACATTGTGTACATTTCTTACAATTACAATAAAAAAAGAACCTTGTTTGTTTCTTGATGGATAATAATTGGCAAACACGAAATACAAATATGATTATGTAGACTGAACTGTTATTACATAAAACCATACATACCATGAATGCAAATCGAGAAGCTATTAAAGGTGTGCGCGATTTGTTATAAAATCAATTCGATCAATAAATCGTTTACACACGTCGGCCACGAAAAGCACGGCAAAGCAGAGATAAAAGCTTTTCGAAGACGACATCATTGTAGAAAATGAAACGAATCGATTATTTCTATGCAATAAAAAGGCGTTGTTTGCGTAACATACAGTTCTTATTATTTATCGAAATTTTGTACAATGCCATCATCGAAATTTCTCCTAAGAACTAAACTAACGAAATATGTTTGGGTCCAATACTTTTGCTGTCGCCGTCAAAACATTTGAATACTAAATACTAAAAAAAATCTGTACCTTTTCGCTATATGTATGTATATGTAATAAAATGTATAAACTAGGTAATAATACTAATAATAATAATATTAATAATAATACTAATGTAAGAGCCTGATAGACTTAATGATTTTATAATGTTTAGAGACATATCAGCGGATTCTAATAATTAAAGCATTATTATCAAAGCATTTACATACGTAAATTCGTAAATATTTGTAATTCGGTTTTCCGTTACTTTCTGTGTGAATGCTTTGCGCTTGACGTGGTTGATTTGGCCTAGTCAGCTGTTCCTGGTGTGTTTCGTTTCATGACATTCCATCAATTTTTGTATTCGACGACTGGACCGTTTGGTCTCCATTGTAAGCTGATTCGATAATAAAAAATAGTTTTTTATACATAATATTTGTTGAGTTTTATTTATTTTATCCATGTGAAAGCGAGAGAATCCAAGGTAAGTGACGTTTGAAAGCAAATATTAACAAGTTCCTTTTATTAACAAAAATCTTGCTGTAACAAAGTGTTGGTATCGATTGTAAATAAATGGCATTTCTTACAAAACAATGAATTTAATAGTTATATTTTTGCGGCAGTAGTAACAATTTGATCACTGTGCAAAAAAGAACAGTAAAGCATAGGTAGTTCAGATAATATACTCGCCAGCAGAATGCACATGGTGTCTCGAAATGTTTGCTATGGGACATATTTTTCTTTAGAGACCCTAACACAGCGTTTTTCAACCGGGAAACCCTAGGGTTCCGCGAGATATCGTCAGGGGTTCCGCGGAAAAATAGCGTTGCGAAGGTCGGTTCATGGGCACAATATTTACTAACTTCACGTGACTAGATTATCTATTACATAAAATCAAAATAATCCCTACAAAACAACTCCAGGCAGAATTATTCGTCAAAATTAAATCTAAAAAAATTTTTTTTTCGATAATTTCTCCTATTCAAAATGACCCTTAACAGAATGAACCTACAATTTGAAATTGCTGCTCATAATGGAGTTTAAGATAAAATCAGAATTGTGGGTTGTAGATTTCAATATGATCTTACATTCCAGATAAGATTACTGTCTATTGCCAAACAAGTGCTGAGCTTTTGTGACAGAAATTGTGGCATACATAGAACCATTCATAAGAAATCAATAAATATACAGAGTGATTTGCAGTTCTAGGTGAAAATTTATTTGGCTAACCACAATAAAGCTATTATAAAAAATGCTACGTTTCTGAAAAAGCGGAATATAAACTAAAATTGAATATAAAGGGTAATTCAAAATTTCGTGCAGGCATTTAATTAAGAAAATAATTCAATTAAATAGAACGCAAAAATATTAAAAGTTGACATTTTTTACTTCAAATTTTGAGTTTTAACATACAATTTTCGCGTTGCCGTTCTATGAGAGTAATATAGAAATCCTGAAATGTGTAATGCAGTCGATAGCATTGCCCATACAGTTTATAACCAACGACACTCTTTCTTCGGGCATATTTCCCGATAACTTGAAGCTGGCAAAGATAAAACCTGTGTTCAAAAAAGGCTATCCAAATAACACTGCAAATTATAGGCCGACTGCATTCCTACCGGCTTTCTCAAAAGTTTTTGAAGCTGCCAATATGCAGAAAAATACTCCAGTTCTTTGAGCGATCAGATGCAGTACTCCACCTGCTAACTTTTGTAGCTGGACGACTTGAAAAGGGGGACCCGTATAGGGCCCTGTTCTGCGACTTATCGAAGGCATTTGACTGCATATCCCACAAGATTTTACTGGATAAACTCGAGTATTATGGACTTAGAGGAGTTGCACTATAATTGATTAAAGCCTACCTCACAAATAGGAAACAATATATCCATAACAACGGCCACAGCAGCAGTTACACCCGCACCACCTGCGATATTGCTCAGGGCTCATTGATTGGACATCTCCTGTTCGTAATATACGTCAACGATCTACCAGCGGGTATAAATTTCAGGACCCTGTTATAAGCAGATGACACGACCATATTGCTTAAAAATAGAAATGCCGCTGAAAGGGCAAAACAAGAAGCGGACGAGTGGTATACAGCAAATAGATAAGTTGATAAGACAGTTGAAATAGACTTTACTAGCAACAGAAGAATAGCGTCACGTCAAACAACAAGTTTCCTTGGGTGTGGCTGGACCCCCTGCTCACGTGGCGACGGATTTCCGAACACCTGACCTCAAAACTAACATCAGCCATATACGCAATAAGAAAAATATCAAAAATCGCCAACAAAAAGGCCGCTACGACAACTTACTTTGCAACATACGTTGACTTACTGCTTTGCTTGTTAAAAAATATTATTATTATTGTAGAAATCTTGGATGTTTATCCACAACCTTTATTTTCGGCGTAAATGTCAAGTTCACTAAATGTTTTCTTAATATTTATTTTTCAATGCCCTAAAAAATACAGTAGTTTGGAATATTAACAAAACCGGAATGAGCAAACTACGACCCGTTTCTTTATCAATAAATGCGGTTCTTAGTACTTTCAATTAACTTGATGATATGGCAACTGTGAACCATTCCATGGCATAATTGCTTAAGCAATCATTTCGGAAATTCTCACTATCTGTATTGTAATTCTATATAATAAAATGAACACGTCTGAGGTTTTTAAAACAACAAATAGTTTCAGTTTTAATTGGCTTATTAGTAAAAACCATCTATTATTTTTAGTGTTTTCTAATCTAGATGTGATAGAAACAGTCGGTTTGTTTCCTTTAGGGTTAAAAGTGGCCAGAGACCATTAGAAATAGACAAAGATGTTAATCTACCGTGGTAAATTACCATGTTAGTTGCATGGGTAATCACAGCGTAATTTACCGATATATTACCCCATAATATTAACACGGGCTCATAATAAGCACGGATCATAGGTAAGAAAATAAACAAACTAATAAACTCACTACATTCAATTACCGCAAAACTTCGTCACAAGTATGCACAATTACAATTAAATCAACGAAAATATACGTATTCTATCCCTAATCTGTCAAAACACATCGACACAGTTCGACAGAAAATATGCATTACTGACCGCTATGAACGCTACGCGCATCGATACAAAACTAATTTTAAAAAATCACGATTAAAAATGGACTTACCGCGGGTCACCCGGGTCCGAAATTATGTCCGAATCGTAATCAGCCCTTTTGGTCACAACACATTCACAGTCGAACACAGGAATTTCCTGAAAATTCGCGTTAAATCCGTGTTAAGAAGGTAGAGAAACAACTATCGCAACTGACGCGCACAATACTGAACTACGATCAGCTGTGCCCAGGCACGCTTGTGTTGGTGGAGTTTTTAGGATCGGACCATAGAGAAAAGAATATAAAGGAGCGTACCTATGTATATGATTGTTGTTTTGTGAGTTTGGTATGATCAAATCATTATTTATTGGTTTCGTTTAAAGTTGTTGCTGTTAAATTAGTATTACGAATAAATATAAAGATAATTAGAATTAGATAGTATTTTTAACAATTAGGTACAGAGATATTGAATTGCGGCGGTAATTAACGGAGTCCACGTTAATCTTATGGGGTAATATATCGGCACATTACGCGGTGCTTTTACTCATAGGAGTAATATGGGCTCTGTAAATTACCGTGGTAATTTTACATCTCTGATTAGAGATACAAGGTGATTAATTGGATTACTTATTGATTGTATTCCTGTGCAGTATGCAATAATATTCTGTTGAAATATTTATGACTATATTTCTTTTTTTCTTAACGTTTTGAACCTGTTGCTGAAGGGCTCCAAAATATGTAGTAAATAAATCCTGGAATTGCGGTTTTAATTGGATTTGCGAGGATAATTGTATCCCTTTGGTGACTCGCATTTTCATGAATTCCACTGAGAAGCAGAAAATGCGAAAAACGTCACTGGCTGGATGTTGTGATGGTAATGTGGTGACATTGAAGGCTTGGCTTAATACGGAGAACAGTAGTATGTATGCCATTGGATCCTCCAAATTATTAACAACCACACAAACCATTCAACAAATTGTCCCGTTTGCATCATAAGACCGCCAAATAAAAAAAAAATCTTTTTCAAATTTTCCATGAATTACTAGATTGAACTCAGTCAGTACTTTACAAGGTGCGAAACACTATTGAAAATGAATTGTATTATTCTGAAACAGAGACGTGATAAAAAGAGTGTTGGTTTGTAGTTATTAGAAGTCACGTTATCCCACAAAAATATTTTGTTGGTCATTGCCTTACTTTCTCTGCATTTTTCTCTGGTTGTCTAACAAAGAGGAGATATTTATCTGATTAAGTTGTCATTTATAGTAGCTATCAAATATGCACCGGTGAAGGCTAGACAAATTTCTCAAGGGCTTGCTTGAATTTTGGTCTCAATTTGTTCTTGTATAAAAATACTTATTGCAAAACTTGAGAACGATGCATGGTAATACATGCGACACGGAGTTCAAAATCAAAAGTTTAATTTCAATTTGGTCTTTAAAAAACATCAAATAACAAAAAAACATTTTTATTTTTTAACTGCAATAAATTGTACGTACCGGAATAACTAGCTTACTAGAAGCAATATTTAATAAATGTGTGACTATAGATATAAGTGCATTTCACTTACATTGCTCAAAAAAATTAGGGGAACACGTTTTTCGAAACCTGAAACTAGTTCTAGGCAAATCAAACTTTAGGAAAGGAAGCTTTAAGGGCATCTATAAACTAAAGAAAATTACAAAAACAATGTTACAATTCTTAGTTACTTCTAAGTTACACATAAAAATATAAATTAATAACGCCAAACAAAATGGATAAATGTCAAGTATGCTTTGAATTCACGTATGAAAGCCTACTAAAGATGACAAATTAAGTCAGTTGTCAATTTTCGTTCATTAGAAGCGTCATTCGAAGTAAAAAGAAGCATCTTAGTGAAGTGCAAGTTGCTTGTGCAGTCGCCCTTATTCAGCATGGCCACTCTATTCGATATGATAGCAGGGACCTTCGAGTTTCCCCTTCTGTTATTCAACGTTAATGGAGTCGGTTTCGGGAGAGTGGCCAATATGTTAGAAGAGCTGGACAAGGTCGAAATCAAAAAACTACTCAAAATCAAGACTCAAACTGTTATAAACAGATTAAACGAAGCGAATTTAAAACCAAGGAGACCTGTCCCCGCACCTCGCCTTACGCAGCATCACAAAGCAGCGCGAATGAGGACTGCACTAGATCACAGAGATTGGAAACTTCGTCGTTGGAAGAATGTGCTGTTTACAGACGAGTCCATGCTTCGTTTAACTTGTTGCGACGGTCTGGTACGTGTATATAGACGTCCTGCTGACCGCTACGCAGCCGCTACTAGACAGGAAGTGGATGGATTTGGTCGTAGATCTGTGATGGTTTGGGCTGGAATCAGTATAGACAACAGAACTGATCTTGCTCTGGTTCCTGGTAGACTAAATGCCATTACATCGAAAACATCTTGGAGGACCATGTGGTTCCTGCTGCATATGGCATCGGTCAAAATTTCATCCTAATGCATGACAATGCAGTACCAGATTCTATTTACAATCATTTGTTTAGTAGGAGAACGATTATTTGGAGAATTTCTCTATTTCTCAAAAGAGGTTGAAGCGTATTTTGAAATTATATGTGATTGGATTTGCTTCGCTAACAGGGATTTACAACAAACATCGGTAGTTTCACCACAACTTGAATACCTACTCTGGATGACGATTGTTTATCACATTGCAGGCATATGTACTAAAAACATCCTAAATTTTCATGAAAGGACAATCCCAAGGAATGTAGTGTAGGCCACATACATAACTATATAGATAAAGAGTCATTTCATGGACAAATCATCGCATGTGTAATACGTATGCAAAACTCATACACCTATAAAGAGACAGATAAAATAAATTTTGATAAAAATGTTCTAAAAATCAAAATTTTGATAACATCTTCTTCTAGATGCATCCATAATAATAAAATTCGTTTCGAAAAAGCAGTAACTGCCTCTTAAACCAAAGGAGACAATCAAACGTATTCTCACGCCGAGGACACACCACTACTAAATCCCTAAAGATCTTCCTTAAACTACTCACAAGTGTCACGTACATAATGAGATGCAAATTTCAACTCTACGACTCCATAGAATTCGTCTCCGGTAATTAGAATTACACGTCCAGCCACTTAACTGGCAAAGACACACGTAAAACCGTGTAATTTTATTGCAAGGACCTGATGTCTGGGAACCGAGACGATGGTCTCCATCGACTCCGTAGTACAATTTGGCCTCGAGTCAAGAGTCTGGCTCACAAAGAACGTCTCCTCCATTCGGAGGTCTGTTGATTGGGGGTCTTTCGTACCACTATCTACCCCCAAGACTAGATTCGTGCCAAGACTTCGCAGTGGCGCATTTTGCAACCGGTGCTAATGAAATCCATTCGTACGCTCTTAACCTTTACATATAAATCGCCTTATTGTTGCGCTTCCCCTCGAACTCTTCGCCCCCTTTAAGGCCATTAGTACAAATGCCAGAGCGGCGCTTTTGGGGTGACCACAATCGTCCCCCTTGGGGTTGGCGACAACATCGCAACAAACCCGCCGAACCGTGATTGTGCATCGCGCTGTAAAAAGGCCGGGGGTGGGCTGGAATAATTGACTTACCCTTAACGGTGATCTCGTAAGGATGGAAGAGATAGGAAGCTTTTGATTTTTTTTTGCTTTGGGGCTTATGTGTGGTGTAAGATGAAATATGGAGGAGATTTAGTTTGGATGTGCAGTATTTTAAGGGGAGTTAGTTTGAAAATAAATCGTTGGCATGAGTCGTTAGTTGGTAAATTTATCAAGTGTCGAAAATCAGGTATTCTAAACTGAAAAAAAAAAACCAAATGCCGGCGTTGTACAATTTTACAATACTGAAACTGGAAACCAATGTTTGGTATCAATATATATCCAAAAGCATTGCATTTACTTGAACTGCAAAATATACAAATGTAAATGAACTACTGAATGTTTAGAACGCTAGGGATATTTAAACATGGAACTTTGCAATTTTTGTTACTAATTTAAAATTTTACTGTTCAAAGTGGAGTAGAATTTATTTTGGGGAATTTAATAATTATAATTTCATACTATGAATAAAATTAATAGTTTAGCTGCAGAAGATTCCATTTGATCGAGATAAATCGTGTTTGCTTTAAAATAAAACTAGTTAGCCAGGATTTGACAGCTATTTTCATTCTATTGACTGTAGGTATTGTCAAAACGTCAGCGTTTGACACTACCTGCTGTCATTAGCATGAAAATATCTGTCAAATCCTGGCTAACTAGTTACACATTAATAACACGACTGATTAAAAACGATTAAATAGAATTTGCTCATGCAGCCAAACTATTAATTTTACCAAAAAATGTCATAGACATAAACTATTCAGATTTTCCTGTACTTTATTTTATTACTTAGCTATTTTGACGAAATTACAGATATAGAGTAAGCATCCAGTCCTTTGGACCTTTTTGACCAAACAGCTTTTCAGCTCAAAGTTTGGTCATGAAACATATAAATATGAAGTTGCGTCCCGATACCTGGGAGTCTACTCTCGTCATCTTTTTGAAGCGAATGCGAGACCTTTCGAATGGAGTGGGGATATCACCGGTTGCCCTCTGGTACGTCTCTAGGAGGAAGTTTGCTTGTTCCTAAGAACAAAGACGCATGCGCCACTCCTATAACTTTCAATAAAATGTATGCGAACGTATGGGCGTGGCGCGTGTGTTATTGTTCTTAGCAACAAGCAAACTTGCTCATAGATCTATTATACCAAACAGAGGGCAACCGGTGAAAAGATGACGAGAGTACACTCCCAGTAGTAGTTCCTCCAGAATCGTCGCCACAAAATATATAAACTGTTACACACACACACACACACACACACACACACACACATTTTTGTGCCTTGGTAAAAAATGTTCAAGAGACCCAAAGGGACAGATTTTTGCAAAAATCTCGTAATTTTACAATACTTTGTCATACTACGTATAATAATTTAAGAAATATTTTTGTGACATGGTCCTTTATTATATAGTTTGACTATTATAATTCCTAAGCATTCTCATTAATCTCAAAATGCTTTGTATAAGTCATCACCATTTCTATAAAATACACATTTTTATATCAAAAGATCAGACTATCGATTCTATTTTACTTAGGACGTATCGATATTTCTTACTTATTAACACCAACCTTGCGATTCATGAGACAAAACAATTTATTCAATTATTATCGAAAGAATTATAAAACAAGAAAATTTATATAATTTTTTAATTATTTTGTATCAATATTTGGTCGGAATATTTTTGATTTCAAATAATATAACATAGGAATCATATAAAAAGAAAGATTTCTGTAAAATCGCTGACTATATTGAGATTTCTGGCACGAAAAATCTTTTATTGATTAGTAGGAGACTATTTTGACTTTTCGGATTTTCATTTCAGAACTACATCGCTTTTATAAGTTTTAATAGTTTTTATAAGATATAATTTAGCTGCAAAAATATTCATGGAAAACCTATAAAAATAATAAATGCAGAAAACAGTTCGTTATTTGGTTCTTCGTACACCATAATATACTAATCGTCTGATCATCGCGTGTGATTGTTTAAGTCCATTACCACAAATGCCAAAGCGTCGTTTTGGGGTGACCACGATCATCCCCTAAGGGTTGTCGACAACAACAGAACAAATCCGGCGAACCGTGATTGTGCATCGGCTGTAAAAATTCAGAGAAGGGGGCGAAATAATTGACTTACCCTAACAGCGATCTCGCAAGGACACCAAGCCTCGTGTCCTTTCGCAAATACGTACGTATGGAAGGACATCCGTAATGCGTTTACTGTACGGATCCTGCATCGTTTTATGATGCCCCCGGCTGGGATGTTTTATGGGAATTCTTTGGAGTCGCACGCGTATAAAAGGGCGGCACAATGTCCCCTAATTTAATATTCGAACTATTATAGCGGAACTGTAGCCTATACGGACCCCTACCAAACCGGGAACAGAAGACATTGTTCGCAAATTGTCGAGATTTCCGTCCATTTACGATTTTTTATGGGGCGGCGTAAAATACAACCGTCAATCTTTGGGCGTAGGGCGGGCGGTAGTTGTGGGTGGGTGGCCGGCCTACGCGATATAGGAAATGATATTACAATTTGGACCGGTCGTTTGTTATGGAGATTTATTCGGTTAGCGTTTTATTAGAATACCGGGTAAAGGTAAAATACAAAGAGCTTGCACTGTTGTGAATACTATTCTATAACTTTTTGATGTATTGATATGTAAGTATTAAACGAAGCAAAATTGTTTTCTAGAAAGTGATTGTCAGCCATTATTCTCGGAAGGTCTATTAAGTATGTATGAATAAAATCTCAGTCAATGTCAAAATATTAAAAGTGCTACATACTTTTAGCAAAAATTGTGTGAGTATCAATGGTTTTATCCCACGTCTATTATTACTAAAAGCGTCAAAGTAATCGGAGACAATTTTCGCCATATATTCCACGGCAAAGGATATTATCCGACTTTTGGTTTATAATTCCCGACAGGCTACCGTGGATTCCTATTCGCTCTTTAAAGCATTACAGAGATAATAATGCAAAAATGAAGTTTGAGAGGCGAGATCTTTTTTTCGATTTTCGCTAAAGTTCATTGAAATTTTCGGTGTACCTCGAGAAACGTCCAAAAATTTGTCAAGTCGTCGGTAACCAAGCGACCGACGGATGTGTGGGGTTTTATTCTGGTCACTTTAATGTCATCTTTAATTTTGACCACATTTTGACGTAAGAAATAAAAATTCCGAATTGAATTAATTTCAGAAGGCAATAATAACGCAAACTCGACTGCAAGATGGTGGAATGAGCATTCGAGAAATTGCAACTGAATTAAGTGTAGGCAAGAATACCGCAAAGAATAAAATTGTTGAAACTGGAACAAGTTTGTACGTTGACAGATACTGTCAAATGTAGACTTCATAGGTTAACAAATACAGTCAAAGTAAGTAATTGTTACACAACTAAAAGTTCAGAATGTTGTGCCTTCTTTGTTCAGAATATAAGTGCCTTATTTCACTTTGCTGTCCCCGGCTTTTAAGCTGGCTACAGTACTTTATGCCCACGAAATTCATATAGGTACATTACATATTGTTGCGAAGTATAGTTTAATTATATTGCATAATTGAAGCCAGATCATCCAACCCATCCAACCTGCAGACAGTTGCTTGGCCAGAAATGCAGATGTCAGGCTTTTCAAATCGGAACAAAGACATTCCTTGTAGCACGCGTTCAAAATGTGCAAATTAACATTAACTTATATCAAAAGGCGTGTGCAACCAAAAATTCTAACTCAGGATGTTTGGGGGGCCAAAACAGGTCATGACGTCTTGCCAAATGCATATTAAAGTCACGGCATGGGATGAGAAGATGATTAGTAGTTTGCAGCACCTGAGATAGTATACACTCCAGTCAGCTGTAATATTATAAAATTGGATTGGAAAGTGTCCATAATGCAAAGTAACGAAGTATAGGAGAATAAAAGGCCTCTTTTCTTTGCGAAGTAAAATTTAATTTACTATACTAGTTTCGACATATCTGTCATCTTCAGTAGCATAATACTAAAAAGCAAAAAATAAGCAAACGAGAACAAACAATTAATTAAGTATAAAAAAACCACGTCAAAAGTAAACACAAGCGTCAGGATGTATACATGGCACATTCAAAAAGGTTTGAGAACATTTGAAAAACTCATCTATAAAACAATATCCGTGAAATAGCAAGAACAGCTTAGCACGTGGTAAAAATCTGTCGAAAAAATATACGTTACAAATCGTAATAAACAAAACTGAAAAAAACAACTTACGTTCAAGAACAGCGGAAAACGAAAAAATAATATAAACAATTAAAACGCCACAATTCGCTTTAAAATAAACGTAATAAACGTGTAAGTTTTATGTGTGCAAGAGCCAAATATTGGACGTGCTTGCTTGCCAGTCCGACGTAGACGAATAATATCAAAAAATGTAGCGATGCAAGAAAGCTATAAACAGCACATGTGCAAACCATTGCATGAATAGAACATTCGAAAAACAGAACTAGCTAACAGTAGAAACGAAAGATAGACAATATAAAATGATTTGAAGAATTTGAAGAAAACAAAGGCGCCTCGCGTATAATTAGAGATATGTAAAACGAGGCTGTAATATTATATACTTTGATATAACGTATTAATTTCATATAAACTGGCTCCACTGTCATATATTTAATAATAAATATAATCAGTCAATGAAAATGGGGTGAAACAATCAAGGAATGCATTGTTTAGCTAAGCATTCCAATGTCCATTAATGTGAGTGGCACTTCAACAAATTAAATGCTGAAATCATGTTGTTGACTTGACCGAAGAACTAGATTTATTATTGCAATTTGACGTGCATTATGTTTTATTAGCTATTAGACAAATTTATCTAATGTTTCGAATATGTTGGCCACTATATGTGAGTTATTTTTAGTAGTTATTCATAACGATACCTAACTTAAATATTATTAACATAAATGAGCGGGTTACATACTAGGAATACTACTATTGTTTAATAGTTTTGTTCAAACACGTCATTCTGAGTACCATGGACTTATTTGTTTTCTTTTTCATGCCTTCTGAAGAATTGCTGAAGGACAGCTGGAATATTAACAAAACGATGACAATTAAAATACTTGTAAATATCATTAAAAGTTCCATGGTTTTTTCACTGGTTTTCTCAAATCCTTAAGAAGTTGAAGATATTTTAAATACGGATTTGTTCGTATTTCAAACAACAATAACTTTTCAATGAATCGAAAAAAAAATAATAAGTTATTATTAAACTTTTTGCTCACTATGACATTTGCCCGCCATTTATCCTTCTACAATACAGTGCGTTTACATTCTACATGCTGTCCACAAAGGTGAGCCATTCTTCTCTGTTTGCTGCTAATATTTCAGCATCCGCCATTGCGGATTCCTTCTTATCAACATTCTTCGTATGAAGTCGTCCCAAGTTTTCCATGGTCTACCTACCCTTGTGTAGTCAGTTTACTGGTGTTGCTTTCCATCTTTGTTCCACGGGTCTAATCTTTGCAAACATTCCCATCAGCTCAAGCGCTTATTCTTAACTGTTTTTCCAAATGAACCTAGTTTCCAACTCGTTTCTCACATGTTCATTTCTTTTGCAGCCTCTTCTTGTTATGCATTTCGTCTCTGTCAAAAGCCTTTCATCTAGTGCTTGGAGTGTATGCTTCATACTATTGTATATCCAAGTCTAACTGCCATACTGCAGAATAGGCGAACTGATTCCAGATCTACACGTGTTCTAGTTTTCTTTAGTTACAGTTTCTATACGGTGTTGAATGCCAATCTCCTTATTATATAAAACTTTGAGACTCATAAAATCTTATCCTTATTCTATAGTCTTGTTGTCCAGTCGTGTTGTGGTTGCCATTACTTCATCCATCATTTTTGACCCTCAATAAATAAAGTTTTAAGAAGTGCTAATAGACAAAAATACTAATTTTTGGCGTACTGTGAGGTTGGTATGACTATTACTAGCACAGAAACATATCAATCGTCAAATGTTATTTGCGAAGCAACGAAAAATATCTAATTTAGGTGGCTATGAATTCGTGAAATATGTGGTTGAAAATTTACAAATTAATTCTATTAATTCCCGCATGCTTTATGGGTACACCCTGATTATTCGATAGATCTCATTTTCCGAAAACAATGACACCACATACTTGATATTTCGTAACGTGGAAATGTCGGTCAATGTACGGAAATAGAAAACAGGTATGTATCGGGATAATCATCAAAGTCAGCGTAGTACACCCAGTATGGATTTAGACTCTTTTCAAAATCATTTTCAGTACTCTCCGGCACAACTACATCGATCACAAAAGCATTCTCGTTTCAGTTTGCTTGTTATCTATGTTCTCCATCAGCGTTTTAAAAAGCAGTCCACTTAATACTCCTTCGTGTCTCAATAGTTATTTAACCAACAAGTATATTAAAAAGAGCGATTAATGATCGAGACTCTTGAACGCACGAGCGATTAACGAGTGCGTTAATTGTCGAGATCATTAATCGCCGTTTAATTTTCGAGTTGGTTACAATATTTTTTCGTCGATCGTATTCTTCTGGCGGCGTCTACATAGATTTTTCTTCGCCGATGTCTTTTGAGGTTATATGACAACTTATGTAATTTGACACTGCCAGTTCTCTACTGCGATTTTGTATAACGGAGTGTTTTGATTGGATGGTTTCATTTAACGTATGTTCGATTGGCTATAATGAACTTTTTCACAATGTTAGTAGATTCCTCTCCGCTGTAGACTGTCCCAAACCAGACTTCTAGAAACTCTGTCTAACTATTTTTTACTTTATCATACGCAGTATGCTAAAGTATTGTAATCATGCCGAAAAAAAAAATTGAGATTTTAGCGGAAATAGGTCTTTTTGGGTCCCCTGAACATTTTTGACCAAGGTACAAAAAAATGTCTGTGTGTGTGTATGTGTGTGTGTATGTGTGTGTGTATGTGTGTGTGTACCCGATTTTTGTTGAGACGATTCCGGAGAAACTACTAAAGGTACCGGGACGAAAGTTCATATTTAGAAGTTTCATGACTAAACTTAGAGCTGAAAAGCTTTTGGTTCAAAAAGGTCCAAAGGAACTGGCAGTTTCCTCTAAGCATTTTTCAAGGATTTTGCAAATGAGCTGCTATTTCTGTAATTTCGTCAAAATAGTTAAATAATAAATTAAAGTAGAGGAAATTTTGAATAACTTATGCCTATGATATTTTTTGGTAAAATTAATAGTTTAGCTTTAAGAGCAAATTCTATTTGATCGAGATCGGTCGCATCTGGCATTGATATGAAGCTTCAAAGTAGCCTGGATTTGACAAATATTTTTTTGTGCTGTCACCAGAGAAATGTCTATGGCTGTCACACTTGAAAACAGCTGATTTCATCAGAGGTTGGAGAACCGCTATGGAACGTTGCCGCTCTAGTGCGGCAAAGTAGAAAATACAAAATTCAAATAAAATAAGATCGCCAATTTGATTGTTTGTTGATAAGAAATATCAACCCGTTGTTATCTAATTGTAAAAACGATAAATTGAGAAAATTGTAATAAAGTATAGCGATGAGTATAGTTACGTTTTAGTATGTTGGTACGGATGTGACATCTACAGTGTCATGAACGAATATAAATCTGTCAGAATTTGAATTAGCTTTTTAAACTTGAGCTTTCGTAGAAGTGGTATCAACCTGACATTTCCTATCCAGAAATATAACCATTTTAAAATTTTTTTTAAATACGTATTTGTCAAAACGCAACACAAAAAACGTTGATGTCACTCCTGCCGAAAACTACATAGCGCGACTCGCTCACATGAGACGGCGACGCTCCGTCATCGGTGACGCGCCGCATCACCGCTCGTCGCGCTATTCCGTACTTTCGGTACTTGTGAGATCAATAACTATTATTCTGGTGACAGTAGATAGTGTCAAATGTTGATGCTTTGACAATACCTACTATTGATAGTATTGACTATCAAAATATCTGTCAAATCCTGGCTAACTAATTTAATTTTAATGTAGACACGATTTATCTGAATCAAATAGATTCTCATGCAGCTAAACTATTAATTTTATATTTTGTATGATAAAGTCATGTGCCTGGCCACATCAGATTTTTTAGATCTAGATCTACACATGCTTTCCTTTTGCGGCTCAAAATTTTGTTCATTATCTGCTGCACAGTAAATACATGACCCTCTTCTAAAAACACGCGGTCATTTACTTAGTTGCTATTCTATGGTCGTTCTTAGCTTACTTTACTCAATAATAGTCAATAGACTGATATCTGTAGTTTTCACAAGTATTATTGTATCCTTTCTTAAATAATGGTACAACAACGCCGACGTCATAATTCCTTGGCGCTCGTCCTTATTTACTCGTTTTATTGCTTGTAATGTACTAGAAGTTTACTCCGTTATCTCCCCTGAAATTTATCATATTATTGTTATCCCGGTCCTGAACAACAATGTCCTAAAAAATCTTATGTCTTTACTTTTTGTTCGCGGTTTTGGTCAAATTTATATTGCATTGACATAATATTACATAAGTACTATAGGTGAGGGCAATGGATTCTTTTTTATCATAGAGCGTTATCGATGACTAACTAACTGAATATATAAAATTAGTTAATTTTAAGAAAATGGTTCCTGGAACCATTTTAGAGTTTATTACATTATCATGTTGCTAAGAAGCTTCCTGCAAATCACGCATGTATGGCCATGCTCACTACATTATTTACTTTCGCGGCACGCGCAGCATGACATACATTATAGCACACACAAAAATCAAAACGGCGTGATTTACACGCGTCAAATTATTCAACTTTGATTTACAATTTCCCCCCATTCGTAGCGTCATCGCTGGCAACAATTCAAAACACATAATAGCCGCTGAGTTATCACCGGTAAAGTTTTTGCTCCCCCCCAACCCATCCCCATATCTGAATCGGGTTCTAGTTTTTTAGGGGGTCCTAACAGTACCCCTTCCTTCGCTCAATCCCGCCGAAAGGGGTGGCCCACCCCTACCCTAGGGGTAATAAACCGTGGCAGTGGTGACAGCTGGCAGATAGCATGATATCACGCAACGCGTCTATACCCACTTCTCCGTATCTCTCCGTGCCTAATCATGGAGAGCCGTGACTGTGTGGAAGCGTCGTCTACCTTGCTTGCTTGCTTGCATTTGTTTCGTACCTTAGCTGACTAGGATCAACTCGCGACCTGTCTATTAAATATTTGAACGCGTCATGTCCCGACTCCTGTTTACGCGATTCTTGTTGATGTTTAGCCGAATGGGGAGACGTAGAGGGAAGGGGGGGGGGTGCGAGGATAAAAGGAAATTGAAATGCACTTGGCGCGATGCATTTTTTATTTCGTTCGTTTCTGTGTTTTTCGGAGTTTCTTAAGTTTGCAACTTAAAGAGAATGTGTACATATATTTTATGGGTTATGACTGGAGGATTTTTATATGTAATATTCGTTTGTCGATTGGTGAATAGGAGAAAACGAAATTGTGGTACTGTTGCTAATAATTGGTATGTTAATAATAATATTTTTACTTTATCATACGCAGTAAGATAAAGTATTGTAATCATGCCGAAAAAAAAAATTGAGATTTTAGCGGAAATAGGTCTTTTTGGGTCCCCTGAACATTTTTGACCAAGGTACAAAAAAATGTCTGTGTGTGTGTGTGTGTGTATGTATGTCTGTGTGTAAACGATTTTTGTGGCGACGATTCCGGAGAAACTACTAAAGGTATCGGAACGAAAGTTCATATTTAGAAGTTTTGTTACCAAACGTAGAGCTGAAAAGCTTTTGGTTGAAAGGGGTCCAAAGGAACTGGTAGTTTATTCTAAGCCTTTTTGAAAGATTTTGCAAATGAGCCGCAATTTCTGTAATTTCGACAAAATAGTTAAATAATAAATTAAAGTAGAGGAAATTTTGAATAATTTATGCCTATAACATTTTTTGGTAAAATTAATAGTTTAGCTTTAAGAGCAAATTCTATTTGATCGAGATCGGTCGCATCTGCATTGATATGAAACTTCAAAGTAGCCTGGATTTGACAAATATTTTTTTGTGCTGTCACCACAGAAATGTCTATGGCTGTCACACTCGAAAACAGCTGATTTCATCAGAGGTTGGAGAACCGCTATTGAACGTTGCCGCTCTACTGCGGCAAAGTAGAAAATACAAAACTCAAATAAAATAATATCGCCAATTTGATTG
Organism: Melinopterus prodromus; assembly: GCA_964023965.1. Taxonomy (NCBI): domain Eukaryota; kingdom Metazoa; phylum Arthropoda; class Insecta; order Coleoptera; family Scarabaeidae; genus Melinopterus; species Melinopterus prodromus. Next base: position 10,875,125 of record OZ030397.1, read on the forward strand.
TTTGTTGATAAGAAATATCAACCCGTTATTATCTAATTGTAAAAACGATAATTGAGAAAATTGTAAATAAAGTATAGCGATGAGTATAGTTACGTTTTAGTATGTTGGTACGGTGTGACATCTACAGTGTCATGAACGAATATAAATCTGTCAGAATTTGATTTAGCTTTTTAAACTTGACGTTTCGTGGAAGTGGTATCAACCTAACATTTCCTATCCAGAAATATAACCATTTTTAATTATTTGTAAGTACGTATTTCTCAAAAGCAACACAAAAAACGTTGATGTCACTCCTGCCGAAAACTACATACCGCGACTCGCTCACATGCGACGGCGATGCACCGCCTTCGGTGACGCGCCGCATCACCGGTCGCCGCGCTATTCCGTACTTTCGGCACTTGTGACATAAATAACTATTATTCTAATGACGTAGTGTAGGTAGTGTCAAGTGCTGATGCTTTGACAATACCTACGATTTATCTCAATAAAATAGATTCTCATGCAGCTAAACTATTAATTTTATATGTTGTATGATAAAGTCATGTGCCTGGCCACATCAGATTTTTTATAATAATAATAATAATATTTATTTACGACCGCAGTCATTTCCAATAGATACATACACATAAAATATAAACAAAAAACTGAAAAAAAAATAATTATTCTAACTCAAAAGTAACCCTATCCCTAATTAATTGCTTAAATTGGTTAAATTGGTCAAAATCTTCTAACTCAAGATTCAGTTTGTTGGCTAACCGACACATCCTTGTAAACGGTGTATTATTCCCATAGTTCGTTCGGTGAAACGATTCTATAAACATCTTATTATTCCTAAGTCCTCTTTGAGGCACATAGAAGCCAATCTTCCCTAGCAGTTCTGGGCACTCGAGTTTATTATTTAAAATTTTATATAACAAGGCCAGGTCTTGAATAATTCTCCTGTCATTAAGAGTTTCAATGTTAACAACTTCTCTTAGATGAACCAGCTGATCTCTATGATACATTGTTCCCATCTTGTAAGCAATAAATTTTAAAAATCTATTCTGGACGCTCTCTACCTTATCAATTGATGTTTTATAATAAGAGGACCATACCACCGCAGCATACTCAAGGTGTGACCGAACATAGGCGCAGTAAACATTCTTCAAGCACCGCAAATCCGTGAAGTCCACCAAAATTCGCTTGAGAAAACCCAACATTCTAAATCCTTTATTCACAACGTTGTCTACATGGTCAGAGAAATGTAACTTGCTGTTCAAAGTGACGCCAAGATCTTTTATATGGTTTACTCTCACAAGTTTATCGTGATTAAACTGATAGTCGCAGTTAAAGACATTTGTGTTACGGCAAAAGCTAATGACAGCACATTTATTAATATTAGCATTCATTTTATTATTGCTACACCATATTGCAAACCTATTTAAATCACTCTGAAGGTCCGAAGAATCAGTACCAGATCGAATGAAGAGCTTTAAATCATCTGCAAATAACGCAACATGCGAATGAATAAAGCACTGTTTAACATCGTTGTTCTTTATGGAAACGTACTCCCTTATCATTCAGTAGGTTTGGCCGACCCCCAATATTTAAAAGAAGTCTACAATTGATGAAATTCTTATATAGTGGGAAACTCATTAAGGATTTATTTGCACCAAATTGTTTAGCGCTGTTTTTGGGGATGCCATTGCACTTCTTGAAAGTACAATTATTTCCCTTATATTTTCGATAACCATCCATATGTTACAGAAACATTGGTCTAACTTTTGTAGCAATAGTAGGCTCCACAGATGGAAAACATTTCTTACTTTCGAATTTGTTTTTTTTTATAAAAACATTCTTCTTTGAGGCCAACAATATTTAGTTTATTGAATACTAGTTTATTTGCTTGTAGACATTAATATATTGGGAATATTTATTTAAGTAAAGTATCTGTATGTGGATACAAACACTTATTACTTTCCTTTTCTTTACACCAAACAAATCCAAGTTTGATTCAAACAAATATATTTGTATACAAGAAGAGATTTATTTCCTTCAAAAAATATTTTTACGTTGGCTTAAAAATAGGTTTACTGCCTCCAAACAAATCATATTTTGAAATAATGTTTTGTCTCTCTTGAAACACCAGATTTCTTTGTGTCAATGTATATTTATTTGAATTAATCAAAATTTTCTATCTATGTACCAACACAATACATATTTAAAATGAATAGAGATTTAAAACAGTCCATAAGGATGATGCGTTTAGAATTTCTTATTGCTACACATTTACATGCACGCCGCTTATTGTAATCACGGTCAATGTTATCAATCGGTTATTGTAGTTACTTTTGCCAAAAACGGGCCGGCTGTATATTACCAAATAGCAAAAACACCGTCTATAGGAATCATGACAGCGGATTATGTTATCACTTTTTCTTACGTCGGTTCTTGCGTTGAGCAACGAATAACCTAAATAATTTACGCGCGGCGAAGAACCGAGGTGGAAAAATCAAATAAGTTGTGGCACGTCAGCATATGCGCCGTAACTACCGCAGAGCCTCCTACAGAAGATGAAATTCGTTAATCTGTCATATTTTAATCAACCAACCTGAATGTGAACAACGGAAAGTGGACGAAGATACCATAGAAATATTGCCAGCTCCAACAAATAAAGAAATGCGGACTGCTGTAGAAGTTTTGCGTCCCGATGTCCAGCATGATCGTAAAATTTTCAGCCGCATTACGGACAGTTCTTCGCAACCACCTGAGACAAACAACTATTGAGGATAATTTCTAATTTTGTTTGTGTACCTACATACCTCAAGTAAAGCATCAATATTTTATTTTATTAATAATATGTACCTATGAGCCTAATATTAACTTTCTGAATACAGATTTTTTCGAATTTTTGTTTCTCTTCGGCTATTATCAATCGGTTATTGTTATCTAAAACTCCGAGACTCGATGTGATCACATTAAGCTGCGTGCACTGTATATACCATCGCTATCAAGAAATTAATTTGCTTTATAATTGTATCATTAATCTAATACTACAGAATGAAAATGACTATCATCTAAAATGTTTACTTTTTCATTCGGTGTTTACGTTTGCTGTGACAGTGGTACAAGGAAGATGTTTAGGAATGCATCCAGGCTGAAAATTCTGATTACCGTCACCGCTGATATCGGTAACTTACCGATATCTCACCGGTGAGTCAACTAGCCATTATTTCCTCCGATTAAATCATTTCGATCCGACAGAGTCATGTTGCATAAGCACACGGATTATAAACTGTTGTGAATTAAAGTGAATTGCATTATTTAAATCTACAGGACATAATCACATCCAATCATTTGTTCTTCTATCAGATTTTCCACTCTATATCACAAAAATTAGCTAAAAATCATTGCAATATATAGGTAAGGGACGAGGTAAAGAAAGGTCCCGAATTTCAATCATCATGCACTTCGAGTTCCGCTCGACTTTAGTTCGTGGAATTGTTAATTCTTCGAATTTCATTCTGAAATTTTGATAGTGTGTTCCTGAATTTATTTTTTTGAAAATTTTACGTCAGATTTTACTTTGAAAAACTTCAATAAAATGAAATATCATTAGTCAATTAATGAATTACTTTAGAGAATTATTAAGCCTGGTTTGCACATTATTTACAGTGTTTTGCACGTGTGAACATTTTTTAAGTACATCTCAGTACGTTAAACAAAATTTTAAAACATTCCTACTGGTATGACTCACACTGGCGCTCTTCTGCGGTCAAGAAGATCGGCAATCACGATGGCAGTTTAAACACAGATATACAAGTGGGTTTTATCTCTACCTACCTATTCGCCTTCCTCCGAAGATATCCGAGTTGTCTCTGCAAGTTTTACGAAGAAATACATTACCTAAACTTCCAGAAATAATGTTATAAAAAGTTCATGTGAAAAAAATGCGAATAAAATTCTAAAATTTTAAAGGATAACTAACCTAAAGCAAAATTTACAAATAAACGTCTGATCAACCAGAAAAGTCTATAAAAGAAATAAAAACTGAATTATAAACAAATGAATAGGTACTTAAAATTTGCCGAAATTTTATAATAAATACAGTAATAAAATCATATGCAAACTAACAAGAAAAACAAAAAGTAAACTTCTTTGGAACAAGCTGTAGGCCAAACGATAGGTAGGAGTTGATGTCAAATAGATGAACTTAAAAGACCAGTAAGACAGCTGCCATGGCCACCTTATTGACAAATGGTCTTGAAGATTGGTTTTGAGAATGGTTTCAGAAAAACGCCTGCATTTGGATTCTGAAAAAATTACAATCAATACGGACATATGGCTGGCATATGTCTATATAATGGCTGGCAGTTTATATTTCTTTTTCCGGTTGATAACATACCATAAAAGCCTTAAGTCGTTATTAATTATGCTTTTAAGACGTTTTTATTTCGTGACATTTATAAAATACCCAAGAATAAGAAAGAAAAGCATTAGTAAAATAACAAAAAACTATATGACTGGTTAGAAACAATTGTGGTAAATATATACCAAGAAATGTTATCGAGCATCTAATAATAAATACTGCGTACTAGTATGTGTACTAGGAAACTAAGTATGTTCATACTTACTTTATTAGTGGATAACCTCTGTCCCTTCAATTACAAATAGGAATAAAGTTCGACAACTCACTATATACATAATTTTATTCGGTTTCATATTAATTCGATCAAATATACATTTATAAGCGTACAAAAATAGCCCTTACAAAAGGTACACTATACACAGGAAGAAAATTATCGCTATACATCGTTTACACTGTCTTAAATACTGAATATCTAACTCTTATTTACATACATAACTTTTTACTTTGTTTACATTAGCCTATTCAATACACACAAAGTACATAAAACGTATACTAGTTTAAGAGATGAAAATAGCGAGTAGCTGTTATTTTTCAGCGCTAAAGAACCTACAAATGTTAGCAAATGATAGAATTAGATAGAAGATTGTTGTTGCTTTTGGCATTACCTTTTCTTGTAGATCCAAGTTGATATGTTACCACGTTGTTGCTGAGCGCACCACTCAGTAGATCTGCATGAAACAAGGAAATACATTATTTGGAATATATTATTTATTAATATCTCTATAAAAAATAAAGTGTTATCATAATTAAGTAGGTAATAATTTAAGATTAAGTCACAATGTAATCTATTATATTAGATATAAGGCGAGTGATTAAGCTTTAGTTTAGTCACTCACCGTGTATAAGTGATATAAAACGTCGGATCGATTGGATAGGTCTCGGATTTGAAAATTGCGCTCTACATGTGTGCCGAACAAATATTGACTAGAATTTCTATATAAAGTAACAATTCAGTCATCAAACGATAAGTAGTTATTTAGATGGCATATCCATTGTCCTACGATGAGTTTTGTTTGGACAACGTTTCGTATAATGTGGTTTATATCGACGTAACAATTTTCGTACCCCGTACACTTTATATTTCACAAAAAATGTGTATGGCATCGAAAAATCGTATAACATATTGTGTTATAGTTATACGACAAAAAAAAGACGTTTGAAAGTGAAATTTACCTCTCTATCTATGGGATTTACTTAAACATTCTTAGAATATGTTCACATGCATGTACTATTTCTTCTATCGGGTATTTTTTTACCACTGCGGTGTTTCGCGCATTCTTTTATATATAGTTTTTGAGAACTGATACGTGAGATCACATGTTGTGAAAAGAGCAATAATAAAGGCAAAAACTGATAAACATTATAAAAATAAAAAGTAACTAAGCTGTCCCCGCATTATTCGAGCCTACTTCATTAAGTCTGTTGCAAACGTTGCATCCAATTTACTTGTGGTGTTACTTTTTTAATATGGTTTTTTAATATTGTTGACCAATGTTGGTTGCAATACTTGTAGGGTAACCGCATTACAAGACGAGCACCCAGAAGTAATTTAATATGTGACTTTGACATAGCATCACTGTACTATTTCCATTTGAATTTGTAAGGCACAATACTTAGTAATTACACGCAAAATATTGGTGTGTTTTAAGAAGTATTTTGACATCTAACTACTCATTGGTTTAAACAATTTGTTTTGATGATATCCAAAGTGTTTTTCGTTTTAACAATTGAATATAAAAATTACAATTTGAGTGAACAAAACAAAAAAATTTTAAATTTTTTAATTTAATTCAAAAACTAGGTATGTTAAATAACCAGACCCCGGGATGTCAATAGCATTTTCATGATAATTTCAGTTATGATAAAGGCAAGCCAATGCTGCTAAAACATTTACCATTTAGTAGAAAGATTTGAGAACATTTTAATGTGCACTATACTGTTTAAACAGTTGCAAATAATCGCCATACCATAAAACATATATAGGTAAACATGAAATTATTCTTGACGTTTGATTCACAAATATTAAATACAACTACTCATAAAGTCAGCGTGTCCCACATGAAGTTTCAACTCAATACCGTTGTTATTAATAAGCACTTGATTGAAAATTTTTGAGTTTTATAAATCATACTAAAATTGCACATCCACAACAAATTTCACCAAAATATTCGACGTCTTTTTTTAAACCTTGAAGTATTCAAACTTATTTCATCATTCCGAAGCAAATTAATGAAAATTTCCTTTTTTTCATGGTTTAGCAGGCCGGTTTGGTAAAAATTTTGAATCGATATGCCCACAATATCACCAGTGTTTATAAAAAAAGTTTATTGGACCTAAATTCGAATTATTTTACAAAAGGTTATTATTTTTACAAACTTCTTTTGTAAGAAATGTTGTTCAAAAGTTCTAAAAGAACTGAGATCTAATGTTTGTAAACCTGCATAAGTTTATACTTAATAATAATAATAATAATAATAATACTATGTATACTTGGTCAGACTAGCTATAACTACCAATGTCAACAACTTTTACAAACATGTGCAGCACTTTCTTTCATACGTCAAATAGTAGATGGTGGTAATTATTATATTAACGCTTAGCAATTGAACCAAACTTTCAAATTTAAGCTTCTTTGTGATGGCTTCAAAATTAAAACTTTATCGTTACTTATTAATCATATCTGTAAGATCGATAGAAAGTTTTCGAATGGCGACAGAAGATTTGGAAATACTCCAAATATGACGAATTACATACTAAATTCACTATTATGTTTGGCTAATGACATTCCAAATGACTGTCATCCCTTGGAACCAGATGTTGTCACGCTTTACCAAACTACCTCTATACTCAGCTGAAGTACTATTAGCCACTTCGAGATGAAATACCCTTTATTCACCCTCGCCTCACATAAAGAAGTAAAAGCTGGGGTACCCCAGGGTAGTGTATTGGGACCAATTCTCTATGTACTATATACAAATGACCTACCACAGCTGGAAAATGTAACCACATTCGCAGATGACACGGCTCTAATGACAGTGAGATCAACTATTGGAGAATCTACTAGGAATCTAGTAGAGCTAGTAATAAAATATATAAATAGACCAAAAAATGGTAGACCAAGCTCAACGAACTGAAATCTGTCCACATTATCTTTACAATCAAAATAATCGAGAACATACCTCATGTCAAGATTAACGATGCCATAGTTCCATATGCGAACACTGCAAAGTAATTGGGTGTGACTCTGGATACAAAACTAAGGTGGAAAGAACACGTTAAGAAGAAAAAAGTAGAGCTTGGCCCCAACTACAGAGAACTGGCTTCTGGGAAAACACTCTCAGTTGTCGGTACAGAATAAACTACAAGTTTACAACCAAATACTAAAACCGATTTGGTTATATGACATCCAGCTTTGGGGTTGCGCGAAAAACTCTAATACACGAGGCATCCAGACTCTCCAAAGTAAGTAGTAAGGAATATGGTTAACGCTCCTTGGTACATCCGGAACAGCGACCTGTACCGTGATATTGGTGTGCCACAAGTCATCCAAACATTCGTCGCTAAGCGTGAATCTCGCCTAACCATCACCTCAACGTAGAGGCCCTACAGCAACTCGGCAACCAGAATCTAGTGAGAAGACTAAAAAGGAACTAAACCCTTCGAACTAGTGAATCAGTGAAATGTGTAAAAAGCAGAGGAGAGTGAGTGAAGTGTTAGTGATTCTTGTTTAGGACAAAGTAAATATAGATCAGATTTAAATTCGTGGATAATCTTTTAGATTAGTTTCAATATGTTAAGCATCCTATGCTTGTTAAAAAATGCCAACAACTTTTACAAACATGTTTGCAGAACTATTTTTCATACGCCAAATGACAGATGCATAATTGGTGGTAACTGTGATATTGACGCTTAGCAATTGACCAAAACTTTCAAATTTAAGATTCTTTTTGATGGCTTCAGAATTAAAACTTTATTGTTTTATACTTATTAATCGCATCATATAACGGCGATAGAAGATTTGGAAATACTCGAAATGTGACGAATTGCATAATAATATCACTATTATATTTGGTTAATACCTTCCAAACTACTGTCACCCCTTGCTACCACACTTTGTCACGCTTTATCAAACAACCTCCATACTTAACTGAAGTACCATTAGCCACTTCGAGATGAAATGCCCTTTATTCACCCTCGCCTCCACCAGACTGCAGGCGGAGATAAAAGAAACGCCCGCAAAGGCAGGAGCGGTACCTGAGTCCCTTAAGCAGGATGCAACACGGCGCATCCCATGTTATTGGCAGTGGGTCGCTGTTAATCTAAATAAAGGCTTTATGAGCAACCAGTGGCCTGGACCACCGTACACCGGGTATAGTAGAAGCACAAGCTCGGTACATCGTGGCTGAGCATCGGTATAGCGGTGCATGTAACTCCGTTCTACCTGCAGTTTTCAAAGGAGATCGGGTTATTCTTCCGCGTAAACCTGATCAAAGGGGCCTTTAATGTCCTAATGAAGTGATGCATGCTTTGCAAGGGCGAGGGGTGGACTTTGACTAATTAATGGTACGTACGGTGATACGTGTTTAACTGCATAACGGGAAATAGTCGACAGTATTGTGGGGCTCTTTCATGTTCACGCCCACATAATCTACATAGAAAGATGGCTTCCGTAACTTTAACAAACTATTGCAAATTAATAATTCTGTAAATCAAGATACTTTACGATACATTCATTCTGTATGTTTATTTCTTATGATTTTTAATTAATTCTGTTTAGTTTTAGTGATCGTTTTTGGTAGATTCATTTGGTGACATCAGAATCATTAAGTAAATATTTGAAGATAAAGCGTACTTATGGTCCCGTATTCTCCAAACAACAGACAGAATCGCAAAGTAGGTCTTAAAACCTCCGTAAATAAGCAACATGCCTACGTACTAACTACATGCGAAATTACTCATTTTGATGATACATAATAACAAAACCCGACACAGACAACCAGGAACGACGCAAACACGGGGCGTAAATAAAGACCGGAAACGCGGGACATCACGCTCAGCTGATCGCGGAGTTTGAAGGTCAACTACAACGTGAGCTGCCAAATTCTGCATTTTTAATAAATTAATTACATAAAACTGGTGCCATATAAAGAAAAAAATTATTTGATTTTTTTACTCCAATATTAAAATTTACAACCCCTAGAAATGATTGTTAGTAAAATAGAAATAACAATAATGTTTTATTTTATTGTCGATGATCCATATCGCAAAATTTGTCCATTTCTCAATATTTTAAAGCAGTGTTTCTCGTTAATTCGGTAAATTTTAAATTAAGATCGTTGCCTTTTTTGTATTAATGTTTTATCGTATTATTGATTTTTAGCAGTCTCCGTTGACCATTTATTGAATTGGTAATCTTGTTGCTACTTTAAACATTCTTTCTAGCTAACAGAGTTTCTAACAATTATTTGTCATATTTCTAATATTTATTAATTTGTAACTATAGTTACAATTATCGAGAGAGAATGTTTCAAACCGAATATACAGGAAAAAATACTCAAAATGTCTATAATTTGACTGTTAATTCGACCTTCAACTAAAGTTCCTTTGAAGTTATTTAACCAACAAGTATATTAAAAAAAAGCGATTAATGATCGAGACTGTTTAACGCACGAGCAATTAGCGAGTGCGTTAATTCTCGAGATGTGAAGAAATGTCATGAACATTAGAACGATATAGATTTTTAAGAGTGATAGGATTTTCAGGTTAACAACATATGAGGGCTGTGTTTTTGACATATTTATAAGACATAAGGACAAATAATTCAAAACAAACCAATAATAAAAATTAAAATGGCCAAGATTTCAGGTGGAAATAACAAAAGTGAAATAATATGGTGCATGGCATCTGAAACAATCTAAAATAAAATTGTTGTGAGTACGCTAAAAGATTAAAATACTGTTTAAAATATATTAAGCATTAGCTACAATTTGAGTTAAACGGTTTTAGCAGTCTCACCAGGAGTTTTAGGTTAACAGAAAAATGTTTTGCTCTTTATGGGGATATGTATCTAATGATATAATATTTAGTTATAGAAAATATATTAGACATACAAAATATGTTCGAATACAAAAATAGATACAAAACAGTAATTTCTTCTCTTTTGGGTGACTGTGGTGATAATCCAACCAGTTCTAGATTCGATATTGAAGTTTTTCTAATCATTCTAATCTATTTTTCTTTTATTTTTGCAATCATTTTTATTTATTTTTAATTTAGATATATGCACCGGTTCTCATCATATTAGTATCTAAATTTAATTTGTGAGGTTCAGTTAATTACACCAATTTCAATTTACCATGACGAAGTTTAATGCAATATTGGTCTTTTCTTTAAATGTCTTCATTAAAACTCATTACATGGCAGTGGAATAGTGCTTGGATGAAGTCTTCTGTAAATTATTAAACGGATTTGAACTAACCTTCACTGTAAAATCCCCATCTAGGTACGTTTTGACTGCCGGTAGTAAACCTCAGCATCTTAGACCAGAAAATATCAAATTTATGCAGCACTCACGTCAGCAATGATTAATTTTTCAATTGGACATAACCATCAGTAACCTGCCGCTATGAACTTTTTACAACGTTGATTAGCGTTCAGAGGGATGAATTCCCACCGTCAGCAATATCCCTCATAACTCCAATAATTGGCCCATTGCTGCGCAATTTTTATATCGACCGACCCTTATTATTTCATCGTTTGGCGAGATTAACTGAATTGAGTAACTGAGGCGACCTCTATGTAAATAAACGGAAGTTAAATTTGGAGATCGCAATCTCTTCTATATTTCCGCTGAATTCTACTTTGCGTTAAATGGATTTGGAATAAGTCAACTGTCCAAGTAATACATTTCTTGGACAGGTATGTACTCAAATTTTAATTACTTTCGTGATTAAATTTACATACCAAAGATTTTTTGAAATCGGATTTTGCAAAAATGATTCACATTAATTGTAAACGAATCTTTGTTATCCAGACCATTTAGAGAAATTGAAATAAATATATTTTTGAGTGGGTGCAGTTTTAATAGTACTCTGTAAGGGCAAGTCACATTTAAATCGAAATTTATACGGAAAATTAATTAAAAAGGCAGTAATAAAACCAAAAATGCTTTCTACAGAAAATATTCCGGCAACGCAACATCGACGTTTTCGACATATTCTATTTCACAGTTTCTCCAGTGTCCGCGATATTATTTACTATTATTTCGGTACCAGTGTAAGTAATATGGAGATTAGAAATATTGGAACAAGAATTAGAATCTACCCTAAGGACATACAATACTATGTCCTAAACAATAATATATTATGTTTTCTTTATATTATACATTTTGCATGTGACGTTGCATATTGATATTTCAAAACTAAATTGGAAAATACAGACATTGCAACTATGTAACATTCGTTTCCGAGAACTCAGGATATTATTATTATTATTATTAGTATTATCATTATTATTGTGACTAAGTTAACACTCCCACTACTACATTATCAATTTCAATTCAATATTTTTTTGTTAATAATAGCGTTGACTTAAGAATAAACGCTAATGCAATACTAAAATATTGCAATTGAGACAAAATATTCAAATTTCATATATGAGCTGATTATAGTTGCAGCGTTTTCCCAAATTATTTACATACAATGACTTTTCCTTAAGGATTTAGTTAGGTTTATCTTGGGACGCACTATACAGGGTGAAGTTTAGAAATTTCTCATGTTCTACTATATATGGAAACTTGAAAGTTTGGAATTAGAATTTACTCGATCTGAGCTCTTCAGCTAAAGTATTCTCAAGTTAACTGTCACGTCCGGGCACCGGAAGTCGGTATCAACTTTGTTATTTTAAATGGAAGGATAATATTTTATTTTGGTTTTTACGTGTGAAAATACATTATTTTTAATAAGGTTTCCCTATACCTAAATATGATTTATAGGTTATGTTTAAAATTGAATGTCTCGGTTATTATTGAAACTAGAAGTTTCATGACTGGTAGTTCAAAACTAGGTACAAAAACAAATAAGACGATGTTTAGTTCATCATGATATATACAGTTCCGTGAGACATTTATAGAGATCTGTATAGATACGGAGACCTGTATCCCAGAAGCTTTAAAATTGTAAAGTAACTTTTTTGTTAGCTATCGTGATACTCGTTTAATTGTTGGCAATTTTACACTGATCACTTTTTTGTAGTGGTGTACACCTTACAGACAAAGATATGACCTGACCTACAATTTTTGACCCAGGATTCGTATTCAGCACAAAAACAAAACCTCTCAAAACAACTACTAATATGCCTGTTGCTATTTGTCTCATTCTCAATAAATATAAATAACTATAAAAGGTTTAACAATACAAAAACCATAAGTAGGTATAACTGTGTATAGAGTGTATAGACATATTGTTTGCAAGTGGTAATAATGATATGAACCAAACAAGAAAATGATGAGTACAAGAAAACTGGGGTTTGACTCCATTTAAAACCTTTAGGGTGTTCTTCACCAACAGAATGCAAGAAATTTTGGCCAAAATCTTGTCCACATTATTGTAACATTTAGTGTCCCTGTATTTAGAGAGTACCGCAATAGTCGCCATTTTGGTTCCATTTCTTATGGGCGAAAGGTTATAGTAAGGTTATGTTGACTTTTCAATCAGGCCAGCTGTCAATACTTAGCAGCCATTTTGAGTCCTAGTAGTGGCATAACCAATTGCGGTACTCTATAAATACAGGGACACTAGTAACATTTATGAAGATGGGCCATCTATTGGTTTATTTTTGAAGTACGTACGTGGTATAGTATTACAACAATAGCTACATTACCACGCTTGACATTTGACAGATATATAGTGCAAAAAGCCCGATGTATTTAATGGATCGATTTAGATTTTAAGGTAAGAACAATATTTCCAAAATGAGTGCCGTGTTCCACAAACTGTGCAAAAGTTAAGAATTTTTTGTACCAATGAACTCTCCTCAACGAGTGTTATAGGGAAATTCATCCACAAATTCATCCACACGTATTAAATGTGAAACATTTAATACGTTTGTTGAACATGCTGCAGCCATTTAACTGAAATTTTCGATAAATTATCAGAATGTATACTCTAGTTAATAAAGCGAGAATAATTTTAAAATATTGGGGAGTTTAGAGTTAATGGTGATTTCAAAAAGAACCCAGAGCTGAAATTCAAGTAAGTTACCTCCAAAAAATCAGAAAAGTAGCATATAACAAAAAGAAAATATCTATTGAAAGTTTGTCAAATTATTATTCAGTCAACTTTTTCACATCTTGTCTGATTTTATGGTCAGTTTTTGTCAAATTCTCCACCAAATCCAATTGTTTGCATAATTCAGCAATGAAAGAAAATTTTCAGCACAAAGTCAACGAGATATATTAAGATAATTTTCTAAGATACCATTTTTTAGAGATAAAGATAACTCAAATGATTTAAAAAAGAATCCTCAACAAAATTGCTCAGCGTCCACGTCAGCATTAATAAAATCCAAAACTCCACTCAACCTAAGCCTGTAATAATTCTCAAATAACCGCGCAATTTTTAAAATACACCCCGTTCCCCCACTCCGACCCTTATTATTTCATCCCCGTACGAGATTAACTCGAACAGTTGATGTAGCCTCAGCGACCTCACTACGTAAATAAAAGTAATAGAGGGGAGAGCTTGCAATCCCTTCCACCAAAGCTTTCCGCCGAGTCGGCAAAAAAGGGCAAAAGGAGATCTCTGCTCTTCTTGCACCAATCGCAGGGCCAAATTGCAAAACACTTATTGCCCGATTCCGGGGGGCGAAGTTAATTTAGAAAATTGCCTCTAGGGCTCATTAAGTGGGCACGCTGCGGTTGCGGACGAACGCCACTGAGCTTTCGGTGGCTGCTATGCGTTCCGGCATAATGAGAATTGCCCGTGCCTTGCGGGCCAGGCGAGCAAAGCGGGTAGCTTGTTTGGTAAAGGGTGAATTGGCTGCAGATTATTTGTTGTTCCCCTTACAATTACGGAAAGGGAGTGAGCATGACTGGTGCCACAAAGCGGATTCTCTCAGTGATATCAAAACGGCAAATTTTGATTGTGCTTTGTTGTTTATTTTAACGTTTTGTTTTGGTGGTATGTTTTGTGGAATATATGGATGCGGAGTAACGTTAGAAGAATTGTGAGAACATAAATCGATAAAAGTGTAGTGTACTAGGACTTCCAATCCCGCACAATATACTGATCCCGGGATTTCGAGATTAAAGATTTTGTGTTCCCGGGATCCCGGGATTCAGAGAAAAATCTGATGTGGCCAGGCACATGACTTTATCATACAATATATAAAATTAATAGTTTAGCTGCATGAGAATCTATTCTATTGAGATAAATCGTAGGTATTGTCACATCATCAGCATTTGACACTACCTACACTACGTCATTAGAATAATAGTTATTTATGTCACAAATGCCGAAAGTACGGAATAGTGCTACGAGCGGTTATGCGGCGCGTCACCGAAGGCGGAGTGTCGCCGTCGAATGTGAGCGAGTCGCGCTATCTAGTTTTTGGCAGGAGCGACATCAACGTTTATTGTGTTGCTTTTTAAGAAATACGTATTTAAAAAAAATAAATAAATGATTTCTGTATAGTAAATGCTAGGTTGGTACCACTTTGATGAAACGTCAAGTTTAAAGGTGCGTTCCGATTGGTAGGTAATGGTAGCTAATGGCGGTGGTAGAATACGAAATTATAGTATTTCTTACATATCGTGATAATGACACATATTAGTTTGCATGTACATAAACATGAGTCACTAGCAATTTTCTATTGGAAATACTATAACGGCGTCTGCTACCACTGCCATTATCACTAATGAAAACGCACCTTAAAAAGGTAATTCAAATTCTGACAGATTTATATTTGTTCATGACACATCCCTACCAACATACTAAAATAAAACTACACTCATCGCTATACTTTATTTATAATTTTCTCAATTTATCGTTTTTAGAATTAGATATAAAGACGGGTTGATATTTCTTATCAACAAACAATCAAATTGGTGATCTTATTTTATTTGAAATTTGTATTTTATAATTTGCCGCACTACAGCGGAAACGTTCCATAGTGGTTCTCCAACCTCTGATGAGATCAGCTGTTTTCGAATGTGACAACACACAAAAATATTTGTCAAAATCCTGGCTACTATGTAATTTCATATCAATGCAGATGCGACCGATCTCGATCAAATAGAGTTTTCTCTTGAAGCTAAACTATTAATTTTATCAAAAAATGTCATAGGCATAAATTATTCAAAATTTCCTCTACTTTAATTTATTAATTAACTATTTTGGCGAAATTACAGAAATGGCGGCTCATTTGCAAAATCCTTCAAAAAGGCTTTTGGACCCTTTTCAACCAAAAGCTTTTCAGCTCTAAGTTTGGTAACAAAACTTCTAAATATGAACTTTCGTTCCGATATCTTTAGTAGTTTCTCCGGAATCGTCGCCACAAAAATCGTTTACACACAGACATACATACACACACACAGACATTTTTTTGTACCTTGGTCAAAAATGTTCAGGGGACCCATAAAGACCTATTTCCGCTCAAAACCCCAATTTTTTTTTCGGCACGATTACAATACTTCATCATACTGCGTATGATAAAGTAAAAAGGAAAAATTGCCAGATATAAACGTCTGGGATGCCAAAAGTTACCAAATCCAATCAGTAAGGAACGCCTAAAATATACTTGATTGGACAATATTTTTTACTCCGAAACTTCATCAACGTGTTCAATTTTCACCTTTTCAATTAGAAAAGCAAATTGTCGGTTCGAGAATAGAGACGGCAAACTAAGTTGTTTAATCGATACACATTTTCAATTTTTCATATTAATGCCAATAAGCATTTTGACGATTTTTTGTTTTCTTTTTCATGATAAAATTGGATAACTACAGAATTCATACGTCATAGATGCTTATTATGCAAATAGACTAACTGCATTTTAAATAAAACGATTATTGTTTACAAAAAAAGATAGGTATACAATTTGCAAACGTGCATACGAAAAACGACAGCCTGACGGCTTATAAGCGTTTAGAAGCGCCATTACTCCGAATATTTGACCATTTAGGCTGATGATGACTCAATTGTGAGTCGAAACCGGTTCCTAATCACATAAATACACTCATCAAAGGATTATGAGTTTTTTTTTCAATATCCATTTATACTAAAACCTTTCAAAATAGACTACTATTCGAAACATGCTTGATACATTTTGATACCCCCAAAAAGATAAAATAACATGATAGGATTCTCTAAGCACCAGCGAATGAAAGCTTGACGACATTCGGACTTTGAAGCTACGAAGCGCACATTTGATGGTATCATACTTGGACTTTATATACAAAGTACTCATATAAATCCTGAAATTATTGGATTAAGAGTTTGTCCAAATATTAGAATTTCCATGTTGAATTTGGAGTTTTTTTAATTCGGGACAAACTTGAACTTAAAACCTGAATAAGTTGCCATGGGTATCCGACGAGCTTGGTTGGTTTTTGAGATTTGAATTTTTTATACTAAATTTGTATATAACGATCTCTGAAAACCCTGGGTTTTTACCAGTTTTTTTTTTTCGAATTCGGTGTGTTTTTACTTTTTGACATATCCAAATTTAAAAATAGCTACTTAGGAGAAAGGTGAGTATTCGTTTTTATGTTTTTGTAAAATATTTGCAGCCATATTGGATTCACCATTTCGAATTTTGAATTCTGTATTCCACGCTTTTACGAATTCAGTAACGATGAAAAGCCTCAAACATTAATATTCATTCCTATTAAAAAAAAAATATATGGAAAAATTGGTATTTCATTAATAGTTGGAACTTTATTAAATTGTTACTTCAGACTTGGTGCGTGTTTTCTTGCTTCATAGTTTTAAAGTTGAAAGTTGAAGCTTTCATTGTAGCTTACTTAAGGAATGCTTTTAATTTTTTAATTTATTTTTTTAAGTATCAAAAAGTACTAAGACGTAGTTCGAGAAAGATAGAGGGAGAGTATATTGTTTGGATAAGCGTTATAAAAGCTTTTACCAAACTTAATATTGGACAAACAACCGTGTCGCAATATTTTATTTCATTACAACTAAACTTTTTTTATGAAAGCGTAGAATAACATATAACTAGTACATAACATATAACTGGCAGTAAAATAAATAATAACATCTCTAAATAACTTCTAGTTATTACATAAGTTAACGTTATTTTCAGGAATACTGTACTCAAACAAAGATTTTATAGGATAGTGCACAACGGCATTATTAGTTTCATAACAAAATGCTAAGAAGCAAAATTGCAGATCATTAAGATTGTAGTTTCGGAGCTTAGGGCATTCTGTAAGTTCTATTAAGTTTTGTTACTGCTAAAGTTTTCTTACGACACTGTTACGATGTTTTACAATTATAGAACAACCAATTTGTCCAAATGTCCACTTGTGGTAGTAGACAATTCTAGTAGATAATTTTACTTTTATTACGATTTGTTTTGTGCGAATTAAGTCGCATGTCCAGTCATCTACAGACGTTGCAGACACTGATAAACAGATATGCAAAAGAATAAAAACAAAAAAATCTACTCACTCTTATTATGTGCCGTCTTGTTACTACTGATGGGCCTCGGTATTTCTGAAATAATCAATACACAATCACACAATTACTCTACAAACAACCGAAGAAAACTCACTGTAAACATTTATCGTTCCATCAGTTTCCCCTAACGAGTTCTTGGAGACACACTTGTAGATTCCGTAATCGTTCCCATCAATCTTCCTAATAATCAACTTCATATAAACCTTATATCCGTCGTACTGAACCACAGGGTCATATTTCTCATCTGGAAGTAGTAAAAAAGTAGTGAATACATTCAACGCTTTTACTTTGGAAGCCACAAAGACAGTGGGTTCTCAGCCGTCACGTTCCTCAGCTTCTTTTAGAATTTTAGAATCCAAAATATGCCGTACAGTTTCGGAAAATATGGCCAAATACAAACCAACGAAAAATTAACAATAACCCCGAGAAACAGAAATTTCTACAGTGACGTCATTTCGATTGATTTTTTCTCCTAAATTACTAATCTAGTAACCAATGGTTCACATAAAAAAACTTATTTTACACTTTAGAGTCTCGAATTTATTGTAAAATAAAGTAATAAATTTCTTGAATAAAAACAGATTGCAATGAATATATACCGTGCGTCAAACAACCCACAACCAAAAATTTGTCACAATTTCAAATGTATTCAGATGTATTTACAAAACATTGGTAGCATTCCTAGATAAGATTTTTATTCTGACTTGAAAACTAGGTACTGCTCTTGTTGTATCTCCGCTATTAATAGATTTCATTACCAATAAATCAAAGAACCAAATGTTGACAAAAAGATTGAGCTACTGTTTACCGATTCCTCTTGTGGTAGCTGCAACAATCCTAAACCTGCGGCCCTCAACACCGCACGGTGCGGCCCGCAAGCCCTCGCTAAAAACTGCATTACAATAAAATCAAATTTAAAAATATGAAACGTATTTGTGTACATTCTTTAATCATTAAGTTTGCAAGGAGCTTTGAGATATGAACAGTTAACACAGGCAGCAGAACATAATTTTTATTTGGATATTCTTAATTCGTGGGCTTACTATAGAAAGGTAATAATTTAAACGTGGAATTTACAGAACATGTATTTCATGAATGCCACAACATGTTTTCAGAAACATTTTTGCCCTTAATATGAACCCTGTATCAAAACTTTCCTATCATGTCACCGACCGAAAAGTTCAGGCTAGGCGTCCACTTGCGTTTTTCATCGTAGCGTAGTAGATTTATTCCCAGATATGAAACTCACGCTTCGTATGAAACACTGCCCATTATTGGGTAGCAATTTTTTCCGCCATTGTTAGACATATGTTATGCAACTTAGTTACCAAAAATTTTGTATTAAAGATCAGAATTTTCTTAAAATATTTTGTCAATACCATTTGAATGGAAATTTTTTTTATTATCTTTTAATGTTCACGAAACTTTGTATTTGGATATTTGGAGTAATTCTGGACCACACTGATCAAAAGAATTAAGAAATAATACAAAATTTAATCAAAAAATCTGATGTGGCCAGGCACATGACTTTATCATACAATATATAAAATTAATAGTTTAGCTGCATGAGAATCTATTCTATTGAGATAAATCGTAGGTATTGTCAAAGCATCAGCATTTGACACTACCTACACTACGTCATCAGAATAATAGTTATTTATGTCACAAATGCCGAAAGTACGGAATAGCGCGACGAGCGGTGATGCGGCGCGTCACCGAAGGCGGAGTGTCGCCGTCGCATATGAGCGAGTCGGCTATCTAGTTTTTGGCAGGAGCGACATCAACGTCTATAGTGTTGCTTTTTAAGAAATACGTATTTAAAAAAAATAAATGGTGTCTGTATAGTAAATGCTAGGTTGGTACCACTTAGACGAAACGTCAAGTTTAAAGGTGCGTTCCGATTGGTAGGTAATGGTAGCTAATGGCGGTGGTAGAATACGAAATTATAGTATTTCTTACATATCGTGATAATGACACATATTAGTTTGCATGTACATAAACATGAGTCACTATCAATTTTCTATTGGAAATACTATAACGGCGTCGGCTACCACTGCCATCGTCACTAATGAAAACGCACCTTAAAAAGGTATTTCAAATTGTGACAGCTTTATATTTGTTCATGACACATCCCTACCAACATACTAAAATAAAACTACACTCATCGCTATACTTTATTTATAATTTTCTCAATGTATCGTTTTTAGAATTAGATATAAAGACGGGTTGATATTTCTTATCAACAAACAGTCAAATTGGTGATCTTACTTTATTTGAAATTTGTATTTTATAATTTGCCGTACTACAGCGGCAACGTTCCATAGTGGTTTTCCAACCTCTGATGAGATCAGCTGTTTTCGAATATGACAACACAAAAAAATATTTGTCAAAATCCTGGCTACTATGTAATTTCATATCAATGCAGATGCGACCGATCTCGATCAAATAGAATTTGCTCTTGAAGCTAAACTATTAATTTTACCAAAAAATTTCATAGGCATAAATTATTCAAAATTTCCTGTGCTTTAATTTATTAATTAACTAATTTGTCGAAATTACAGAAATGGCGGCTCATTTCCAAAATCCTTCAAATAGGCTTAGAATAAACTGAAAGGCTAAACTATTAATTTTACCAAAAAATGTGATAGGCATAAATTATTCAAAAATTACTCTACTTTAATTTATTTATTAACTATTTTGTCGAAATTACAGAAATGGCGGCTCATTTGCAAAATCCTTCAAAAAGGCTTAGAATAAACTACCAGTTCCTTTGGACCCTTTTCAACCAAAAGCTTTTCAGCTCTAAGTTAGGTCATGAAACTTCTAAATATGAACTTTCGTCCCGATACCTTTAGTAGTTTCTCCGGAATCGTCGTCACAAAAATCGTTTACACACGCACACACACACACACAC
Source organism: Melinopterus prodromus (assembly GCA_964023965.1). Lineage (NCBI taxonomy): Eukaryota > Metazoa > Arthropoda > Insecta > Coleoptera > Scarabaeidae > Melinopterus > Melinopterus prodromus. The sequence goes on from OZ030397.1 coordinate 10,896,141, forward strand.
ACACACACACACACACACACACACATACAGACATATTTTTGTACCTTGGTCAAAAATGTTCAGGGGACCCAAAAAGACCTATTTCCGCTAAAATCTCAATTTTTTTTTTCGGCATGATTACAATACTTTATCTTACTGCGTATGATAAAGTAAAAACGAAAGTTGATTTTTCCCAACAATATTTATCCGATTTTGATGATTTTTTTACTCCCTCGTAGCCTAGTTCTTTAGAAGCAGTACGTAAAAATTTATATTCGACTTTAATTTTTGAATATATAGGTGGTGTATGTATGGTTTGTTTTTGCCTGTACTGTGAAGCACTATATGGAGTTTTCCAGATACCTAACTTTTCCAGATACCTAACTATAAATAACTGGAATGAAACAGTAATCTGATACTTTCTGAACATTCTGGTTTTTGATCACTTCATTATATGTGTTTTTAAAGGACATACAACAAGAAAATTAATAACAAAATGGGACGATTTCAACATTGATTTTGGAAACGCTTTGATGAATTTCTTATTCACATGTGCGTTGATTCCTGAGCAGTAATACGGGGGAAGAAACTTTTGCTTGGTTTTCAGTTTTAAATATATACAGGGAGAAAGAATTAGTATTTACGGTTGTCAGAAAAAAAAAATAAAATTTCTTCGAAATTTTCATTTGAATGGGGGTTGGAGATTAAAACCGTAATGTAGTAATTGTTTTTAAACATGAAACGTGATGGTGTAGCAAGTTTATAGGCTATTCTGTATCATTTTCGACTTTGATGAATTTCTTATTCACATGTGCGTTGATTCCTGAGCAGTAATACGGGGGAAGAAACTTTTGCTTGCTTTTCAGTTTTAAACATATACGGGGAGAAAGAACTTGTATTTATGGTTGTCAGAAAAAAATTAAAATTACTTTGTATTTTCATTTGAAAATTTTCAATAAATGGGGTTGGAGATTAAAAGCGTAATGTAGTAATTGTTTTTAAACATGAAATGTGAAGGTGTAGCAAGTTTATAGGCTATTCTGTATCATTTTCGTAAAATCGTAAAAAATAACATTATTCTTAGTTCATTATTCATAATTTCATGAAACTATGTTTTTAGGTAATTCTGAACTATTTCAAAGGAAATTTTTTTTCTAAAAAATCCTCAGTATGATTTTTAGTTTATTTTGTTATCTCCGGACTTGTGTTCGCAAATATTAAACTGAATCATCAATCACATCAAGAATTAACAACCTAATGATATTGGTCTAACACAGTATTATCAGCATAATATAAAAATCATAATAAAGTTGATGTTCTAGATTTTCATATGTAATTTAAGCAACTGTTACTAAAAGCCTGTTGCCGGTTTGTGCAAAGATATTTTTTCCAGATAAAAAATCTTGAGCTTTTTTTGCGTACCGCCGAACCTCTGATGAGAATTTTGTGGCCCGCGCAAATAAATGAGTTTGACACCTCTGATCTACAGCATGTTACTAATTTCGAACAAAAAACTCATTCCCATTTGTGTTCCCTGTATATAGTAAAAGCTGAAGTTTGAGTAGAAATATCTGCCACAGTATGGTTACTGATAAACAATATCGAACTATTATAAAATGTTTAGATTTTATTATAAAATGTCGCGAACCATGGCGAAACGTCAGCAGTTACAAATTTTGACACACGGCATAACCCGGAAGAAGTTTATTTTCTAAATGATTCTGGCCGTGAAAGCCTACGTACTCATTATAAAATGCTTTGAGAACAATGCAATCAAGTTGAGTAGGTAGTTGGAGATTGATTCCTATTTATCAATTTAATTGTGTATCTAAAATAACAATGTATTAAGTAATCATTGACAATACACATTTTAAACATAAATATAATATGAAATTTTACAGAGAATTAATTGATTTTTATAGGACTTGCATGAGATTTGCATTTATTTGCAATTGGTTAAAATTAGATGGTTTTATTAAAATTTAACTAAATGTTAGTTAAACACATTTTAATCTTTTCCAGGCGATGTTGCTTACTACTTACATTTGGAATTCGAAAACCAGTTTTTAAAAGTACCTTGCTTTTTATATATTAATCCTTTTTTGATGTTGGAATGTATTTCTATACCGTCAGTTAAATAACATACATTATGGAAAAAATATAAAATCCTAATAAATATTGAATCAAAAATATAAAAAAAATCGGGTTTCAAAACGATAATTATTAATAATACTGGCCTATAAGGTCTATTACGGTATTAGTCGGAAGCTAATATTTTTACATCTCACAGCTCTGTTGTAGGTAAGTATAAAACATTTGCTTCCTGTTTCTGAGCGTTCCGAAATTCTGATATTTTGCCTTCGTCAACTCTAAAATAGCCGATCGTAAATCATGTATAGCTCATCAAAAACTCAACCGCATGAAACCATAATGAGACAGCATAAATAATAGAACGTGTTGGCACTCACTGTTCGGCAGAATGTCAGCTTTGTCACGGGTCCAGTAGCTGATTGACTTCGGGAAAGCTTCCGCTTGGCATTCAAGCGCCACCTGCTGTCCATCATAGGCGCCAATCAACTGATACTGTATCCAAATTACCGGAGGAACTGGAAGTTATTAATGCATGTACATATATTTGGGGACAAAATTGCATTGTTCGGCGGTGGGGTATGGCGTAGGCAGGCTCGTGTGAGGGTTGTGATTGGATCCAATCGCGGTCTATGGAGCGCAACCTCATGCAATATGCAGAGCGCATCTTTGCCGTATTATGTGCTTAATAGGTATTGTCTATTCCACACTCAATTATGGCCAGATTATTGGCTGCTTTCGTGCGGTAATCAGATAGCGCGTGATTAAACACTTGACGCTATACGAGTTTGTTTTTGTATTTTTTTTCTAGGCTACTCGTATGTTTTTAAGGGTATTTTCATGCAATAATAAATTGCAAATGTTTCGGAGCTTTTCTATTTCTTATAGTTAAATGTAAAATGTCATAGAGAATTTTCTGATCAATTTTATGTTCCTGCAATTAGTGCCATTTAAATTTGTGCCACACTTAACCAAAAGTTAAATTGAATTGAACAAGAGTGGGTTAGAAATGATATTAACAATAAAAAATATGACTCAACAATTGATTACTTAAATTTTTGAGTAAATGTGTGGCTGTGGAACCCAGCGACTTAGTTAAATATTAAATTAGGTTTTAATTGACGAAATACTGGAAAACAATTTGCCAAGTTTATCATATAATTGGCGAGTTTCACAATTTAAATTAAATTGATACACACTGCCATGGAAGTGTTGGAGAAATATATGCGGTCAAGATCTAAACGGAAAAGACTAAAAAATGACATAAAGCAAGACGAAACGGTTAAATGCTCAACGTTAATTCATTCATTTGGCACCTAAATTAATTTGTTAGTTTAGGTTCGACAAGAGATTCGCAAGAAATTATTTTCTAACAGGCATCTTTATGTTTCCAAGTCACCGTCTAAGAATTTTTACCTTCACTGGGTTTTGGTAATTATGTTTAACAAAAGTTTCTTTTTGTCATTGCTTCAATCTTTTTCCACGCTCTTGTTGTCCATCGCTAAAATATTATATTCATATACAAAATATTCTTAGAAAAAAATCTGATGTGGCCAGGCTCATGACTTTATCATACAAAATATAAAATTAATTGTTTAGCTGCATGAGAATTTGATTGAGATAAATCTTGTCTGCATTAAAATTGAACTAGTTAGCCAGGATTTGACAGATATTTTAATAGTCAATAGTATCAATAGCAGGTATTGTCAAAGCATCAGCATTTGACACTACCTACTGTCGTCAGAATAATAGTTATTTATCTTACATGTGCCGAAAGTACGGCATAGCGCGATGAGCAGTGATGCGGCGCGTGACCGCGCGTCACCGATGGCGGAGCGTCGCCGTCGCATGTCAGCGAGTCCCGCTATGTAGTTTTCGACAGGAGTGACATCAGCATTTTTGTGTTGCTTTTTAAGAAGTATTTAAAGAAAATCAAAAATGGTTATATTTCTGTATAGGAAATGTTAGGTTGATACCACTTCTACGAAACGCCAAGTTTAAAAAGCTAATTCAAATTCTGACAGATTTATATTCGTTCATGACACTGTAGATGTCACATCCGTACCAACATACTAAAATATAACTACACTCATCGCCATACTTTATTTATAATTTTCTCAATTTATCGTTTTTACAATTAGATATAACAACGGGTTGATATTTCTTATCAACAAACAATTAAATTGGTGATCTTATTTTATTTGAATTTTGTATTTTGTACATTGCTGCACTAGAGCGGCAACGTTCCATAGCGGTTCTCCAACCTGTGATGAAATCAACTGTTTTCGAGTGTGACAGCCATAGACATTTCTGTGCTGACAGTACAAAAAGATATTTGTCAAATCCAGGCTACTACGTATGTAGTTTCATATCAATGCAGATGCGACTGATCTCGATCAAATAGAATTTGCTCTTGAAGCTAAACTATTAATCTTACAAAAAAATATAATAGGCATAAATTATTCAAAATTTCCTCTACTTTAATTTATTATTTAACTATTTTGACGAAATTACAGAAATGGCAGCTCATTTGCAAAATCCGTGAAAAATGCTTAGAGGAAACAGCCAGTTCCTTTGGACCCTTTTGAACCAAAAGCTTTTCAGCTCTAAGTTTAGTCATGAAACTTCTAAATATGAACTTTCGTCTCGATACCTTTAGTAGTTTCTCCGGAAACGTCTCCACAAAAAACGGGTACACACACACGCACACACACACACACACACACAGACATTTTTTTGTACCTTGGTCAAAAATGTTCAGGGGGCCCAAAAAGACCTATTTGCACTAAAATCTCAAAAAAAATTTTCGGCACGATTACATTACTTTACATACTGCGTATGATAAAGTAAAAACAGAAAATCTTTCAAATATAATGTGTAGTACCTTTCAAGTTATATTAAAAATATGTAGTTTTAACAAAGTTCTTTTCAAATTCAAATTTATCTTAGCACTGAAGTTCTGACACATACAATAAATTTAAATGCCGCCAATTGCAGGGTACAATTATCAATTGTACAACCTGACCAGAAGTAAAACGTCGCAAAGGTGGGTAGGTTTGTAAGAATAAATGTGAAGTGTCATATGATATCAAAGCACGGCATACAACATTAATGTTACGCACTTAACTTTGAGTGCCACTTTTAATTTAAGGTGAAGTGGTGCGATTGAATTTTTTTTAAAACCGACGTGAATAAATTCCTTGTAAGCTCCCCAGAACTTTTCTAAACTTTTCTCGCAGTAAAAACTACTTTAGGATCATTTTTGTTAAGTTTTTTACAAAATTCTGGATATATTAAATTAAAATAAGATTTACAAAGCTGACAAAAAAACACAGTAAAATCTCAAAAACTCACTGCCAAAAAATCCTATCTAAGCAAAAACATCAAGCATTAAAACATGTGTGAATCCATAAATATCTTTTCCAGATACTTATTTTTCTTGCACATAACCTAAAAAGGAAACACGCATTTTATTCTAACAAATTCGATTTAAGAAACGTAACAAAAATTAGAAAATATATCAATATACCTAGTGACGTCGAACACTCTAAAAACAGTCGAAGAGTGCATAAATTCAAGCATTCACTAGGTAAATTGATATATTTTCTAATTTTAACTTAGGTTTCTTAAGTCGAATTTGTTTGTATAAATTGCGTGTTTCCTTTTTAGGTTATGTGCAAGAAAAATAGTTTGGAAGTCTCTGGAAAAGATATTGATGGATTCACACATGTTTTATTGTTTGACGTTTTTGCTTAATTCTTCTTAGATCTTTTGACAGTGAGTTTTTGAGATTTTACTGTGTTTTTGTCAGCTCTGTAATGTGTTTTGTTTCTGTTTTGTCTTTAGCGTTAGGCTTGATAATACCTTTTTAGGCAAAACTAGTCGCAACTTAACTAACAGTAAAAATAAACAGTGAGGAACCTTGTTTCAATTTAATATATTACTGGACCTGTTTTGCGCCCATACTACCTACATTCAAATTCTGGATGTTATTAAGAAAGTATTTTCGTATTTTCTAATGCTTCAAATTCCGCTTTCAACTAAGTATTATTATTACCAACAAATGCAAAGTTGCCAGTATGAACTAAGTCACAACTATAAAAATAACTTGCGTTTCCAGTAAAAAAATGAGCAAATTCAACAATTGCTCTCTGTTAGATCACCTGTATGTTCAATCAAAATTCTGACTATGGCTATTAACCAAAACTGTTTATTAAGAATAATGGGGACACTGCGTATACAAGTTAATTTATAACTATTGTTAAAAATTTAAAGCCTTATACAAAATATCATAGTTGTGTTTGTTTCCTATTATCACTAAAATCAGTTTTTTATTTTATGATATGATTTCTGGTTAACATTTAAAAGATCATACTTTCAGGTTAAACTAATTTAACCTATCATTATAAAAGCTCCTAAACTTGACCAACATTATATTTTATTTGAAATTCGTTCATATAGAAATTTTATACTTTAGATCTACAGAATGTTTTTTAAAAGCATTTTTTTAAATTGATTGTATAATGCAAAAAGGCAGCCAAATTCCAATACAAAAACTTAGCGATTTTCGTACCAAAAAAGAGAAAACATAATTTTTAAATTGACCGGTACCTGCTCTTAAGGTAGCGCTTCACTTACATTGCACCGTGAGGTGTATCCTCTTGCTAACAGATGGCGGCACTCCATTTGACGCAATACAAAGGTACGGTCCCATCTGACGCCTACTAGCCCTGTATATACCCAGCACAGATCCCTCGATGTTATTCACTGTTGCCAAGCAAACAAAAAGCACATTTACATCTCCCTTACACTGTCCCCAGACAAAAAAATACCTTCATGGTTCGGCCCTAGGTGAATCGGACCTCCGTCTTCCCGCCTCCAAAGTACCGAAGGCTCTGGGGACCCCTTTGCAACGCAACGGAGGGTCACGTTCGAACCCTCTTGGACAGTTATATCGGTGCTTGTTTCGTAATCTATTATATCGGGGGACACTGGAAGAAAATGTGCGTTTAAAAAGGTGTCTGGTGATTTTTTGAAGTTAGATTGGTTTACCGACGACATCTAAGTAGGCGACCTGGGAAATCATAGGGTCTGTGTTAATCTGACACATGTAGAGGCCTCTGTCGCTCTCTTTGACTTCTCGTATGTGGAGGTACCAGGTTTTGTGCTCGCTGTGTGTCACCCCTATTCGGTGACTCTTTGTGATGACGTGCGTTTGGATGGTTAGGATGGTTTGCGTGTCCACCCGGAGCCATGCCACCTGCAAAGAGAAAGGAAGAATGCTATTTAATTATTGGTGTTGGGTGGCTTCAAACATTGTATATATCGTAATTCTCAATCGATTTTGATGGTAGTGCTTTGGATTTTGTTCCCCACATTGTCAAAAATGTTCAAAAAAGTGGGGAAAAACTAGAAAAAGGAAAAGCGTAGAAAAAGAATAAATTAGTTTTAATTAATATGAAAAACCCAGTTTTAGAATTGTTGCGGAAAGGAAATCAATATAGTTTAGCAGTAAACAAATATTTATACATATTTTAATATCTCAATATTTATGGAACTACAGAAATAGAACAAAATGTCATACTTCATACAAAACAAAATACATACTAAAAGACCTAGAATTTAGACAACATAAGACACGTAAAATGTCCTGTGGTTGGCTATTAATCGACATGGTTTTACTCTTCTCAGCGCACTTAATAATATGGTTCTAAGGCATTTAGTCTCTTATTTTGTCTCAAAAGAGATTTTGTTTTGCTAATTTTTTAGTTCGCCAGGTTCTTCAAATAACCGATGAACTAATTTTTCAATCACTTCTAGTTTTTCTATGAGCAACTTTCTAAAAATTATAGCTTTTTATCTATGATTTTGCTGGTCTCACCTAAAAAACGCAGGTACATTTTATATGACAAATTTTATATTGGAAAATATGTGTACTATTTTATATGATAAATCTACGTGTACTGCCAGGACTGTTGTAAGGTTTTTCAAACTTACTACGCAATTCAACAGGGAGAAGTCATCACAAATATATCAGAAATAGGTGAAAAACTATCACCAACTATCACTCGTCAAAATGACAAATGATAGAAATTGTCTATTCCAGTCACCCAACAAAAAATCTGATGTGGCCAGACACATGACTTTATCATACTATCTATAAAATTAATATAGATTCGTTAGATTCTATTTGATCGCGATTGGTCGTGTCTGCATTAAAATAACACTAGTTAGCCCGAATTGTCAAAAGATCAGCGTTTGACACTACCTACTGTCATTGGAATGAAAATCTCTGTCAAACCCTGGCTAAAGTTTTATAATAATGCAGAAACATCCCCGTTTCAATCAAATAAACTTTGTTCGTGCAGCTAAACTATTAATTTTACCAAACAATGTCATAGGCATAAATTATACTAAATTTCCTCTACTTTAATTTATTATTTAACTATTTTGACGAAATTACAGAAATGGCGGCTCATTTGCAAAATCCTTGGAAAATGTTTAGAGTGTCGTCCCGGAACCTTTAGTAGTTTCTTCGGAATCGTCGCCACAAAACGTGTATATACATACACAAACACTTTTGTGTACCTTGGTCAAAAATGTCCAGGGAACCCAAAAGGACATATTTCCGATAAAATAAAAAAAAATTCCCCACGATTACAATACTATTACAAACGTATAATAAAGTAAAAGGTTGTTGGATCTGATGATTAATATATTATATTGGCTTCTAGCATACTATAGATTGGGGTTTTACCCCGTCTTTAGTGCTAACTATTAAAGATCATAAAGAATTATGCTCAACATTACAAATAAGTTTTAAGGTTAACATACTGTCTTACAATCTTTCTTCTATTTATTTGCGAAAACATAACAACATTGCTATCCGCACTCGAAATACACAATGACTTTGTAAACACCTAGATGTTTCCATATTGTTTCACCTAGCGATAGTTGCGCGCGTGTTTCTCCTCCTCATTGCAATTCTCCATGCATTTGCGTGTTGAATTACCGTTTCGAAAAACGCTGACCTTCTGAATAGTATGAAAAGTTTCAAAATATCTGTCAAATCCCGGCTAACTAAGTTTAAATGCAGACACGATTGCAGCTAAACTATTAATTTTATCAAAAAACTTTTCAGCTCTAAGTTTGGTCATGAAACCTAAATATGAAGTTTCGTCCCGATACCTTTAGTAGTTTCTCCGGAGTCGTCGCCACAAAAATCGGGTACACACATATTTTATCATACAATATATATTATTATTTATTATATTATAGTTTATCATACTATGATAAAGTAAAATGCTACCATGAAGTCACTTTTTGAAAAAAGCTGGCTTTTGAGTTCACAGCAAACTAGCATGTATGGCATATATTTATTTTAATCGGTTTTCATACAATAGTGTTATTAATTTGTATAATTTTGTATGCTAGAGAGTAGGACTGACAATGTAAGTTTGACGATTCTACTTCCAGTTAAAAGAGCAATGTTCTTAGTTTCTGAGATGTTTTTTTTTTTGATAAATCCATTAACATGTTTCTGATATTACGAAGCGAATGTTGCAAGATAATGTAATGAATAAGGATGATTTATGTTTGAACTGTCAAAATACACAGCACAAAAAATATTTAAAAGGAGGACAAGAAGCAAGAAGGACATTCGACAAGAAAGGAGGGCAATAATAGAACGAAGAAGAACTATCTAAAAAAGGATGCCTTTCCAAAATGAGGACGGTGCAGTTAGATCTGAAGAAGCAAATACATAGTTCTCGAAACATCGCAATTATAAATTTTCACGCACAGCATAACCCACGAACAAGTTTTTTTTCTAAGTGTGAAAGAAATTTTAGCGCACCCAAAACTGTGTTTACAGATTAATGTTGTATGCAAGAAAGCTGTGTTAAATACGGTCTCATATTTATTAACCTCTTGATAAAACTCGAATTATCCGTGTTGGGTTAGGTTATATTGCATGATGAAGCAACTGTCCTCTCTTTGCTAATTGTTTTTAAACTAGGGAACGTCGGCCGTGGCACTTTTTCTCCCATTAAGAGAATTGAGTTATTAAATTTACCAAGTAATAATAAATTCCATTAAATAATTTATTAAGGTCTGATCCAGAGTTAACAAGAGTACCTCTTCCAGTATTTAAATAAATATCATCCTTCTTTTCAACTTAAAACGATATACTGTAGATATGTGTCTACTTCTAACACACTTCTAATTATAAATTGCCCTATGTATCTCAGATTTTAAGGTAAGATTGGATTTTAATCGTTTATTTTGATTGGACCCACAAAACTCGTTATTTTAGTGATTTTCTCGTCAAAATTACTAGATAGGTCTAGCATAAATCAAACCGTCAATGTTACTTTGTGTAATAATCACGAATAGAAGTTCACATCAACATCGAAGCTTTTATTATTCAGAAGACACGACACAACAGATTTTAAGGATCAAATAAACCCGACATAAACTAGAAGAATATTCACCAGTTAAGTACAAAAATCACCTTTATAGACGAAGTCAAATTTGTAAATTATCGAACAAATAAAGGACCAGACAATAACAACGCAAAAAGGCGCCAAGTATCGAAAACCAATATAAAGCTTATAGGGATTCAACTCACGCATGAGACCCATTAGGGTGGCGTTTTTCGGCGGGCGCGACATAATAAAATTATTCGTGGTACGCGGACAGCGTTTTTTTTCTTTTTTCACCAACGTTACATAAATATATCGCGCGCGATATCAGAAGGCATTGGATGGGATCCGATTTTCCGGTAACAAGACCGCAGATTGGTCCAATATGTGCCGCATTACCCGACTCCCCGCAAGATATTCGAGACGCGTTTGCAGCACGTTGCAAATAAGGACCCCCCCGTTAGCCAATTTTTTCTACCCCATCGTGAACTGAATCTGGTATACGGTATACTCGACCCCAACATATTATGATATAAATGGGCAATTTTATTGCCAGCAATTAGTTATTCTGTTCCAGTAACGCTATTAGTGTTGATACCTCATTTGATGTCATATTGCATAAAATACAGAGTGGGGTGGTTTATAACCAGTGATAAAAATTGGAACCCTACATACATAACAGCAGTTTAATTTCAAACGAAAGAGCGATTTGTGATTTGTGTTTTTATTAGGTTATGTTATTAACACCTCTTCATTGAATTATTGCACAATATTTTAAGTATGGTGACTTGAGCTACGCAATATGAAAGTGTGTGATTTGGAAATAAACTTACTTAATAATAACACAAGTTAACAAATTTTAACTTTATCCATATACCACGAACAAAACTAAAATTGTTGTAATTTAACAATCTATTAACAATATATTTAAAATTGAGGACGACCGTGGTGCCGTTTGACATCAACTTAAGAAACAACACAGGAGACATAGGACATGTGAGGTATCATCGGATAGATCCTTATAAAGTTATAAACCAAATAAGACATCTGAAATCTCATGATTTAATGTCATTCAACTTAAATAAAAATAAAAACCTCTCCTTCTTTGCTGTTTTTTATTGTATTCGAGTACAATAAAAAACAGCAAAGGAGAGGTTTTTATTTTTATTTAAATTGAATTTAAATGAACTTTGCACTATGGATATAGCCAATTATCAATTATTTAATGTCATGATTAATAGTATTGGCATCAATTTTATACATAGCAGCGTCTCTCTTCAGTCAATTAAGAATAAGAAAAATTCCGTACAAAACTTGTTAACTTTTAAAAGGACAATTATATGATTTCCAGTTCTCTCCCGTCAGTGACAGAATACAATAACAAAACAAAACTGATTTGCTTTTAAGAAAAAAATGTCACAAAACTGCAATTTTTAACAATCTGATACGAGATTTGACGCCAAAGGACTTATCAAGAGCGCTTTTGAATTTTAATAATCTGGCTTGAACTTCTGTATGACTGGTTTCAAATATGCTTTCATGAAGCTTTAGATATTTAAAGATTCTCTAAATTCATGCGAAGCCGACAATCATCAAAATCTAACTTGATATTTCGCTTCTGCAATCTTCCAATATTATTAGAGTATTATCGGAGTTAATGCAAATCCCAAATTTAGAAAAAAGGTTGGTGGATATATTTAATCGGCCATTTAAAAGTTTGGAAATCTGTTATATTATTTGGAATTAAAAATCCTCAAATATTAAGAGGAATAAGTTTCATGCAGATACAACAGTTTTGACACTTTTTGGCGTCAAATTGGATCCGCCAGTTTATAATTCAATCATTTTAAGATCTGGCTCTTCAAATGTTAAAGCAAATAAGTTTTACAATAACTCGATATTTTCTTACATTTGTAGGGCTATATCAAATCCGCCAGATTGTTGAAAAAAAAAATTCAAATTTAGTCACCTGAATAACCGAACGAGCGAAGATGACATGATATAAAATATAGAATATGGGAGAGAAACAGTAATTTTGAAGATTTTGTGCGGTTTACTGTTTCCTCTTTTTCCTTTAACATACAAAGTATGATAAAGTATTGTAATGGTACCAAAATTTTTTTTTATTTTGGCGGAAATGTCTTTTCGGGTCCCCTGAACATTCTTGACCAAGGTACCAAAAAATTTCTGTGTGTATGTGTCTATGTGTGTATGTGTGTATGTGTGTATGTGTGTATGTGTGTATGTGTGTATGTGTGTATGTGTGTATGTGTGTATGTGTGTATGTGTGTATGTGTGTATGTGTGTATGTGTGTATGTGTATATGTGTGTATGTGTGTATGTGTGTATGTGTGTATGTGTGTATGTGTGTATGTGTGTATGTGTGTATGTGTGTATGTGTGTATGTGTGTATGTCTCTATGTGTGTATCTGTGTATGTGTGAGTGTGCCCGTTTTTGTGGCGACGATTCCGGAGAAACTACTAAATGTATCGGGCGAAACTTCATATTTAGAAGTTTCATGGCCAAACTTAAAGCTGAAAAGGTTTTTTGTTCAAAAGAGTTTTTGTTCTAAAAGTTTTGCAAATGCGCCGCCATTTCTGTAATTTCCTCAAAATAATTAAATAATAAATTATAGTAGAGGAAATTTCGTATTATATAAGTCTATGACTTTTTTGGTAAAATTAATAGTTTGGCTGCAGAAGCAAATTCATATCTAAATCGGTCGTGTCTGCGTTAAATTATAGTTAGCCAGGATTTGGCTGATAATTTCATTCTAATGACAGTAGGTAGGTCAAACGCTGATGTTATGACAACACCTACTGTCAATAGAACCGACATATCTGTCAAATCCTGGCTAACTAATTTTATTTTAAAGCAGACACTATCGCCCTCGATGTGCAGCTAAACTAGTAATTTTACATATAGTATGATACACTCATGTGCCTGGCCACATCAGATTTTTTTTAATGAATTAATAAAATGTAAATTGAAATACATATGAAATCATAATTTTCAAGCATAGTACAAAATTAGTGTAAACTGGTGTAATTGTGCTCTATTATGCACTATTGTACATTATATTTTCAACGGGTCTATTATAATGAATATATTAGTTTCTTAAGGAAATCAATAGGACTATATGAAACCTACCTAAATGATGTTATTATTTATATATATATATTGTTTTAATCAACAAATTTATTTTTTGACGTTTTATTATTGTAGAAGATTCTTCGGTCACTATATTCTTCGTTTTTAATGAAAAATATATATGTTTATAGACAGAGAAATACTTTTGCAAAGTTACGGAAACTGAATGTTATTATAATACAGCAAAATTGTTGTAAAAGGAAAATTTGTAATTATCTGAGCATTTCGTACTATCACATCGCTGGTTATTTGATACCAGCTACAATGCTTCTTTTTTACAATATTGACATATTGCAAGTTCATAAATCTGTGAAATTCCAGCATTGTCACCGTAATTTTACAGGATATATGTATATATCCTATTTATGTATATTATAAGTTCATAGGAAATGTATTGTAATTTCACATGAGATGTGATTTCATTTGAATTGCATTTACAGATTTTTTTTGTCTGTGCTTAGCGCTTTGTTAATCGGAATATCATTTGGAGGACACTGTATAATATGTTTGTTGAGTTGAGGGTCCCCCGGGTTCCAACCCAATGTCAAGGGTTCGGCAAGATCAAGAACGTTGAGCTGAACATTGTCATATATCAATGGAGTATGAAATTAGTTTTGATTAGTTCTTTTGCCCTTGCTCTTAATGCAATATAACAAGCGGTTAGTTTGTGTTTTGGAAATCATGTACCAAAGAAGAAAGTCACAAACAGCTCAATCAACAACAATAAACTCCATTGGGCGACATCCGGATTATCTTACCAACCGTTTCATTTATAAGAACATGCTTCTGTGAAGGGCTTGTATCATTTTACTAAATTGGTTATACCAACGATGTCATACCACCATTAAAAGAAAAAACCCATTTACGAGTGATCCTCCCCCATACCGATACAAGCGAAACCGATAGCATGCCAGCGGGCATTTAGCCGAACAAAACTTTGAGTCAACATACATAAAGAGACATTTGTACATTTTTGCTTTTCTAATTACTTCCGTAGTGGACCGTATCAGATTCCGCGAGTTTCCTCGAGTTTTCCTAATGACCCATCGCGGGCCCATTCCAGCAACCATATGATTTATACGGAAGAAACCACAGCACCGGCAACGATAATGATCTTAGGGGGCGCCTCCACCCATAGTTCGGTTCATTCGCACTAAAACACAGACTTGGGGGCTAGAAGCAAGATCGCTGTCGATACTCGAGCTCGGGGGGGTTTATATAAGGCCCCTACCTTGATATTATGCGGCATGTATGTATGTAAATCGCGGCGGGACGGAGCACCACGTCGATACCGGGACATGAAAATTAAAATCATGCGACTTTTTCACCGACTTTGGCCCAGATTCGTTCGGCGAACGCTGCGCGCCTATAAACGAAGGTGTGTAATTAATTTTTTTTTTTTTTCGTTGGCCGACCCGTAATGCAATAATAAATTTCCGGAACGGTGGTATTTTGCTCGGGAAAATTACGGTGAAACTGGTTTGATGATATTGAATTTCTGTGGTTCGATGGTTGTTTATGCTGGTTTAATAACCAAAATTACCATTTTGTTACTACGGAGTTTTCGGACCATTTTCATTATAGAAATCCACCTTTGGGATATAGGTCATGCATTTCTTTAAACTAAAACTTCCTCATGAATAACAAAAGTACTGGTTGCTAGTGCTAGTAGTGTTGAATTTGTGTAATAATACTAATTACTGCAATTTGTAAATAAAGATATTTTCTATAATCTCTTAGTAAGATAGCTTTTCTGACTTCAATAATTTATTACTCAGTTGTTTGGTTAAAACGTACGTAAGTAAACAGATGTAAGGTAATGAGTTCATTATCTAAATAGTGACTTAATGAACATCATTATAATTCAAATGAATGTGAAGTTCTTAACCACGTTGTTGTATACAAAGTAAATAAATACACAAAGCATGTTGTCCTTTTGAGTTCGTTAGACTGTAGTAATGTTCTCCAGTACTCAAACGCTCCTACTGCATAATTTATACCACGGGACATTAACGCTGCTATATATACACTTACTGAATCAATTGAAATGCTCACATAAACGAACATAACATCTAATATACATTTCATGCTAAATATACGATATTACGTGTATAAACATAGATGGTGTCCTGTTTATTTGAAAAGACAAAAATGCCAAAGTGGGCCACAGTTGAGAATCTGGTGGAGAATCAAATTTAATTTTATTAGAATTTTTTTTTTCGTTTATAAGCTGCAAGAACCAAAACGTCAATTTTGAGATCAACAACATTATTGACGAGTAATTTTATTTATAGGTAATTTAGATCTCATGTTTAGAGTTAGAACTACTCTACACTATTGAAGACAAATACGTAGTGAGGGAAGGACTATTTTAATTATTGTGGAAAATACTATTTACAAATAAATATTACAAATCATTGTTTTCAACATCATCGGCCAGTTTTGCATCAGTTTTTCATGCATATTTAAATGGGTAAGGCTCTCACAATCATTGATATCAATTTTAAAACATACTGATTGCCTGTATAGTGTACCTGACGCTTTTTTGTTTTTTTTTCAATAATTAGTCAGTAACTAATCTTCGTATGTTAAAAGTACCTACTAAAAGTTTCTGTTTGATACATTGTATTCCTGTATTCTGATAATCATATAAAGAAAGCTGCTTTATACGGGCAATATATTCAAGTAACAACTAGTACTAAAATGATCTTCAGCCGTGCTGAAGTAAAATATTTAAAAAAAAGTTAACCGATTTTGTCCATTCACGAACTTGTGCTTACTTTTTAAGAGATACGGATATATACCAAATTTCAGATCAATTACTTCAAAATTACGGCAGTTATAGTGTACACAGACGGACAGACAGACGGACATTGTGGCAAACTCAGCATCCGACAGTAAATGTCGGAGTGCTTCATATATTCGTGAGAAGTAAAAACTATTCAACTTTACTCAAAGTCCTTTCTGCTACATCAAAGGATCTATCTCATAATATCCTGGTTCGAGATTACAATGAATAGAGGATATTTTTTCTAATCCTTTAAAAATGTTGAACTAAGCTATTTTTTGTTTTGCACAGCACAGTAGCTTGTAAACAGGTGGAGTATGTTATATGCATAGGCTTATTTTCAAATTTGGGAGAAACTGGGAAAAGCTTTGTGTTATTCTTTGCTTTCTTTGCAGCCGTCAGGTCATACCAAAACCTTTGGAATTTGTTTTTTTGTAGTAAATTATATCCGGAGAAATAAAATACAAAAACAATCTCACAAATGTTTCTATTGTTGTGTTTACAGGTGTTTTGGAACTAAAAATAACATTTTTTTGATTGAATCAAAATCATGACTGTAAGGTAATGTCACTTGTCTGACGGTAAGGTATTGACTTCGCTTTTCATCAACAAGTTACATCTTCATATAAAAAATAGGTTGATTTTAGCTGCGTGTCAATCTTTGAAAAAATAAACGAACAATAGTAACATTTAAAATTTAGTAAAATTTCGGTTAAAATTTTACAGCTAAGCAACAAATATGATTACAAATATGCCATATTTGATACTGAAGACAATTCGACTGAACGAGCAAATAAAGATGGCGCTGCAAAAAATAGTTATGGCTGCTCTAAACTGGATAAAATCCTGGTGTCCTGTGTACATACGACAAGATGGTATTGTTCATAATAACAATGGAAATGTAATTGTCAAAATTTGTGGAATGACAATGGCTGACTGTAAAATGAACTATACTAAGGAATACAACACTAGTTGATACTCTTTTTGCTTCTTTCCATTGCCCTTTCCATGTTTTCCTTCAATAATAGGTTTACTAATGCACTAGTTTACCAATACTGGCCGCACCGTATCCCGTTTAGAGATCTCACTCTTATACCACGAGGGGGCAACTCTTTCCTTTGTTTTAGCGAATACCTGCCAAAATGTTAAAGTCAAACATGGCGCCCATTAAGAAACTAAAAGTTTGCCATTGGTTTCTCCACAATCAAAGACAACTCATATCTCGTGTCTGTGCAGTGTGCACCCGACAGCACTGCTTTTTGAGTAGCAACAATAAAAAACAACGTCTCAAAAGTTCATCTTGTATACAATACCTGTATACGATGCTATAAAATCTACTGATCTTTTTTATCATAACCCTTCCCTAGGATCGGGGCCGGAGTATATTGCGGCAAACCCGAAACAAGCAAACGGAGCTGTATGGAATAACCCTTGCAGCAAACACAATAGCAAAGTCAATAAAAGACATGAAAGTCATAATAAACACAGATAGCAGACAAGCAGTGCTAGCACTCGGACGGAACCGACTTGCATCACCTCTGCTAGTGGGCTGCCACGAGTCCCTCTGTGAGGCGGCCTGCAGGAATGATGTGACGGTCTGCTAGGTAAAGGTGCACACAGGAGAGGTTGGGCAAGAGAGATCGGACAAGCTGGCACTCAAAGCAGCCGGCAAGAACCCATGCTCGCCAGAACCTTACCTCGCTCTAACAAATTCAGCATTTACAGAATTAGTAAGGAACGAAAGCGAAAGAAAATTCCTAGACCACTGGAATAAATTACCAGGCAGTTGTCAAGCGAAAGAAATGCTTTGTTACCCCAACGCTAAGAGGACTGCCCTATATATGAGAATGTCTAGGAAGAATCTACGACTAGTCACTGGATTACTAACAAGACACTGCCATCTTCTAAAGCACATGTACACCCTAGGTCACAGTGATTCGACATCTGCGGAGGATGCGGAGAAGAAGAATAGTCAGCACGACATTTATTATGTGATTGTGAGACCTTTGAAGATCTTAGGTACTCCATATTTGGAGTTATAGAAGCTGGAACGACCGGAATCAGGACGGCGGAGCCTGGTACAGTCTTAACTTTCGCCACAAAAGTGCGTTGGCCTACCGTCTTGGGGAAGTTAGTACAGGGGGCCTACTGTGGCCCAAGTGCTGCGGGTTTACGCCTGTCTTCCCGACAAATCCAGAATCCATAACTATAACCCTTGACAATCACATAACATAAAAATTTTAATGAAAATTTCATGTCATTTTAAATTGACCCGACAATGTCAGAAATGTTACATAGAACTACATAAAGTAATATTAAATTTGATTGAAACGTTCTGTTAACGCGAATATGCTGTTTTCAATCTTAGTTGAATTGAATTGTTTGTTTTAACCATACGGAACAAATATAATACAAATACACCTCCCTATTAAGAAGTTGCATTGCAAAAATTAGTAACATAAACGTCATTATACTATTATAAGGGAATTATCCAAAGATTTCGGTTTGATAGTCTTTATCCTGGCACACGTACTGGGCTAGAGGATCCCATTTTGTGTATATAGACTCCAAAGCAAGTCAGGAAATCTTTGTGCCAACAGCAAACATTGGGGACTGTAGGACAGCTTAGCACTTTCATCGACTAAAAATACTACCCTTCCTGCAAGAAAATGTGCGTTCCCATGTCGCAAGGGCGCAATCCCACTGAGGCAACTTTTAGGGCAACATGCAGCACGCGACAATGACGCATGCTACACACGACTTTCCATTAAAGCAACACGCGGCGACAAGAAACAAGCCTCTTTGCCGCATGCTGCATGGTGCTCGTTGTTACCTAGCCGCTTGCGTCACCTCTCGACAAGGTTTAACGTGTCGAACGATGTCGCCGTTAATCCAACACTCAGCGGATCGGTGCGGCTTGTATCGTGCGTCATGGAGTGGAGTAATGAGAAAACCACAGCATTTATTGATGTGATTATCATAATTCACCCGAATTATGGAATAACCAAATTAGTTAATATAAGGACAATAGAATTTTGTGCGGTTAATAGCGTAGTGTAAGCTCAAACGATTATTTATTATTATTGAGATTTTTTTAACATAAAATGAACTTTTATTGTAATTAAAGAAAATATAAATGTTTTTTAAGAACCATTTTTATGCACTAATATTAGATACCTAATTTAATCTCGAGATTCAAGAAAAAAGTGAAGATTGCCGGATAAAACGCCTAAAATATTAACTTGATTTGAAAAGCTTTTCCTCTGAAGCTTGCTCAACATGTTACCTTAAATCTAGAAAAACGATATTTTTGGATTAACACGTAAGACGTGTAAGTTAAACACAAAATTTAAACTCGTTCGGCAAATAAGTTTTGCATATTAAATTTGCGGAAGAAATTAACATTTTATGAACGTCAAGACAGTAGATTAGTTATTCCCAGCATAAATAATCCTGTGCCAGTTAAATATAGTTACATTTTTTATTAACTAAGAAAAATGTTTCACTCACAACGAAGTAAGCTGAATTAAAATGAGCAACTTATCAAAACAGTTTTGATGTTATCTAAAAGGGACGGCGTGTAAAATCAAACGCATAAATTAGTTGCGTAGGTCATATACATAAGTGATGCGTAGCTATCATATTGTTTTATAGTAGGTGACATTTTCTCAAGCACGTGCTAAAAATCTTCTTTACTCTTTCGTCTACAATTTTCAACAAAAGTTGCATCATTAGCAATTAAGTACTTGTATAACTTATGCTGAATTTCTTGAGTTCCAACATATAGTTCTCTTCTCCACCACCGTGGCCTTCTTCGTTTCTTTTTACTGTTCAAAGCCATTACCAAATAAGTAGCTGCCGAGATTGTTTGTAAAGACACGATGCAGCAAACTGAAGTTGCTTGAATGGAATCGTTTTAAGATGCATGCTACAAGCATTAACGACAAAGCGCACGCGACGTGGGAAGACGTCTTCCGCATGCGACATTGTAGGATTTTTTGACTCATTGTCGCACACCTATAATCAGGCAACACTAGGAAACAAGTATCATGCCACATGTCGTTCAGTGTTGCCTCAGTGGAATTCAGCCTAAGATAACTCAAAATTTTACCACATTGGGTACAAAAATTTCCACCCCGTCTTGGTGATCCACACATCCAGTTTGACCATTTACTCGCTCATGTCAACCAACAAATAACACCAAACATAATTAAAACGTAACGTCCCTATTCTAAAACTTAACCTCCTCCGAAACTAAACCATAAGCGTCCGGTGACAAGTACACAATACGCACATTCCCAGCCGTTATGTCCAGCAATCCGTTTCCCAGCGCACAATGCAAACGGTAAAGTCAACCGTCGGCCAACATAACATTCATCGCAAAATATCCACTGTGTCCGGCTATACGGCTCACAATAGCTACTCTACCCGGCCGGTCGGACCGTATAAATCGTCTAGGGACCGACGGCCGCCGCCGCCGCAGTCCCCGGAACTTGTAAAATCCACTTCGGACGGATCCGGTTACCGAGTAAAGGTGTCAGGGAATCAGGGGACGACCCGGTGCACTCCGCCCGGGGACTCG
Source organism: Melinopterus prodromus (assembly GCA_964023965.1). Classification (NCBI taxonomy): domain Eukaryota; kingdom Metazoa; phylum Arthropoda; class Insecta; order Coleoptera; family Scarabaeidae; genus Melinopterus; species Melinopterus prodromus. The sequence continues at coordinate 10,917,152 of OZ030397.1, forward strand.
AATTTCTTACGACTCGCGGCGGCGGCCGCCGTACGACGAAATCTGTGCGTGCGGTCGTAAAAAGACGACGCGCCGGTAGCCATTAGCGGAAGTGAACGTAAACTCGACGGAATGATCACCTGGGGGATTAGTTGTGCGCGATGGTAGTGGTATCGATTTGGCGAGTATCGTTAAGGTATTTGCTAACGTTAGATTGTTATCTGGTTGTTATCGGAGAAGAAGGTTTTAATGATTATTATCACTCAGTAAGAACATATTAGTTTCTTATTATTTAAGTACATCTAATTAAGTCTTTTCGAATGAGTTTTTACTGTGGTGGATAGACATTCCCTAATCGCAGGAATATATGAAAAGTTCATATCCTGTAAAATTTATTTATTCTATCCACTTGCAAATTAGGCAGACACACTATAGCGAATATGCCCAAAAAGTAGGTAAAAACCTATAATAATAAAAATAGTGCAATCAAAAATCATATTCTGTGACCACATCCCATCTCCTGTTGTGAGTGACGATCATATTACCATATTATGGAACATGCCTGTTGCCACTGATAAAATGCTTGATGCTAATAAGCCAGATATTGTGGTAAACGATTTCCAGAGGAAGGTGTGCACGTTCATAGAGATCTCGGTACCTGCTGATGCGAATGTTGTAAAGAAGGAGCTTGAAACACAACTAAAATATAAGGATCTCGCAATAGAAGTTGGACGTATGTGGGGAATGAAAGTGAACATTGTTCCGGTAATTGTAGGTTCATTGGGAGCAGTTACTCTAAATTATAGTAAACATGTGAGGGAGTTGCCGAGCAAAATTTCGCCCTGGGAAATTCAAGAAATTGCGGTTTTGGGAAGCGCGAATATTTTGAGGAAAGTTTTATCATAAAGAACCCGAGATCTGCTGCTTAATATTTTATCTTTACCTTCCTTTAATGTATATTGTCTATTAATAAATAATGTATGTATTTTAATGACCTCTGCACAAGGCTAAAAGGGGTTTCTGCAGTTTTCCTTTGCTTTGCAAAGAAAAATGAAATTTTTCTTTGCAAAGCATAAATGGCCTTGTGTTTTCCAAATTGGGTAGAGCTGCAGTGATACCCGTAAAGGGAGTACCCTAGGCTTCAGCGAAGCTCGGTACTACCAATGTACCTTGATCCTCTTTATTACTTTTCAAAATTCAATTAGTGTAATTTTAGTATTTATATGTTGTATCTAAATTATATTATCTAGGTTTCATATATTTAATTGGAAGCAACAGAGATTTGCAATAAATAATAATAATAAAGGCTTAATTGGTCATAATTATCAGAAAATACAAATGGTACTGAAAAATAATGGTATTCGGTTTATTTTATGCTCATATTGTGAAAGAGATCTATATGTATCTTCTTTATATTCGAAGATGTATAGAAATGAAGTTTTGAATGATCTACTCAAAAAGCCAATGGAACTTAACATTTATTACACAATAACATGTTATTTGGATATTTTTTATTCTCGCAGATGGCAAATCTGGTACCAAAAATTCTCGCAGTCGACATGAAATCTCGTACCTTGAACCATCAAATGCGCGTCCATCCAATGTTCAGCTATCATTTGAGCCTAATTAAGAGGAATTATTAGTGCTAGGGCATCCTACAAGACAAGCATCCATAATGAGCTTAATTTTCTATTAATTCCCTCGTGTTATACATCATGTTATAGATAAAGATGTTTTACTAGTTATGGTAATGTACATGTGCGTATTAATTGTTGTTATATCCACACAACGTAATACAATATATTTGAGTCATGTAATCAAGGAAGTCAAGTTTGGAGTGAAAAGAGAATGTAAGAAATTGATATTAGCAAACAAACCGCAAAATACGTCAATTTTATGTCATATAATAATAATAATAATAATGTTTATTGATTTAGTAACAAAATATGCACATAATATAACTATAAAAGAAAGCAATGAAAAAACTAAATCAAATGGAACCGAGTCAGGAAGTACAAACAATTATTGGACTTACTGTTTTTCATCGGTCCTAGATATTCAGTAAGAGATTTGAAAAAACGAACAAAAATGTCAAAAATATATCACTAAAGAGAAAATTATATAACTTTTATCTTTAATTTGGTGTATTGCTTTTAAGATACTGTGAGGAAATTTCTTAGAACTTGTACGTGTCTTGCCACAAACGGTACGGATTTCACTTAATGACTTCTATTCCATTATTAGTACATTATTCTATTATATATTTTGGAAAGCAGTGACCTGTGGAAACTAAGAGGAAACGTTCCTGAAAAAAGAGTAATAAAAAAAGTTTACAAAATGTTGCTCAGTGTTTGTCAATTGTAGTTGTTTTGTATCAATACATTTAATACACTAACTGTTAATGACAATTCATTTCAATCTTCGATATCGGTGACCACCACACCAATTTCATGATTTTTGATTTAATTGAAGCCTTTAGTTAATCGAACTCTACTTACTAAAATAACAACACAACTCCTGAACGCGTAAGCATGTGTTGTAGTCAATGTGACTCAAAACATGCTAAAACAACTGTACCAAATACCCACATCCACTTGAGCGAACCTGCCTGCCATGGCATAGCCAGTGTTCTTTAAACTAACGACTTTCTTCAAAATGACGCTTTATGGTAGAAATTGCGAAGATAGCTTAGCTCATTGGTATGTTTAAGTATTACCGATCCCTACTAGGTACAACCCTAATTGCAACTATGAAATTATACAACTAAATTAAAAAGGTTAAACTGTAGTTATAAACTGAAATGCAAAAAATGACCATATATAGTTTGCTAGTTGCCAGTTTGAGTTTTTCTACCAAAATGGTAAAAAATTAAACATATTTCCATTTTTGTTTTCTTTAAGGCTGTTCAATCTAGCCCGCTAGATCTTATATTCTTGTGGTGATGCCAATATACTTCTACCGAAAATCTACACGAACCTAAAATTAATATCAAGTCAAAGTTTCTTTCTCCGCAATTGTTGCGGCTTATAACAAATACGCTACAACTTTACGGAAATTTCTCTCTGTGTATGGAAACAGCTATATCAGATCACATGTCATGTTGAGCTCTTCTAAAATTGAAATAAAAATTTCTGAATCCATAGAAAATTCAATTTGTGCTGAGAAACAACATTCGATACTGATACGATATGAACACTTCGTAATTACAAAAGAGATAAAGAAAACAAAAATGAAAAGAATCAATAGGTACAGGAACGCCGTTCCATACATAATAAGGAAATAAAGTAATATCCGGTTAAACCGGATCTCTCCATCCTGCCAGCGTATGCACAAAAAAAATCAATTAAATCCTGTTCACGTTACAACCGATCCCACTCATACGATACGATAAGATATTCAATGCTCTAGAACTCCGCTCGTGTTACATTATCGTCAGTTGCACACAAAAGTGTACCATGGGAACGCAGATCACCCCTCAAAATGAACACATATTAGTCCCGCAGACAATGGATTAGAGTTGCAGTGACGCTAGTAGTACGTAGGGCGCTTGGCGGTACTTTGAGGGACGAGTGGCGCCGCGCGTGCCACTTCCTAGTACTACGGACGGCGGCGCTGCTATCTCGGGCGAAATTTTCATCGGCACTGTGTAAATAAGATATCGGGTTTGGAGCACCAACCCCTTTGTTTGATTTACCCTCGGTAAGAGCGTCGTCCGAACCACTCGCAAAAAACTTGATGTCGGAGATTATTGGCTCAGTGAAAAAAAAATTGAATTGAGGTTTTAGGGACAGTACGACGAGGCGACGAATGAGGTTTGGCGAGAATTTGAATTATCGTATGCACGTTTTTTTGTTAATCAAAATTGGCGTATTCCAGGAATTGGTAGAAAATGTGCTAGTATGTTTATATGCATACTGAAATTTCGAGACTACACTCAGAAAAATGGCTGTAAAATTACAATAGAAATAAAAATTGCACGTAACTCCAATATTTTTACAAGTCTGTGTACTATCACAGCGATATTGCTGCTTTATTTCAATTACCATGATCTTTTAGTTAAAATAGAATAGAGATATACCTTAGAATCGTAAAATTACAACGTATGTTGTGATTTTACTATTATAATAGTGGGTTTGTCGATATTGTAACGCCCAGACGCATGCGCTACGTTTGACCAGCTGTTTTGCAAACGAGCGCAGGCACGCATACCATCGAGTGCAGAATTTAGTTGGGCGCGTCGTATTTCTGTCTCCGGTAAGGAACCGTGATACAGTGAACTAAAACTTATGTAGATACCATGTAAGTGTAGGTTAAAATACTATGGCACACTGCAGAACAATTGTATTGTCTTTGTAGATCACCAACCACGACATATATGATAATGTTAATATCTACTCAAGATCAGAATAAAATTACATAACCAAAAATATTGTATATTTTATAGAATATCAGAGATGTTCAATTATTACGCATTACCCCATATATCACTTAAAATTACATTTAAACCGGTGTAATATTCCCGCCAAATTCTTGTAAAATCGCAGTGTAAATATGACAATGTAAAAATACAACTGAGATGTAAAATTACAGGATTGTCGCAGGGCAAAAGAACCTACTGTAAATTCACATCAATTCTTTTTTCAGTGTAGGTTTGCTTGTACATATTACGAGCCATCTAGTCATTGCAGTGGGTGACATGTCAACTGTCGTTTTATCGACCAAATTTCGCCAAAATTCACATCATTTTACCACGATTTATGAAGACAAATTAACTTTGATAATACTTATAAAGATCGAACTATTTGCTGTGCATCAAAGAAACGATACCGTATCATCTGATTATTGTTCAGTTGTGGACAGATTCAGTAACTAAACTGGAATTAAAATTTCGTTTTTCATCATATAGAAAGCGCACGAATGAGAAGTTCTTTATTCCAGACGTGTAGCGTTATGTGGTTTGTACCTGCTACAGCCAATACTTTTTAAAAAATTCTAATCCTTTTTTCTCCTTGGTTCACTTTATACCTCCTAATATAATCTATGTACCTACAACAAGAGCACTGAAAGACGAGTAGGTAATAGAAAAGAAACCAGTAGAAAACTGTCGGAATATCCACCATTGAGAACTATATTGTTCAGAAATTGAACCCCAGTTTTGTGTATATGTACCGTTGCGATCGTTTAGAATGTGCTTTCCCGAAGGCGGTTTCAAGTAGGTATATAAACTTAAAAATCAGCAAAACTTGTTATTTTCTACACTGGTCCACTTGTCTCTCACTATCTACTTGTCTCTCACCACACCTTCCAACACAAAATTAATACGCTCATTGGCATGAAAAATAGAGTCACTAGAATATCAAACGTTAAATTTCACACACAAGTCCTCAACAAATTAAAATCTACCTTCCAAGAGATCAGTTTTCCTTTAAAATTAGTAAATAAGTTTTATTCTCTCATAAGAACATTACACCTAGTATTTTTGACAACAGCATTATTCCGCATCAACCTTTCAAGTTTAAAAAATTTGTCATATTCCTGGTTTAACTGAAAAATTAATTTCAATTTTCAAATCAAACTTAGTCTGATGTAAAATTAATTCAGCACTATAACAATAAATTGATTAACCAATTCAGTAATGTAAAGGATAGATCCCCTAGAATTTAGATCCAACTTGATTTATTCTATACAGTGTGGAGATTGTGATGGAAGGTACATTGGTGTTATACCCCGCAGTGGTTGAAGAATAGGGTTTCCAAACATAAGAGCGAGTGTGGTCTGGGCAAAACGGGTGGTGCCCTGGAATGTCACGCAAAATCAGTGAATATCAGCACACTTTCGATTTCAATAACGTGGATATTTTAGATCAGGATCGTGGCGATTACAACCGACTTTTCTTGGAAATGTACCACATTAACTATCATGACGACACGCTCAATTTACGTACTGATGTGGAGGGTGAGGGACTCCGTACTTACTACTCCTATAGCATTGAAATTGACAAAAACATGAGGGACGGCCGCATGGCGGGGCGGGAATACCTTATATTTTTGACTTTTTAAATTTCCTTTATTGTTATCAAGCACTGCACCTGAACTTTTGCACAGCATGTTGTGTTGTTTCCGGACGGTGGTATGACATGTTCGATACGTCAGCTTCTTACTCGTTCTAGTGCCTCTTGTGATGTCGACAGTTGAGCACGTGTGTCACTCTGCGTGTAAAAATATTTGTCCTGTGTCTGTTCATCGGTATAATTGTGTATAATGTTTCGACTGGATTTGTGAGAATGATTGTAATTGATGTTAGCTTAAGTAAACTTAATCGTAAGTACGAACATTATGGCTTTGACTGCATATTTTAATTGTTTTGTGTAATTGTGTAACTAAATTTTGTAGTTTAAACGCCTGATGAAGGAATAAATTAATACCGAAATATTGCGATTAGAAGAAAATAGTTTTATTTTATCGTAGTGAACGTCAGCCCAAATAATCCTCATACGAATTATATCATTTAACACACACCAGTGCTAAAATAAACAACTACAGAGATACTTAGTTTTCTTCATAAGAAAATCGATTTTTCTATCGATTAGTGCTTGTACACCTACATTAATTATTAACTACTTACCTAAATTAGTGCTTTTGCGCATGATTTAATTTTTTTTAATAAATCATAACATGTGATCACGTCTGCAATTTAATGTTATAATTTCAAATAACATTTTACTTATACCCTGTAGGCTATGAAAAATTGAGCTAAACAACAATAGAATGCTTTTTACATAATCTTAATAAATAATAAACTTATAACTCAAAATATTAGAATTTCACAGAAACATTACCTAATCTGCAAACCCAAAGAAGCGATCTTCTGGTTCAGTACTCTTGGTAATTGCTATAGCGGCTGATAATTTGGTCAAGTTTTTGTTTCTGTTCACTTTTTTTTTTTGGTACACAGACGAGTGGCCCGCCACCTGGTCGTTATATTGTGAACAACTTTCATGGCTAGGCAGGCACGCTAGTTGCTGTTTACGTGTCTTTA